>CM022780.1:10116737-10196737 GCA_012411365.1 Ameiurus melas | reverse complement strand
CAAACCTCTCAGAAAGCGCGATATGCCAAACCTTCAGGTGGATGGACAAGAACAGCAACAAGTGGATGACAGAGACAGAGGATGTTGTGTGTGTTTGTGTGTGTCCCATTCTACTGAAATACTTCAATCAGCTCATCTGGCGTGGTCAGTGAAATCAATTTTAAACATTAACTGAAGCTCTCGACTTATAGCTGCACTGCGGTCACGTGATTAGTTGACTGGATAATTGCATGAATGAGCATATATACATATATTACACACATGTACACACAGTATACAGGGTTCAAATTGCTGAATGGTCTCTCACCCACTAAGAACACCCAAAACGAGATTGAGGACGAAGAAGGAACCAAAGATGACCAGACTGACGAAGTAGACCCAAGGCAACTCAAAACCCATGGCATCATTCATCTGTGACACAGAGAAATACACACACACACACACAAATTTCATTTAAACTGAATGTTACAATGAAACAGAGATTCTCAGTCACAGAGGGGTTTTACGGGTGAAAGACTGTGTGCTGAAAACTCAAGAAGCTGCAGTTTAATATTGATAAAAAACAAACAAGATGGTGGCGGACTTCAGTCTAATCTCCCCACAGCGATGTCAGTATCGATGGCTTTGATGGTGACGTGGCAGGCCAATAAATACAGCAGCGTGAATTGGACGACAGACATACAAGATCCAGGACTGACGTCTTTTACATGAAGAGCTGTCTTTCAAAGATATAAAAGGTTTCATTTTTGGCATGCACATTATATTATTGGCTTTTAACAAACATCTGAAAGCAAATCCTTTGTGTAATGGAGTGCAACAGCACCATCAGTGGTATGAAGAAGTAAGGCTGGGGCTGATTTCTAGTCCAGACCGGAGATCCTTGCAGCTTATCAGTGACGGATCAGGTAAAACTGCCCCTAGATTTGACCGCTTATTCCGAGTGTTATTTTTCAGTTGACAGCGCTGACACATCTGTAACGCCATCTGTTGTCGGCACTGTCGCAGGTGTAACGATCGTTGTCAAGGTGGATCATTTACTAAACCCCCCAAACGAGCGTATCTTATTCACTCAAAGTACAAATTATACAATACAGACAACAGAACAGTAAATGTGGTGGGCTTTTTGGTTTGTTTAAATTAAAGGGTTAAAACTTTTCTCTTTAGCATGTCTGGTATTCGGAAGAACGTTACAGACTTGAAATACTATTTTCTATTTTATTTTATTAAAAATCATGAATACAGCTGCCTATCTGTCTTTAAATGAGTGAAATATCAATGAGACCTCATAATATAATGCATTGCTCAACTCTTAACAATTCAACTCACTGTCAAGCTATTGATCAGCTCTCCCATTTAATAGCACAACCAGACATCACTATTAAGGACCATGGCCCCTCTATTTCTTGTACTGACTGAGGTTCTTCAACGTCTCTTCATTGGCTTCTCTTCAACCAGTTTGTAGCAGTTCGATGTTGCAGTGTGTTAGGACAATAGCAAGTTCACTAAACTAAACTAAACTAAACTAAAAAAAGGCTTCTACAGTCTTGGGAAACTCCAATAAACAGAGCAGCACCTTAGGTAACATTATATAACAATTATAGACCTAATCGCCTCTTTGGGTTTGTTCCTATAAGACAGGTTTTCTATAAGAAAAGGTTTTTGTAGAACATTTTAGGAAGCAAAGAATCCTCCTGAGTAGCCTTATGGAATAACACCACATTGCATCTCATTATACAAACAACAATATTATAATAGTTTGACCTCTCTAATTAATCTGGACTGAACCAAAAGACCAAAAACTGTTTGGCTGTATGCTTTATTTATGCAGTTAGCTGGTTGATGTCAACATTAGAAAGTAAATTATACTAAAATCCAATAACAAGTTATTTTTACATTACTGAGGTTGACTGAGGCCAAAAAAAAAAGTGCTAGATGCTGCTTATGTATATAAGATATTGATCAAGTATTGATGCACACTTTTCTGTATCTCTGTTCAATCTATAAATTAGATCTTGAAGTCTATGGAGAAAAGAAAGAAAGAAAGAAAGAAAAAGAAGCAGAGGAGAAATGTGGGTGAAAGAGACAGGGACGGGGAGCTCATTGCCAGTCTCTACTTTTCTCCTCCACTCCCACTCCACATGTTTCTTTGCCACCTTCCAGTGGCCATAGCTTTTTTCTTCGGAAAGGCGATGTCAGAGTCGCACACACTTTCATAGTTAATTTGCATTTGGGGAATTTGCCATGGTAACAGATGCATAGATGGGAAGGAGGAGGAGGAGAGAGGAAGAGAGAGAGGGAAAAAAGAATGAGAGAAGAACAAGCACAGTGGAAGTGACAGTTGCTGACCACATTAATACTGGTGCCTATTCTTGCAGGGGGAAAAAAAACAAAAAACATATGAGGACGGTTATGGAAGTTGATTTAAAGCTCTTTCTTAGTACTTTTGTTCCATCTATAATTTACAAATCCCAATGCAATTAAGGAACATTTCACTGGTCAGGATGTGAGGGGGGAAATAGCATGATAATGCCCCTGATCTATTCAGTTTGAATTGTTGCCAAAGCAGGCCGTGACGCTACGAGTGAGACAGTATACTCATATGATTTTATACCATGATTAGAAAAACATGTTAATCTTGTGCTTTATCACTCGACATAATGGCATAACCGTAACCATGTCATGCCACGTACTATCTTCTATCCTTTCCCAACTGGGGGTTTTGTGGTAGCACAACAGGGGGTTCATAAGATTGACAGAAACGTCAAAGTAACATTAAATGAACACATTTTGCCATTTATTACAAAAGTTTAGTCTATTTAAAGTCTCAAGGGCGCGAATAATATAGGTTGAAAGAGTTGACACTGACATGATTACAGCATGTGTTTTGTAGTGTATCAGGAGGAGCAGTGTTGCTGGGTTTTTTTGAAACCCAGTGGTCCTGATTCACCAAGATGTATAGAAACAAGTGCACGGAATAACACGAGAACGAATCTGCGTTTGATTCATTCAACTGTTATATGACATCAAAACAAGCTGTGATGTGTGCCCTAATCATGAATCAGCTTCAGCTGTGTGGACCCAAGCTCCCACCACTAATCCCTTATTTACATGTCATATGCACATGCCCCAATTTACATAACACACACTAATTTATGTAGGTGTTAGGATAGTGAGCCAATAAAAGAACGCAATCATCAGGCTACAGTCAGATCCAGTAGAAACAGTAAACAGGAAGGGGAAAAACAGAATAGCTTCTGATCTGATTGTAGTTATACAGATTTTCATTTTTATTACAACTTGATCTGTCAGATTTGACGGAAGTAAGATGTAATTAAAGCCTTATACATAAATATACAGTAGTGTGTAGAGTTATATAATACTGAGCCTTGTAAAAGGTTTTAGAATAATCTGGCAACCAAAAATATATACAGTGAGGGAAAGAAGTATTTGATCCCCTGCTGATTTTGTACGTTTGCCCACTGATAAAGAAATGATCAGTCTATAATTTTAATGGTAGATTTATTTGAACAGTGAGAGACAGAATAACAACAAAAAAATCCAGAAAAACGCAGGTCAAAAATGTTATAAATTGATTTGCATTTTAATGAGGGAAATAAGTATTTGACCCCTCTGCAAAACATGACTTTGTACTTGGTGGCAAAACCCTTGTTGGCGATCACAGAGGTCAGACGTTTCTTGTAGTTGGCCACCAGGTTTGCACACATCTCAGGAGGGATTTTGTCCCACTCCTCTTTGCAGATCTTCTCCAAGTCATTAAGGTTTCGAGGCTGACGTTTGGCAACTCGAACCTTCAGCTCCCTCCACAGATTTTCTATGGGATTAAGGTCTGGAGACTGGCTAGGCCACTCCAGGACCTTAATGTGCTTCTTCTTGAGACACTCCTTTGTTGCCTTGGCCGTGTGTTTTGGGTCATTGTCATGCTGGAATACCCATCCACGACCCATTTTCAATGTCCTGGGTGAGGGAAGGAGGTTCTCACCCAAGATTTGATGGTACATGGCCCCGTCCATTGTCCCTTTGATGCGGTGAAGTTGTCCTGTCCCCTTAGCAGAAAAACACCCCCAAAGCATAATGTTTCCACCTCCATGTTTGACGGTGGGGATGGTGTTCTTGGGGTCATAGGCAGCATTCCTCCTCCTCCAAACACAGCGAGTTGAGTTGATGCCAAAGAGCTCCATTTTGGTCTCATCTGACCACAACACTTTCACCCAGTTGTCCTCTGAATCATTCAGATGTTCACTGGCTAACTTCAGATGGGCATGTATATGTGCTTTCTTGAGCAGGGGGACCTTGCGGGCGCTGCAGGACTTCAGTCCTTCACGGCGTAGTGTGTTACCAATTGTTTTCTTGGTGACTATGGTCCCAGCTGCCTTGAGATCATTGACAAGATCCTCCCGTGTAGTTCTGGGCTGATTCCTCACTGTTCTCATGATCATTGCAACTCCACGAGGTGAGATCTTGCATGGAGCCCCAGGCCGAGGGAGATCGACAGTTTTTTGTGTTTCTTCCATTTGTGAATAATCGCACCAACTGTTGTCACCTTCTCACCAAGCTGCTTGGCAATGGTCTTGTAGCCCATTCCAGACTTGTGTAGGTCTACAATCTTGTCCCTGACATCCTTGGAGAGCTCTTTGGTCTTGGCCATGGTGGAGAGTTTGGAATCTGATTGATTGATTGCTTCTGTGGACAGGTGTCTTTTATACAGGTAACAAGCTGAGATTAGGAGACTCCCTTTAAGAGTTTGAGAGGGGTCAAATACTTATTTCCCTCATTAAAATGCAAATCAATTTAGAACATTTTTGACCTGCGTTTTTTTGGATTTTCTTGTTGTTATTCTGTCTCTCACTGTTCAAATAAACCTACCATTAAAATTATAGACGGATCATTTCTTTGTCAGTGGGCAAACGTACAAAATCAGCAGGGGATCAAATGATTTTTTCCTTCACTGTAGCCAGTGTGCAGTCATGTGGTCAGAAATTGAGACTAATACCAATTGTGCATGAAAAAAGTATATAGTGTCTAACTGTAGTTGGTATGATGAATGATGAATAAAGTGCACATTAATAAAATACAATGTTTAGAAAATTGGCAATGATTTTCTGTTTTTTTTTTTTTGGTTATTAGTCTAGTCAAGTAGTTTGCCAGGAACAACAGAAAAGTGTTCGCACAATCATCCGGAGGTCATGAGTCTGAATCCCAATGATGCCACAGCCATCAGTGGCCAGGAGCCCAATCATGGGGGTCTGTGAGCTCATGCATGTATAATGGGGTGGATAGCCCCCCCAGGCAACCCAAACACGTGACTGGGCAGCACACTGGAGTGTGTACATGCCTGGTGGGCTAGCTAATGAATTTATGATTCACTACATTGATCTGTTTTTTTTTTTTTGTTGTTGTTTTTTTTAAGTTTTTAGTTTCATAGATTTAAGCTAAAGTTTTAAGGAGATTATTGAGGCTTTTATGTAAAGAATGTACATATTTTATTGTGTGTGCATGTGTGTGTGAGAGAGAGAGAGCGAGAGCATTCACATATGATTAACTGAGAACTTTTAATGTCATTCCTAGGTGTGACCTGTATGCTGGTTCTCGAGTGAGCTGCAGTTATTTACCCAATACAGCACTTCTGTCCAGCCCTCCATAGTGATGCACTGGAACACAGTCAGCATTGCGAACAGGAAGTTGTCAAAGTTGGTGATGCCATTGTTGGGCCCTTGCCAGCCGTCTCTACACGTGCTACCGTTAACAGAACAGTGGCGTCCATGACCTGACAGAGTGCAGGGGGTAGGCTCTTCCTCTGCTAACGTTCCTGCAGAAGAAGAAGAAGAAGAAGAAGAGGAAGAAGAAGAAGAAGAGAGAGAGAGAGAGAGAGAGAGAGAAAGAAGGAAAACAAAAACAGCTGGGGTTAAAGAACTACAATTCTTACTATCCCATCACACTAAAATCAAGGAGCATATCAATATTCATTTCTCCACAAATCAGCTCTTTTATGATGTATTAGCAGAAATTAGTATCAACATAATGATCTACAAGAAAAAGAAAGACAACAGAAAAGGAGAAATATTCTGTGTGGAGGATGAACAAACGCCCACCCACAGGGACACTCACGTGTGCCATTCATGTAACAGGTGGCATGCATCTTCCCAATGAAGAGCTCCAGGCCAATGATGGCATAGATGATGATAACGAAGAGCACGAGCAGAGCAATGTGCAGCAGAGGAACCATGGCTTTAATAATGGAGTTCAGCACAACCTGTAAACCTGCAACCACACCGCAACGTATTAATAATATATCAGCAATGTCTTCGGTGTGAGTGTAACACATCAAAAAGCCCGGATTCATGATTTGATCATTTCAATAATGCGAAAAGGATGTGGAGCAATGCCTACTTCAAACCTATAGCATATTTCAGTAATTACTTCAGTTAATACATACTGAAGTATGTAATACATACTTAATACATAGCGTCTTGTTGACATCCTGTATGGAAAAAGAAATATGTCAGACTGAACAGCATGAATAGGCTGATGAGAAGGAAACGCTAATTAAGGCTATTTTTACCAAGCCAATTTTACATTTTAAATGATGCATTATTATAAAATGATTCACATTATTAAAAGCAGGAAAATCCCCAAATTACACAGTGCTATTATGCAGTGCTGAAAACTACCAACACAACACTGGCATAGTGATCTTTAGGAGAGCACATTTGTAATCTAAAGACTCCTGCCTTACTGTTTAACAAAAAACCTCAAAGAATCATGTGCCACACTTATAAATAGTGCTTTTGTGTCATTATTGCAGTGTAATTAGTGTTAACAGGTATTCTCTACAGCTAACAGGTATTCTCTACCAAGAGAAGATTGGCAGTTCTCCCAACACCCGTACTCTCTTCAAAACCTTTTCTTCTCTTCTCTGTCCCCCTTCTCCCCCTTCCCTTACCTATCTCACTGCTGATGACTTTGCCACTTTCTTTTCCAACAAGCTTACATCAATCAAGAGCCAGTTCTCAACCCCAGACATGCATAGACCGGCACCTCCTCCATGTAACTCCCAACTCACTTCCTTTTCTCACCTCTCAGAGACTCAAAACTCGACTCTATCCCTTCTCACCTTCTTCAGCCCATCTCTCCCACACTATTACCTGCACTCACACACATCTTTAACACATCCCTCTCTACTGGCACATACCCTACTGCGGTTGACAACTACAGACCTGTTTCGCTCCTCCCATTTCTTTCCAAAACCCTTGAAAGAACTGTTTTTAATCAATTCTCCAATGTTCTCACACAGAACAACCTCCCGGACACAAAACCGTCTCCACAGAGACTGCTCTGCTTTCCATCACTAAAGCCTCACGACTAGCAAGAGCAACTAGATCATCTGTCCTCATCCTACTCGACCCCTCTGCTGATTTCGACACTGTGAATCATCAGATTCTCCTGTCAACTCTCTCCAGGCTTGGCATCACCAGAACGGCTCTGCGCTGGGTGGAATCCTATCTCTCAGACAGATCCTTCAAGGAATTGTGGAAGGGAGGTATTTCTGAAACTCAGCAACTCACAACTGTCGTTCCTCAGGGGTCAGTTCTAGGTCCACTGCTCTTTTCTATCTACGCCCCATCTCTGGGGCAGGTGATTGAGTCTCATGGCTTCTCATACCATTGCTATGTTGATGACACCCAGCTCTATTTCCTTCCAGCCTGACGATCCATCTGTGTCCACATGAATCTCTGCTTGCCTGTCGGACATCTCGGTCTGGATAAGGGAACACTACCTTAAGCTCAACCTGGCAAAATCTGAGCTTCTCTTCATCCCAGTCTGTCCCCCAATCAACCACAACCTCACTGTACAGCTCGGCTCAACCACACTCAAGCCAACCAGGACGGCCAGGAACCTTGGGGTGATTCTTGATGACAGCTTGACCTTTACAGACCACATCTCAACAACTGCACAGTCCTGTAGGTTCATCCTGTACAACATCAAGAAACATCAAGACCCTACCTCACTGAACAGGATACACAGCTATTAGTCTAGACTCTTGTTATCTCAAAACTGGACTACTGCAACTCACTAATCTCAGGCCTCCCAGCCAGCTCCATCAAACCCTTTTATATGATTCAAAATGCAGCAGAACAACTCGTATTCAACCAGCCCAAGAGAACCCAAGTCCCACACTTCTTCATCTCCCTCCACTGGCTTCCTGTAGCCGCCTGTATCAAATTCAAGGCCTTGAACATGATGCTCATTTACAAGAACTTGCCTGGAACCGCACCCTCCTACCTCAACTCTCTCCTGAAGGCTTACGTTCCCTCACGCAATCTGCGATCAATCAACGACTGACGCTTAGTGGTGCCTACTCAGCGTGGCTCAGTGGTGGAATGAACTTCCAACCACAATCCAGACCACAGAATCTGTCACCATCTTCAAGAAACAGCTAAAGACCCACCTCTTCCGCGAACACCTAACCAACCCCTAAAAAAAAAAAAAACACGCTGGCACTTACACCTCTACTCTGCGCACTTTGCTTCTTCTAGAACTCAATTAATGGATCTTGTATGGCAGCACTACTTGTGATGTTCTCTACTTGATATATCGCTTTACTTGTATTTTCTCATTTGTAAGTTGTTTTTAATAAAAGGGTCAAATGAAATAAATGAAACATGGTGGTGTTAGCATCATGCTGAGAGTTACCCTTTGCCTTTTGTTCTCTGCCCAGTGCCATCCTATTGATGGATTTAATGGTGCTCTGTGCGATGTTTTAATAACCCAACCCCTTTAACTTCTGCAGAACTTTGTCCTGGACTTGTTTTGATAACTACTTGGTCTTCATGATACGGTTTGTTTAGATATGTTCTCCAACAAACTCTGGGGTCTTCCAAAAACAGGTTAATGTTTAGTGAGATTTATATTGTGACACTTTAATTGCACACAGGTCGACTTGATTCAACTAATTATATGATTTCTGATGGCAACAGGGTTACACCAGAACTAATTTAGGGATTTCACAGCAAGGGAGGATGGATGGATTAAAAAAAATATATAAAATCCATTTCCGTTCCAGATTTTGACACTACAAAATGTGGAGAAAAAGTGTACATACTAATGTAATTACTGCATCAAAACTAGTAAACTAAACTAGTACATACATAGTACATAAACTAGTACAATAATAGTGACACCATTTTAGATTTTCTGTTTGACTCACTGGGTACTCCTGAGACGAGCCGCAGCGGTCGGAGCACACGGAACGCTCGCAGAGCTTTGACATCAAAGCCACCCGGCTTCCCTCCGGACTGACCTGAATCTCCCTCTTTGGTCATCAGCTCCAGAACCACGCTGAACAGCCTGCACACACAAAAATGGATTCTATTACCTTTAATTGTTGGTAACATAGCTCATCTGTAGATATCAAGGAATGTACGCTGGTGTTACACTGATCATCAGTGATCGTCTTGTTCACATCTACTATTTCAAACCATCTGCCTCAAAATCTGGAACATCCTGAACATCCTGAAACCCAACAGACAGATTTAAATGTGTGCTATATTTTTCTTTATACGGTTGCAAACAAAATTATTCAACCCCCATTGCAAATCAGGTTTATTGTCAAAATTTACAGACTTTCAGCTGTTTGTAATGAACACATCAAACAAAAGCAATTGAAATAGTTCAACACAACGAATGCTTCAAGTGGTTTCCCCAAATTCAACTGAAAATGCAACTTATAATGATTTCTCCAATTTCAAAATTATTCAACCCATGGCAAGCATCTTTATTACTTAGTAGAGCACCCTTTTGCTGTTATGACCTGCTGCGACATGTTTAGCCAGACACCAGGTTCTGGCAGCATCCTGAGGAGTCTTAGCCCATTCCTCATGAGCAATGGCCTCCAGTTCAGTAATATTCTTGGGTTTGTGTGCTGCAACCACATTCTTCAAATACCACCAGAGATTTTCTATTGCGTTCAAGTCAGGTGACTGTGATGGCCCTGTAGAATCTTCCAGAACTTCTTCCGCAACCAAGCCTTGGTGGAATTTGAGGTATGCTTGGGATCATTGTCCTGTTGGAAGGTCCAATGATGCCCAAGGTTCAGCTTCCTCACAGACGGCATGACATTTTCTTCTAGGATTTCCTGATACTTCAATGAATCCATCTTGCCTTCTACATGCTGCAGGTTTCCAGTGACAGAGGATGCAAAGCAGCCCCAGAGCATCACAGAGCCACCACCATGCTTGACTGTGGACAGAATGTTCGTTTTTCATTCTTCTTGCTCCAGACATACTGCCCTTAATTAGTTGCATCAGGCATGCATGAGACATCACCTCTTTTGCATATTTTTGCTGTTGTGAGGGATTCTGTTTAAGGTTGAATAATTTTGAAGTTGCCTTTTCAGTTGAATTTGGGGAAACCTCTTGAAGCATTCGTTGTGTTGAACTATTTCAATTGCTTTTGTTTGATGTGTTCATTGCAAACAGCTGTAATGAAAGTCTGTAAATTTTGACACTAAACCCGATCTGCAATGGGGGTTGAATAATTTTGATTACAACTGTACTTCTGGATTTCAGTTACACCAAAATGAGAATTCCTGGACATTTTGAGACATAAAAATATTTACTTAATTTTCTATGTTATACTTAAAAACAAACAAACAAACAAACAAACAAAAAAAACCTTAATTGAATTGCAGGATTACAGGTGACAGGAAAATTATAATAAGAATCAATTATGACTATTTTCCTAGCAATTACATACAATATACACATTATATGTTGTTGCCCTTAATATGAAGGGGAAAAAACAGTCATAATCTTTAGTGTAAAGTCCACAGTTATATATATTGCTTTTAAAATGAATTAATCAATTATTTTTTACATAAGAAAAAAGTTTATTTTTTAAACAGTTTTAATTGCATCAGTGGAAGTCTTGAGATTGGGGTGAAGCTCAGGAACATGACACTAGATAAGATATCCTTAGCTTGCATGAGAGAGAAAACAGACTTAAATCATTGCGTGGGAGGCGTCACTATGACAACCTGATGTTAGTGGCTTCAACAGAGAGGGTAGCAGCATTATGCAGGTTTAATTATGTTCTGCATTTAGAAACTAAATCTCCCCAGTATGAACATCCAGCAAAAATTCATAGGATCAGAAAATCTACTCTCTTGTAGATTTTACACACAGTAAGTGAAATAACTGTGCAATCAGGAAGTGGGTTTATTCCAAACAGCACTTCACGTATCACTCAAGGGTGGACAAATCAGAAGGTCATTGGGACAAGCAAATGTAATTTTTTTTTACAAATGAAAAACTGAATGAAGTTTTTACTTGTAGTTACCCAGTGTACAAATTTTCCATTTGGTGGGTAGGTTTGAACGTAATGTGCTTCAGCGTGGTGTGACACACCTCGATGCTGTAAATATAAAACATGCTTCCGTATCCCACCCCCTGCTGCGTTACACACATCGGCCGAGGTACGATCTGGCCAATGGTTTTTATTCATCTGATTAATTAGCGTGCACAGACGCCAGATGATTTTCAGATTCCGAGGTATCTGAATTTTGTATGTGGAATGGAGTATGTGGAAATATTGACGGAACTGAGCAAGATAAAGTGTAGCGCAAAGCAGCTGCATAACTCTCCTATTTACATGTCGCGAGAAAATACAGATGCTAACCAGCCGTAATTAATATTTGTACACATGATGTGAGGGGAGAGCACCGCATCTCAGCCAATAAATCACTAACAGCTTGGAGAGTTTTTCTCGTGGTGGCAAACAGATGTGCTACATTGGATAGACCATACATTATCACTTAATTTTTTTGCCTAGACAAAAAGGTTGCCAGACCCAACCAAAACACTGGGCAAATTATTTTCATAGCTAATGAATTTAAGATATTTCCACATCTGATCGCTATATAGTTGGGGGTTTTTTTGGGTTTTTTTTAAACAACAAGGAAATTAAGGCTTTTTCTAAAAGAATGATCAGGTTTCATATATGATTGACTTACCCCACTATGACTATAATGAAATCCAGCATGTTCCAGCCGTTTCTAACGTAAGAGTTCTGGTGCATTACCAGTCCGTAGGCTATGATCTTCAGAAAGGTCTCAATAGTAAAAATGATCAGGAAGGCATATTCTACTGTCTCCTGTGAATAGGGAAACAAAAGAAAACATTTGCGTTACACCCACAACATAGTAACATACACACGTTTATTATGGATTAGAATAGCTTTTGTATGTTATAATATAGATGATTATACATACATATATATATATATATATATATATATATATATATATATATATATATAATAATGGAGGAATACAATACAATGAGACACACTGTTTTAGAAAATAATAGAAAATAATCCACATGGCAGTGGAGTGATAAGGCCCAGCACAAAGCGGTTACTACTAGACCTAGATTATTTTCCTACTGTATATTAGCACATCCCCAAGTGTTTTAATGTTCTCATAGTACCACAGCAATCTGCCAATGATGACAGTTTTTCATTTATTAAAGACAGCTAGTTCTTGTGATTACTGAAGTTATTAGTTTAATAATAAATAACACATTATAAACACAATTATTTTATAAATTCAGTCATGTTACCAGCTGAAAAAAACAATCCTCTTTCCTGAAAACTCTCCAGTGGCGCAAATCCTACTGTTACAAGGCGCTGACATTGGAGACTCCTTCCATAAATTCTACATAAACATCTCCTTACAGAAAGCTTCACCACATCAACAAACAGACACCCTTCTTTAATAATCAGTTTATTACTAGCCTTAGCTTATGTAGAACATCTGCCATACAAATCCCTTTGAATGAGCCGTTACTACAGAAATGAATATGAACAAGCACATTAAAATAAACCTATCACTTAAATTACAGCCAGAATTACTGTCAGAGCTTCTGTTAAACAAAATGAATTAACACCCTCTGATGACTCAACAATACTGTGGTATGAAGATATATATAATATATCAGACTATATATATTAGTATAATCTTTATCAGCTTTGACCCAGGTTTACAAACAATTCAGTTGGGATGTCCCTGGATGAAAGCAGGCTTCGACGACAAATTCAGACAAGAAACACTGCAAGGAAGACAGGATGGGCAAATTAGAGAAAGATACAAGGAAGTCTCTAATGAAATCCTCTCAGAAACAGAAAAACAGCTTTAACACAGGGACGGGAGGTCATTAATGCACCGAGCGCGGGAAGTAATGTAGACAGCAACTGAATGTATGGTCGTGAATGGAGCCCTGTGGCTTAAGAGTAAAAATAGCCACAATGTGGTGAGTAGATTAATCCCATCAGAACAATGAAAATCCAGCCATCACAACCCATGTGCCATTGTCATTACTGCTGTACTTTTGCAAAAAGTTTGTTTTTTAAACTATGAATTATACATTTTGGGTATAAATAATGGATCATTTAGCATTCCTAAATATCCCGAGGCAATGAATTTTGGAATTGATTCAGTAGTGAGATTTAAACAGGTTTTGTTTTTTTTTGGACTACTTTGTTTCACTCTCTCTCTTACTTATTCTGATCGGCAAATAAAGATTTTGCAGGATGGCCTTCAGAACGCTTTCCCACTTTGATCTTGCATAGTATTTTTGAAATTCTGAGCTATGCCAAGAAGCATGTGTACTACGGATGTAACTAAATATAAAAATATTATTTGGATTTAACTGATACTAACTGACCTAAACGAACACAAATATCAATACAAACAACAGCAGAGTATTCTCTCGCTCTCTCTCTCTCACTCTCTTTTTTTGGAAAAAGCTTGCCAGAAAGCTTCAAGTCATGCACGTGTGAGCTTTCTACTTTAATGTGAAGTTTTAAAGAACAGCTTGTGGAAGCGGACTTTCCACAAGTGTAGATGCCAGTCCAATGCCAGAGGATGCAAAGCAGCCCCAGAGCATCAGCGAACCACCACCATGCTTGCCTGTCGACAGAGTATTCTTTCTTCATTTTTCTGTCTCCAGACATACCGCTGATCCATCGTGATGAAAAGTCACAAACAAGTTTTGTTTCATCGCTCCACAGAACAGAATCCCAAAACATCTGTGGCTTATTTATATGAATTTGAGCCAATTGTTCTTGTGCTTTTGGGTCAGTACTGGTGTATGTTTTGGAGTTCTGGCATGGAAACTGCCTTCTGCGTTTACTGTGCTCACTGAAACCTCAGTGCGTGTTGACACCAAGTCTTGCTGCAGGTCTTTTGCAGTCTCTCGAAGGTTTTTCACAACCTGCATTCTCAGAAATCTGGTTGCAGCCATTGATAGCTTCCTTTTTCTGCCCCGTCCAGCTATTTAATAAATTTTCTGCCCCTAGCCAGTTCAGGAATTTCATGTGTTCTAGCTCAAGCACACCTGGTGTAACTAATGAAGCCCTTGATTAGTTGCATTAGGTGTGCTTGAGACAACAACTGTTTTGCACATTTTGTGCTGTTGAGAGGGATTCTATTCAGGGGAATGAGTAATTTTGAAACTGGAGAAATCATTATATGTTGCATATGCACAATAAAACTAATTTGCAATGGGGGTTGAATAATTTTGATCATACCAAATTGTTTCAGAAATTAAACAAAGTCTAAGATAAAACAAAGGCAACCTGAGTAAACACAAAATACAGTTTTTAAATGATAATGTTATTTATTGAAGCAAAAACATTAATCAATACTGACTGGACCCGTTTAAAAATGTATTTGCCCCTGTAGTTACTAATCCACAAATCTATGAAACTGCATTCATAATGGGGTTCAGCTGGACTAGACGCATACCTGATTACTGCAAACACTGTTCAATCAAATCAACACTTAAATAGAACTTTGTCAACAGCATGAAGTTGGTTAAAAGGTCTTATGCAATAACACACTATGCCAAAATTGAAAGAAATTCCAGAAACGATGAGGAAGAAGGTGATTGAAATACATCAGTCTGGGAAGGGTTACAAAGCTATTTCAAAGGCTCTGGGACTCCAAAGAACCACAGCGAGAGCCATCATCTCCAAAGGGAAAAACTTGGCACAGTAGTGAACCTTCCCAGAAGTGGCCAACCTTCCAAAATTCTTCCAAGAGCACAGCAACGACTCATCCAGCAAGTCACAAAAGAGCCAAGGACAACATCAAAGGACCTACAGACCTCTCTTGCACCAATAAAGGTCATTGTTCATGACTCCACTATCAGAAAGACACTGGACAAAAATGGCATCCATGTAAGAGTGGCGAAAGTGGTAGGTGAAAACCACTGCTAACCCAGAGAACATTGCGGCTCGTCTGAATTTTGCCAAAACACACCTTGATGATCCTCAAACCTTTTGTGTGAATGTTCTTGGGGTTCTGTGGGATGAGTTGAACTGTTTGGAAGACAGGGGTTATGTTACATCTGGCGTAAAACCAAACACCAATTTACACAAAAAGAACATCATACCTACGGTCAAGAATGGTGGTGGCAGTGTGATGATATGAGGATGGTTTGCTGATTCAGGGCCTGGGCAATTTGCAATAATTCAGGGAAACATGTATTCTCCTCTCTAACAGACAATCCTAAAAGAGAATGTCCAGTCTTCAGTCCATAAGTTGAAACTCAAGCGCAACTGGATTATGCTCAAGACAATGATCCAACACATAGGAGTAAATCCTAGACCTAGAAGTAAGTGAAAGACTGATCTCCAGTTATCGGAAGTTGAAGGTTGCATACTGATCATGCTCTGCTTCAGAATGTCACAGTACATGTTGGCAATCATTGTTCCCTCAATGAATAGACGTATGAGTGCTGCCACCATTGCTGCAGAGGTTGAAGGGGTGGGGGGTCAGCCTGTCAGTGCTTAGACCACACACTTCACATTGCATCAAATTGGTCTGTATGGCTGTCATACCAGAAGGAAGCCTCTTCTAAAGATGATGCACAAGAAAGTCTGCAAACAGTTTGCTGAAGACAAGCAGACTAAGGACATGGATTATGAGACCAAAATAAACTTATTTGGTTCAGATGGTGTCAAGCGTGTGTGGCGGCAACCAGGTGAGGAGTACAAAGACAAGTGTGTCTTGCCTACAGTCAAGCATGGTGGTGGGAGTGTCGTGGTCTGGGGCTGCATGAGTGCTGCCGGCACTGGAGAGCTACAGTTCATTGAGGGAATCATGAATGCCAACATGTACTGTGACATTCTGAAGCAGAGCATGAACAGTATGCAGTATTCCAGCATGATAACCACAACCACACCTCCAAGACAACCACTGCCTTGCTAATGAAGCTGAGGGTGAAGGTGATGGACTGGCCAAGCATGTCTCTGTGTGGCATCCTCAAACGGAAGGTGGAGGAGCACAAGGTCTCTAACATCCACCAGCTCCATGATGTCGTCATGGAGGAGTGGAAGAGGACTCCAGTGGCAACCTGTGAAGCTCTGGTGAACTCCACGCCCAAGAGGGTTAAGGCAGTGCTGGAAAATAATGGTGCCCACACAAAATATTGAAATTTTGGGCCCAATTTGGATATTTTCACTTAGGGCTGTACTCACTTTTGTTGTCAGCGGTTTAGACATTAATGGCTGTGTGTTGAGTTATTTTGAGGGGACAGCAAATTGACACTGTTACACAAGCTGTACACTCACTACTTTACATTGTAGCAGAGTGTCATTTCTTCAGTGTTGTCACATGAAAAGATATAATCAAATATTTACAAAAATGTGGGGAGTGTACTCACTTTTGTGAGATACTGTATAGAGTCGCTGCTCCATATAGGTCACGCAGACCACACAGTGGTTATCAGAACACATGAGTCTGTGCCCATGATAGACTCAGATTCCTCTTCTTGGCTGATAGGAGTGAAACTCAATGTGGTCTTCTGCTGTTGTAGCCCATCCACCATGTTTTGTGCATGCTGAGATGCTTTTCTGTTCACCACGGTTGTAAAAAGTGATTATTTAACTTACAATCTTTCCTGCCTGGCAGCTGGAACCATTCTCGCCAATTTCTTAGACCTCTCTTACCAACAAGGTGTTTCCGCCCACAGGACTGTTGCTCACTCTGCGTTTTTTGTTTTTTGCAGCATTCCGTGCAAACTCTAAAGACTGTCGTGTCTGAAATTCTCAGGAGATCAGCAGTTTCTGAAATACTTAAACCAGTCCATCTGGTACCAACCGAACTACAATCAAAATCACAAGGGATCACACTTTTTCTTCATTCTGATGTTTGATCTGAACAGTAACTGAAGCGCTTGTCCTATATCTGCATGATATTATGCATTGCACTGCTGCTACATGATCGGCTGATTAGATAACTGCATGAATGAATGTGCACGGGTGTTCCTGATAAAGTCGATGGTGAGTGTACTTTTAAAAATTAAAAATTGTAAACAAAATGTGCATCGAGCTGCAGCACTTTCCATAGGACTATTTGAAAGAATTCTCTCTCATCTATATTGTCTCTTCTGTGTGCGTCACTGTTTATTATCACTGCCCTTCCTAAGAAACTGTTCATGAGGACAGTACTGTAGGAAAAGGGCGGAAGTTTCTAGTACATGGGCTCGAACGATTTTATATCGTTCTAAGCGCGACATTATATTATGACACACACTCTGAGATGACTTTGCGGTTGTAAAACATTTCACTTAGTCATACATAATCTTAAAAACCGGCTCGACTGCACAGTCTTAGAAGTCAGGTACATTTATCTGCACATGAAAGCAAAAAAAAATAAATAAAAAAAAGAGCAGAAAATATCTCACAGCCCTGTTATAATGATCAAGAAGAGCTCATGGCTCTAGCCCCATCCCTTCGAGCCTCGTTATGTTCTACGGTACACAAGAAGACCCTGAACACCAAACTAAAGCCCTGTCTGAGTCGGAACTGCACATTGAGAGAGGGAGAAAAAAAAAAAAAAAATCCTCTGTTGTGTAATTCCCATGGTTACCCGGGCAACCTGCTGTGTTCTGGCCATGGTTATAATGAACGAGGAGAAGATTGGGTGTTTATTTATCTGAGCTGGACCCTAATTCATCTTGAGGAAATTTCAGAAGTATTGGGTTACTCAGAGACAGCTGTGAATGCGACCTTCTTTAAGCAAGTACACAACTGGTTTCTGCAGGGGTTGATCTGGCTTATTATTCAATGCTAGGTTACTTCTGGTGCATTAGCAGTAAGTAATGCATTAAATAATGTCAGTCAAGGGAACCTTAATGTAAAAAAAAAGTGTTGTTTTCTCATAAAAATGTGCTCGCATGACTTGCTAGAGTAAAACACACAGCCCTATTGCTGACCAATCGAGGAACATCCATGCGTGCAAACAACGTGCTCTTGAAAAGCCTTGCAATGGGACACAAATAAAACCCAATTAAAAACAAATACAGAAATCAAACTCTTCAGCAAACAAACCAGCTGTGAAAAGCTCTTCTTACATAACAAGTGGTCTGCAATCAGGCAGGCATCAGCTCTCTCAGACCCTGATCACACACACACACCTTTTTGCATTACTGGGGTACAGCTTTATAGAGGGTACGCACGTGACATCACGGGAGTCGTAACTTGCTGTGGTCACGACCACCGAGTGGCAAAAAGACTGAGCGGCAGCGTTCGTGTACAGCGTGAATTCCGCGAGAACACAGACAAAACGCATTAAAATGGGGAAAAGCTGTTGTGGAAAAGGTCTGTGCGAACAGATTCAACAACAATTCAGAGCTATCATTTTTACAGAGTGCCAAAAAAAAACCCATTCAGTCCTTTTTGACCAAGTCGAGCAGTGTAGGGTTCGTGTAAGGCAAGTTCTTCTGGCGTGTGGTATTCATGTTGTACAATGATGAATAATTTGCTACATATTTCTTTATAAACGCTGCCTATTTCCACTGATGAATAATGGAGGCTCATTCATTGTCTGGCTGTGCTTTACCTTCACAAATATAGAACGTTAGGAGTTGGAAACAGTATTCGCTAGAAATAAACTAGGACTAGCTTACAGTTTTCCAGATAAAATGATATAATAAAATACAAAGACCTGTCCCCATGCAACCAGAATGTTTACTGGTGTTCTCGTCACTTTAATTTCTCCGACAAATCCTGCCATGAAGTAGGACCAAGCGTCAAGGCTTTTGTATGCATTCAGACTTCGGGCACATGTAAATATTGAGAAAACCAATTTCTGGCCACATGCCAATGTCCATGGACCACAGGTTCTGGGGCAAGTTGTAAGGGCCACTGTCGAGTCCGACTGCCTTTAATTTATGCAGATAATTGTTAGTTGTACTAGTGTTTTCATACCTTCCCCTAATAAAACACGCCATTTGACCGGATGTTTTGCCACTCAGTCCGGCCGAGGAGGCGTGTTCTGGCGGGAAAGTGACATCAATGCATACACTCTATTGGTGACTCAAATGTCAGTGTATATTTTCAGAATTGATATTCTGCAGTACTGATATACTGTATCACATGACTCACTACAGCCAAACGTATCTCATGCATATGGAGGCATTCTGAACTAAGAGCCTCTTCTAATCACGTCTGCTGTAAAAAGCTTGTCTTAAGCACCAGCCTCTGGCAACCTTTATCAGCGAGCCTCTGTGTGTGTGTGTGTGTGTGTGTGTGTGTGTGTGTGTGTGTGTGTGTGTGTGTGTGTGTGTGTGTGTGTCTGAGCACAAGAGGTTGCACCATGACAGGTGTCAGCACTGTCTAACACAGATAAGCACATTCTCACTCAATCTCTCTCTCTCTCTCTCTCTCTCTCTCTCTCTTACACACACACACTAACACTCACACACACACTCACACCTCTCCTTGCATTAGTGAAGTGCATCAGTGTGTAAACAGCTGACAGCAGAGGGCAGAATGACGTGTGTGTGTTTGTGTGCGTGTGTGTGTGTGTGTGTGTGTGTGCGCGCGTGCGTCTGTGCGCTTGCACGTGTGTGTGTGTGTGCCGTGTGTGAGAGAGAGAGAGAGATAGAGGGAGAGAGACAGAGCTCAAAGGCCACTTAATTGTCTCAAAATAACTAACAAGCAACACACACACACACACACACACACACACACACACACACACACCCATTCAAATATCAGGTTTCTGAGGCAGTAATCACACAAAAACATTATGGTTAAAGTAGCTCCTAACTCTCTGATTTAGCAGAAACTCATGAGAAGTGGGTGTTGCAAAAGGAGAAAGTTGTTTATACTTGGATATCGAAAAGGCATTCGATCAAAAAGCTCTCGCTGGTGTAGAGTTTTTACATCAGTTTTAGTTTAGGGATGGATTCAAGAGATCCTCTAGCTGCTGTTGTTCGTTCTGGCTCCAGATCTAAGATCTCTTAAATTCATCCCCTGTGAGAAGAGATACCGGACAAGAACCCACAAAATCACGCTCTATACAGATGAGTTCTCTTTGTTTTTGTTTTTAGATTTGTCTGTACTAAAGGTTATAAACCTATGTACATCCTCCACTATTATTGGCACCCTTGGCAAATGTAAGCAAAGAAGGTTGTGAAAAATTGTCTTTATTGTTTAACCTTTAACCTAAAAATTTTTTAAATATCAATGGGAATATACTCGAAATATATTTTTCTCATATGAATTCAGAGGGGTGCCAAAAATTGTTGCACACCTATATTTAACTTTTTTTGATAAACACATGTTGTGTTTGCAGTTGTTTGATATCCATGAGAGCAGACTATCTTTGTGTATTTACTGGATTTAACAAAAGATCAAAAGCTTAAGCAATAAAGTCAATTCTTCACAGCCTTCTTTGCTCGAATTTTCCAAGGGTGCCAATATTAATGGAGGGCACTGTACTATCAGTATTATTATTCACAGAATACAAGATTATGGCGTTTTCACACCTGGCTCGTTCGGAGCATTTGTTTCGGTACATACATGACACACACACACGAACCGCACTCGGGTTCACACCAAAACAATAGCAAATGCACTCGCTGAGAAAGCAATCCGACCCAACGGACCAATGAACCAAGCTGTATAGCAATGCATAATGGGAACTGCGTTACTTATAAACGCGTGTTTGTTTTGGCTAATGGTTCGCAACACGAATCACGGTTTAACTTGGGCCAAAGACGACATCAAATGCCTCAATGAAATTTGGTCTGATGAACATGCAGTGGGGGAATTAAGTATTGGACACGTCAAGATTTTTTTTCAGTAAATATATTTCCAATGAGGTTATTCACATGAAATTTTCACCAGACATCAGATTTGTTGAGTTAATATCAAAGTCTGGTGAAAATTTCATGTGAATAACCTCATTGGAAATATACAGTGAAAGTCAAAGTAGCTGTAGTCGACACCTCCAAACTCATTTTCTTAACGAGACTCCAGGTGTGCAAAAAAAAAAAAAAAAAAAAAAAGCTTTTTTGAGGTCATTAACTCAAGGGTTCACATACTTTTTCCACAAGCACTATGAGGTTTTGTTGGTTGTTCTCAATAAAGACATGAAAGATAAAAAAAAATTGTTATTCTTTTAGGCACATTATATTTGTCAATACCCTTGACTTAGATGAAGATCAGATCACATTTTATGATAAATTTATTCAGAAAACCATGAAATTCCAAAAGGGTACACATACTTTTCTTTCTACTGTATTAACTGAAAAAAATTTGCTCAATACTTATTTCCCCCACTGTGTGTGTATTTCTTTTTTTTTTTTTTTTAAAGCATGCTAAAGAATAAAAAGAAATTTTTTTTTTTTTTTAAGTTTTGTTTTTTTTAAAGTTCACTTCCTACAGAAGACACCAGCAGCACACAGATTTGAGAAGAAAGAAAAATAAAAAAGAACTTACAGTTGATATTGAATATGATGACTGGGAATTGATCTGGGACAGGAAAACTGTACAAGAACTGGAGCCAGTCACCTCAGAACATTGCATCACCTGCGCATCACACCGCGCATAAAAATAAGATCCTACGTGCTCCCGTCTCGGTCCTTGCAAGGTCACTCGGAGTATACAGATTTATTGCTTTATTTGTCTCCTTGCTAAAAGTAATTAATTATGTGTATGATCATTCATTCATCATCATTTAAGACTCATTCTACAATAGACTGACAATTTATGCTTCTATCACACACATTCGCGTTCAATTCCATGTACTCAAAGTGGATCAACCCCACGCTTAGATTAAGGATTCATGTGGAATCGTTTTTGTTAAAACGTCGGCGGTTTTGTGAATGGGGGTTACAAAGATATTCTTAGCTGGGAATTTTTAGTGCCACTTAGCAGTACACTTCGGGTAAGATAAAAAATACCCTAACCCCCCCCTGAATACATTAAAACCATGATACGAGACATCTCAGGCTTCATGAGATGATGCTCACATGAGACGATATGGGCATAAATAAAATATTACATTTGAATACATTTATTTTGTAATGACAACAAATCATATCAGTGCAATATCAATACATCGTACTGTAAGAAAATTAGATAATCTTCCCCCTATTATTAACATATTATTTGAATCTTTTTCACGGTCATAGCTGAATTTCATGGCAGCATTATTAACACGGAAACTTCTTCGATGGTAGATTGTGAATTATGTGATTAAATAACAAAAGCTGTTCCATCACCAAACTTAAAAATGTAACTGCTTTTAGATGCGAGTGTGATTTACATCAAGCGCAGCACACAGGCGTTGATTTTAACCCCAGTTTCTGACCACGATTCGTTACAGAACCCGGATTGCGTGTATATACGGGGGTTTGCTGTAATTACCCTTCAGATGGCTATGCTACGGATTTTCTATGAATTCTGGATAGTGTGATAAAGACAAGAAGTACTTCATTACAGGCCGTTTCATTATTACAGGGTGTCTCCACACTTACAGTGAGGGAAAAAGGTATTTGATCCCCTGCTGATTTTGTACGTTCGCCCGCTGATAAAGAAATGCTCAGTGTATAATTTTAATGGTAGGTTTATTTGAACAGTGAGAGACAGAATAACAACAAAAACATCCAGAAAAACGCATGTCAAAAATGTTATAAATCGATTTGCATAATGAGGGAAATAAGTATTTGACCCCTCTGTAAAATATGACTTAGTACTTGGTGGCAAAACCCTTGTTGGCGATCACAGAGGTCAGACGTTTCTTGTAGTTGGCCACCAGGTTTGCACACGTCTCAGGAGGGATTTTGTCCCACTCCTCTTTGCAGATCTTCTCCAAGTCATTAAGGTCTTGAGGCTGACGTTTGGCAACTCGAACCTTCAGCTCCCTCCACAGATTTTCTATGGGATTAAGGTCTGGAGACTGGCTAGGCCACTCCAGGACCTTAATGTGCTTCTTCTTGAGCCACTCCTTTGTTGCCTTGGCCGTGTGTTTTGGGTCATTGTCATGCTGGAATACCCATCCACGACCCATTTTCAATTCCCTGGCTGAGGGAAGGTGGTTCTCACCCAAGATTTGACGGTACATGGCCCCGTCCATTGTCCCTTTGATGCGGTGAAGTTGTCCTGTCCCCTTAGCAGAAAAACACCCCCAAAGCATAATGTTTCCACCTCCATGTTTGACGGTGGGGATGGTGTTCTTGGGGTCATAGGCAGCATTCCTCCTCCTCCAAACACGGCGAGTTGAGTTGATGCCAAAGAGCTACATTTTGGTCTCATCTGACCACAACACAATCACCCAGTTGTCCTCTGAATCATTCAGATGTTCACTGGCTAACTTCAGACGGGCATGTATATGTGCTTTCTTGAGCAGGGGGACCTTGCGGGCACTGCAGGATTTCAGTCCTTCACGGCGTAGTGTGTTACCAATTGTTTTCTTGGTGACGATGGTCCCAGCTGCCTTGAGATCATTGACAAGATCCTCCCGTGTAGTTCTGGGCTGATTCCTCACTGTTCTCATGATCATTGTAACTCCACGAGGTGAGATCTTGCATGGAGCCCCAGGCCGAGGGAGATCGACAGTTCTTTTGTGTTTCTTCCATTTGCGTATACTTCGCCCCAACTGTCCACCTTCTCACCAAGCTGCTTGGCAATGGTCTTGTAGCCCATTCCAGACTTGTGTAGATCTACAATCTTGTCCCTGACATCCTTGGAGAGCTCTTTGGTCTTGGCCATGGTGGAGAGTTTGGAATCTGATTGATTGATTGCTTGTGTGGACAGGTGTCTTTTATATAGGTAGCAAGCTGAGATTAGGAGACTCCCTTTAAGAGTATGCTCCTAATCTCAGCTCGTTACCTGTATAAAAGACACCTGGGAGTCAGAAATCTTTCTGATTGAGAGGGGGTCAAATACTTATTTCCCTCATTAAAATGCAAATCAGTTTATAACATTTTTGACGCGTTTTTCTGGATTTTTTTGTTGTTATTCTGTCTCTCACTGTTCAAATAAACCTACCATTAAAATTATAGACTGATCATTTCTTTGTCAGTGGGCAAACGTACAAAATCAGCAGGGGATCAAATATTTATGTCCCTCACTGTATATATAAAATCTTCTATACCGCTTATCGTCATGTGGAGCCTGGAGCCTATCCCAGGGAGCATCAGGATGGGTGCCAATCCATCAGAGGGCACAATAAATATATATATACACACAAGTACAGTGCATTTCAGTCAGTTCTGTTTATTTTTGCAATAAAGATCAGCAATATTTTATTTTACTTTGAGTGTTGTTCTTTCATCCAGCTATCCGTTTTAAAAACTATCGGTTGATTAATCAGTTATCGGAGGGTACTGCCCAGCTTAGTTATTGGTATCGATAAAATCCAACACCGGGCGACCTCTACCCAGCACCACATTGGTTATGCCTTCATCAGTGGATGTTCGTGGACGTCCACTTTTCGGTTTGTCTCGAACACTTCCAGTCTTTTTTGTTTGGCAAAAAATGTTTCCCATTAAAGTCCATCGCAACCTTGTGAAAGCTTCACGTTCCGGCCATGAGAAATTCAATACGTTCTTCTTTTTAAAGGCTATCTGAGAAAATATATATGCACGACGTGTGAAAAATTTGTTAAGAACTGTTAATTTCCGGTGTGTATGGAGACTTTTGGGGCACCCTGTATTTTCCCAAGTTCACATAGGCCAAATGAAATGAGGCCACATGCCGGTTTTGGTCCAGGGGGCTGGTGACTCATGTGCCGTAGCACTTCCTATTGTTTAGGTTAACTTAAAGAGCTCATAACGAATATTAAACGGAAATATCGCGAAACATCTCAGTCATTTTGCCAGTGATTGTATCATTGAATCATGAATTGTATCATGACTAAAGAAAAGGAAAGGGCTCTTAAAGGAACATTAAGAGCCTCTGACACTGAGAACGATTAAGCGACGTGACTGTATGATGAGATGACGCTCTTGAATCGAAACAATAGATCCCTATGGAGCAATTCATACCGAATGCGAAGAGTCACGGCATGACGAAGGAATATATATTTTTTCCAACCAGTGTGTCGATTTTTTCCCCGTCACTCCGCGATGAAACTGGCCGTCCAGTTAGATTTGAGCTGGAGATCACACGCCCGGGAGTCCCTGCTTTCGCACAAAAGGGTGAGACTGCGCGCGCTATAGCACAGAAAGTTGTAGTGTGCGGGCGTAAAACGCATTCTCGGTCAGCGCCACCTATCGTGCAGGCGTGAATTAGCTGAAGGCGATCGGTGTGAAAGTACCGCCCGTCTGCGATTCGCTTCGCTTTGTTGCATGGCGCTCGGTGTGAAAGCGCCTTTTACATGCAGTGAAGGCAATTTTGTGCGAATGTGTGAAGGACGACGGCAGAAACTGTTCAAAATGAAACATCCTCTCAGGCTTCCCTGACTGAAAGACGGAGAATTAAAATGCAGTGCAAGTTCTATAATAAGAGCTGAAATATATCAAGTGAGTCAATATTACATTCCCGTATACACCAGCGCTGTTAAATTCTCGAATCTGATTGGAGGGATCGTGATGATTCATTTGTCGTCACAGCAGCTCTGAGAGTGGTGCTGACTGCAAAACGAATGACACAATTACAGATCGCATATACAATAGTAACTTGGATGACAGACACGCCACGTCATTTAAACATGCGGGACAGACTAAACTCAGCATGACTTCCATTTTGGGAAGTCCAAGACTCGCTATAATAGTACACAGCACGGGTCAAAACACAAGCAACATTACACCAGGATTTTGTAAATCGTCTACAGCTTTCTCAAAGTGTCACGAATGTGCTGTTAGTAAAAACAAGCTAATAACTGGCAAACCATAGGCAAAAAATAATAGTAATAAATCACCGTAATACAGTGTCTCAAATGACTCAAGTCATAGTGATAACTGATGGCTGTTGTTCTCTCATCCAAGTAAAGCTGCACACTGTAAAACCATTTGGACAGAAGCCTTTCATAAATTCTTCAGCACGGCTTCATCAAATATTTATGTAATGTGTATAAAAGGTCCAATCTGTGTAGGCACCCTTCAAATAAAGTGTGACCGGATAATCCGTGATCAGAAGTCATGAAACAGGCAAGAGTCAAGAAGACCGGAACAAACCATGGCTTGGATTTAAAGTAACAAATAAAATGCACAATAAGTATTCACACAGAAGGGTATAAACAGACAAACCCATCGAGGTGAATACAATCCGGGAATTAATTTATGTCAAGACCGGGGTGGAGACAGGAGCACAGTTGTTATTATTTTTTTTTTTTTAAATGTGTTACAGTGGGGGAAATATGTATTTTTTTCAGTAAATATATTTCTGTTTGAAATTGACTGGCGAAAATTTTCGTCATTTTGGAAAAACGAAATGTTGATGCATCCGACACATATTCCCCCTGCTGTATTTAACAAAAGTCAAATATAGGATATAATCATTGATGTGATGATATGTTCTGTGAGATGTTTAGTTCACTTTTATTGGAAGGAGTCTCCAGGGTCGATGCTTTGTAACGACCAGACGTAGAGCTGTTCTTGAGTGTTCAGGAACGACAGTTTTACAGCAAAATCGAGCATTTTGGGCCGCAAAAAAACTCCTGTACGGACTGACGAGTTGCATTTTTTTTTTGCCTCATTAAGAATAATGTGAGCAAAACTAGGAACCCACTCGTTTCATTAACATTCCACGCCTTTAAATGTTACCTCAAACTGAATTACATGTAAATGAATCACATGCATGAATATGAATCACATGAAAATGAATCATATGTAAATGAATCACATGAAAATGAATCATTTGTAAATGAATCACATGAAAATGAATCACATGCATGAATATGAATCACATGAAAATGAATCATATGTAAATGAATCACATGTAAATGAATCATATGAAAATGAATAAATAAACAAAGGCAAAAAATGTTTTGTTACCTAAAAAAATGTTACCTCAAACTGTTAAATTATGACATCTCGTTCTTTAAAAATACATGGAACGAAACCGAGAGACGGAGAGAGAGGAAGTCAAAGGAGGAGAGACAGAAACAGAAAGAGTAGAGAAGGACACACTGGTGGATCGCTCGCGTAACTTGTCGTGCCACACTTTTCTCTATTTTTGACTATTTTTGTGCCGACACCCAGAGTTCCTGATGTGCAGATTTAGTTCTAAGAGTGTGCTATCTCTTGTTATCCCAACATTTGTTTCCATTCAAAAAACACCCCAATACCCTTCAATAATTCTCTGCAAACTCCGTGCCACTTATTTATATAAATACAGCGAAGCACGACATAGAAACATAGCAACCAGGGACGCATACTCTCAAAAATGTCAGCGAATGTCATTAAATACGATCTCCTACTGGCAGTTTAACATTCAAACACCCACCCCCCATCACCCCCTCGCAACTCCTTCAAAGCCTGTAGTTGCTTTTGACACACACACATGCACACACACACACACGCACACACACAAGCTTTTTGTCTTGTGCTGCTCTCCTTAGCAAGCCACAGGCTATATGAAACAGATGGTAAAATTGTACAAACATATGTTCTGCACACACACACACACACACACACACACACACACACACACACACACACACACAACTATATCCATACAGTTTATCTGAAGAAATAAAATACATTTTGAGAGAAACAAAAAAAATTGAGAGAGCAAATACACTCGATACAGCATCAACATAGACACGCATGCTCTTTCATACACACACACACACACAAAATATAAATGTACACAGTACACACTCTTGCGCTCTGGTAAGATGAACGAGTTCACTGAGTGTGCGTCTCTCCTTCATAGATCATGCAACTGAGGGAGCATCACACAAATAGTGGGAAGTCAGCACAAAAAAAAATAAAAAGAGTGGAGTGGATTATTTATTTATTTATTTAGATATTCTGCTTAATTCATTTAACTAGCAGAGCCCGGGTTTGTTCAGGATTTTCTCCGCCTGCCAAAGACAGGTGCAAATTAAGCAGCGTGTGCTGATCAGAACAGTACGACTCTGCTGCCAGAGACACGGTTTTCCCCGCACAATAGGGTTGCTTTTAAACTATCCTTGGGTTTAAATCTGCAACTGAGAATTTTTTTTTTTAACAGGAACAGCTAGAACTCGTTCTTCGCTTAAACCCCCATGTGAGTGCACTTCAAAGTGTAGGCTAAGTTTGGACATGTGCTCACTGGCTACTTTAACAGGAACACCTGTACACCTGCAATCATCCGATCAGTCAATCATGTGACAGCAGTGCAATGCGTAAGATCATGGTGGGGGAGGATGCTGGGAGACTTCTGGTCTAATCTTTATCCCGTCTCCATCAGAGGTTTTGCCTTGGCGAAAATCAAGCAAACTCCACAATATTCACAAAATGTTCTAATTCACCAGATTTGGGCTAAGACGCCTCATGGGACGTCATCAGGACGCGCATTCGTCCGAAGCCCTCTTCGATTCACATGTGACGAACACGAGTCCAGCTGAAAGGTCTAATTTACCGACAAACGTTGCTATAAAAGACCATGCAAAACAATTCAGTGCAATTGCAATTTCGCCAGTTCCAGCCGTTTCCGCTAAGAAAAAAACAACAACGAAAAGAAAAAACAACAAAAATCACCTGACCATTTAATCGCCTGACTTGAATCCAACTGAACACGATTTAAAGGCAATGTGTTTAGAAGAATGGGCCAAAAATCGCACCTGAATACAGCGGCCGATTCATTTCTTCATACAGGAAGTGTCTTGAAGCGGTCATTACAAACAAAGGCTTCTCCACTAAGTATTAAATACATTTTAGTACTTGTATTCAATACTTTTTTCCCAGTGTCATTCATATTTATTCCACATAACTTTATTTATGGACTATAATGTGATGAATTCTTTATATTTCCGGATTTCTTGAGTTAATACGGATGTTTGGTGAAAATTTCACGTGAATAACCTCATTGGAAATATATTTACTGAAAAAAATGTTGACGCGTTCGATTCTAATTTCCCCCACTGTATATGTCCCTAAGTATATATAAACTCTGATTGATGTCCAGGGACCAGTGGCGGAACTGGAGGAATCATCACAGAGCAGTAATTCTGTAGATGCTGCGGTTACACACTGAGCTAACAAACCATCATCAACTCAAACTACTACGTCCTTGAAATTCAGTTGATTTAGAAACACGCCTATTTCTCCTATAATTACAGGTCCTCTTCCTGAATCAATCCAGCAAATTACATTTTTGCTTCTTTTACATGAGCTGTCCACCCACATGAACCACGGTATGATATTTCATCTACATATTTGATTGAGCAGCGAGTATACGGTATACACTACATGCTCATGTGTGAAAATCACCACGATAGGCTTAAGTTCTCAGCGATAAAACGTTGGCTGAGGGTGAGGTGAGGCAATGCAGAGAGAGATTCACATGTGTATGCGATGTAGAGGAAAGGGGTGGGGGGTGTATTGAGAGCTGTAGAAAAGGCGAAAGAGAGACTGAATAAGTGAGAAAAAGAGATAATCCATCATGTCCTCCCTCCTTTCATGCTTAAGGGCTTTACAGCAGGGTGAGGATAAAAGCAGCACAATCCCAGAGCTCTTCCTGCACGGCACATAGGCTTGAGCTGTTTATATCTGTGTGTGTGTGTGTGTGTGTCTTATTCTTAGTCATACTATTAGTAAATATCATATATGACATATGAACAGTGTAGTATTTGGGATTATAGGTTTAATTCCATTAATCCAGGATTTCATTATCCTCTTTCTTAAAAACAAAACAAACAAAACAAAAAAAACCCCAAATAACTGTTTGACTGTTTAAAATGCTTCAAAGGAAATGATTGAAAATTACAAGTCATTAGGTCATAATAGTTTTTTTTTTGTTTTTTTTATCTGTTTCTTTACACTACAGAGAAATAATCAACGTTGTAGTCCATATACACTAATTTGTCTGTGCAATTAGTCTGGGATCAAGTGCGTGTGCAAATAGCGAGTGTGCTGCAGACGATAACGATACAGTGAATAACTGCATGAATTACATTAAGTGCAACGTGTAAATGAGCTTTTGGTATTTGAGAAAAATTTCCCGGTAGCTCTGGCGAGCTCAGAGCTGTTCATGACAGAAAAATCTGTTCATGACATAAACGAATAAATGAAATGGTGAAGATGGGAGCGTGCATTTCATGCATTTCAAGGCTAATGTGAATTAAAACCTTTCCGAAGGTTCTGTTTATTTCAGAGTTTTTGGTGGATATCTTTGGGGGGATTCATAAGGTGTAATAATTGCTCATCATTTTGAGAAACTTTCTGATTATTGCATTAAGGCATAATTTAGTTCAACTTTACTAAAGGTGCCTGCAAATTTAATACATGCCCTCCAGACGTACTGATTTGAGCACTTAATTGCAGCACACAAAGTGACTCTCAGGTTTAGTAACCGGTATTGCGGATGTAAAATGAATTCATTTGCATCGACACGCCCCTTGAGGTAAAAACACCACAAGCTACATATTAATTAATGCACATAAAAAGGACGTCTTATGTTGTTCACGTGAAAGACGCAGCTGTCAGTTGAGCCTGTTAGTAAATCTATTTTACTCGCATGTATTTGCAAGTGTTAATAAGATCGTACATGTTCGTACACACGAAAGCCTTCTGAAAATCCAGGGCCCAAGAGTCTTAAAGTGAGCTTGTGCTACTGTATACAGGTGTGTTTTCTAGTTTTGTCTGCATGCAGGTTTTTTTCCCACGTCAATCATTATTAATCAGAAACAGATTCACTCTTAAAAGACGTAACTAAATACTCACTACAGTAGCTGTTCCTGTCCAACATTGGGCCTCATTTGGATCGAACCAATTTATTTGTAAATTGTTTCCAGGAGCATTTACAAACTAAATTTGGTGTGTAAAAAAATATATATTTAAAAAAATCTTATTTATCTGTAGCGTTGGGTAAGTTACTCAAAAAAAGTTATCCACTACAGATTACTAACTACTATTTTCAACTTGTGATCTGATTACATTACTGATTACTGCATGTAAAAATAATCCGATTATTAATTACTTTACTTTCCCGTAAACCTACAAAAATACACTACACGGTGAAACTCGTAGTTCTTTCAGTAATTTTAGTGAGCATCAATGTATGACAAAAAAAAAATAAAAAATAGGATTTATCATAAAACTTGCCTTGGTGGTCATCACTGATTTTAAGACTACCAAAACGATAAAATATAAAACCTTTCTCCGTTAGCCAAGGGGAAGCACAACTAAGCTATCATTGCTAAGCTAACTAAGCTAACAGTGCCATGCTAATGTAAATGTGCACTTATATAGCACTTTTATCTGTGTCTCATTCACCCATTCACACACACACACACACTCCACACCTCAGCATGCTAGGCGCTAACTTGCCATTGGGAGCAACTTGGGGTTCACCCGGGCCGGGAATCGAACCGCCAACCCTACGATTAGTGGACAACCCGCTCTACCAACTGAACCACAGCTGCCGCAAGATGAACATGCAAAGTACGTTATATTTCCTCAAGCTCTGCTCATATCATGTTCATGTACACTGGAACTGATATGGACATTCACACACCTGCTTTCCTGCTCAGCACCAGAGGTTTCAGTTTCAACCCTTTTACTGTTTAAAATAAACAAATCTGCGTATATCCATTTTCCCTCACACTGACTATGAGCTAGCGTTTGGCTCACTTGAGAAACTGTCAGCCGATAAGACACGAGTGTTTCCATGTACATTCCTGTAAACCCTGTCTGATATAAAATTACAGGCAATCTTCTTTTACTGACGTTCAGTTCCGTAGTGACAAACCGCTCCAGGTGGAGAATTATTCAGGGCTAAAGAAAGAATATTCAGGGCAAAACATGAATTATTTTAAAATGCGTTTTACATAGTATTGTTTTTTTTTTTTTAAATAAATTTGTAACGCAAGTAATTTTATTGACATCAGTAACTGTAATCAAATTACAATTTTTTTTTAAATGTAACGTGTTACATTACTGCTTTATCAGAAAAAGTAATTCGATTACAGTAACGATGTTCATCTGTACCCTACGAGAGCTCCTGAGGGTGTGTAAATTTACATATAAGCAGATTCACTAATGTAAACCTCGACTGATCGGCTTCAAGTCATATAACTGTGGAGTTACTGCGTTGTCCAAATTTAAATAGCGTATTTATTTCAATTACACACATGCATGATAACTAATGAATATTTTGTGAAACCCAGTTGTTTCATATTAATGGCATTAATTAAAGAAATGTTATTTTTTTTTTAAAGCTAGCATTTGAATGGGATCTGTTTGCCATGGCATCCTATTTTAAATCCACTAAGAGCCAGGAGTAAGTGATCGATCTGGTATATCCTAATCTTCAATGTTCTGTAGACTCTCTAGTGTCCTGCAAGCTACCAAATACAGCATGTTTCTTGACAACACATGCCCAATGCTTTTCCAACATGGCGTCGTGGAAGGTGTACTGAGCCGAGTGAAGTCGAACTGTGTGAGAGCTGGGAAAGAGCAACAGCGTGAGAGATTTCTGACCAAGAAAAGATTTAAACATAGCGGTTCCCTTGTGTACAGTGTAGAGATCTTTTTAGTTCTCAAATGTCAAACCATTTTCTTTTCACCTCATGTAATTCACAGCTAATTCCCATTCTAGGTGCTGCTACATGACGTTTTTATTGGTGCTGATGTCAGAGAAAATAACTTCCACGTCTGCCTCTCAGAAACTGATATTTATGCTGTTTTGTCTGTTTTGTTTTTTGTTTTTTTTGCACTTTCAGCTCACTTTGAGCGTTGCCTTTTATGGAGTTTCTGTGGGTGGTGCTAAACACAAATGAGTTTTAGTACACATGCCCTTTACGGGTAATATGAAAACTTTGAAGACTTTTGGAGGAATTTTGAAAGATTTTCCATAATGGCTCAATCTGGTAGAATTTTTTTGGGTTCGATTTGGCTTAGTAAAACATTTACACACAACTTACTAAAAGAGGAGAAGCATGGTTAATGAATGAGGAGAAGCATGGTATAGGAGCTGGCTGTTTCCCCTCTATAGGGACTGGGGGACTGATCAATGTGCATGATCAATCTAAAACACATGAGCAAGCTAACAGCCTAAAGGAAATGCACACACACACACACACACACACACACACAGAAAGAGAGCGTGCGTGAAAGAGAGAGAGAGAGAGAGAGAGAGAGGGTGAGTGAGAGGTGGTGAGTGAGTGAGTGAGTGAGTGAGTGGGAGAGAAAAGAGTGAGAGTGAGTGAGTGAGAGAGAGAGAGAGAGAGAGAGAGAGAGAGTGAGTGAGTGAGAGAGAGAGAGAGTGAGTGAGTGAGAGAGAAAAAAGAGAGAGAGAGAGAGAGAGAGAATAGCTAGTGGGACTCAGGGCTGCTGGTGTCACTGGTTTTGCTGAAAGTAATTACTCTTGACATGTCTGATGAGGTTGTGGTTTGGCTAAACAGATAACAGCCTCCTGGGATGGAAGAGAACACCTCTAACAAAAAATGGCTTTTAAAGCCAAAACGTTTATTAGTCCCAACAATTTGTAAAGAAAAAATAATCATTGCTAAAGAATATATGTAATTCATTTAAATGAGACGCCCTTCCTCTATAGAGAGTGCATAGCTCTTTGTAAGCTTGTGAAAGTTACCATGGACATGCTGGATTACAGGATTACTCATTACTATTCCTACTGCATACTGCTCCATTAAGCTGTTCATATATTTTTTGGATAGATTTATTTTAGCAGGCACTGGCAGATTTCATGTATATAAAGAGAAGCCCATCATGACTAACACATAAAAAAAAAAATCTTAAAGGAAAACATAACTCTTGGTCTAAGCCTTTTTTTTCTGTTTGACCAAATCTAATATAGAATTAAAGCTGCAAGCAGCATTTTCGGGGGGGCCACGCACCCAGACTCTTTTAGAGATTGAACAGTGATGTGTAGGTTCACTCATGATGTGCATGTTTTGACCACAGACAGTGGCGGCATTATCAGACTGTAAGAAGAAAGGTCTAAATGAACAAACGGGCAGCAGGATAGCATTGCTGCTGCAACTGCCACTACTGCTGTGACCCGTGTTGTCTGCTGCTACTTTGACCTGTGGACATGATTGCTATTGGTTTGAAAATTGTGTTCTTCTTGAAATTGAAAAACATCTAAGGTATTTATGTTTTTTTTCTCAATAGCCTGGGCCCTTTTCCCCCACTTTGTACAAGTTTAGACAGGTCTCAAAATGATGTGAGCCAAATTTGGTGAAAATTGGACAAAAATTGGAGGAGGAGCAAAATGTCACTTAGATAGAAGCATTTTAGGTACGTTATTGTAATTTTTGTTACAATGTTATTGTCTCAGGGCACGGTTCTGAAGTTGCAGACCAAGATTTGTGTTAGTGTGCAAGATCGTGGCTGAGATACAGACTCATGTCCTGTTCGGCAGCTTCACCAACAGATTTGTTGCCACATTACGGAAAACCTTTTAGATTATCAACATACTTTTGATAATTTTGGCCAGGTTAGTCTGAAGATGATGTATGCCAAATTTGGTGTTGATTGGACATAATTTTTAGGAGGAGTAGCTAAAAAAAATTGCTTATGTTTTGGACATAATTCAATATGGTCGACAGGAAGTGCACTTGAATTTAAGATGTTGGTGTGCCATTCACTTCAGCATACCCCAGTTAATTATAGGGGGAACAAACCCTGTGAATTCTGCACAAATTCTTCAAATGATATAAGAACAAAAATGAAAGTTTTTTACAGTTTTTGACCAGAACGAAGCACAGTCCTGCAACTTCTTTGGTACATTCAGGGCATGGTCCTGAAAATACACTTCAAGATTATATATATAATCTTGAAGTGTATTTTCATACATATATATATTTATATACATATGTCATATGTCAGTATATATGAGAGAGAGAGAGAGAGAGAGAGAGAGATGCATTACTAAGATATGCATTGCCAGCATGTTACAGTTTTACAGGAGAATGGTTTTGAATATTAAAATTTCTTTGATAATTTTGTTTATATGGGGTCTCAACATGATGTGAGCCAAATTAGTTGAAGATAGGACAAAAATTGGAGGAGGAGGAGGAGCAAAAAAGGCAGTTAGATGTAAACATTTTTAGCATGTTATTAAAGTTTTGACCAGTAGGTGGCCTAACCCTAACCCTGGGACAAAATTTGCTGCATAGCCTCATGTCATGGTCCTGAAAATGCCTACCAAGTTTTGTGTTAGTGTGCAAAGTCCTTGCTTAGATAGCCTCGTGCCCTGTTTGACAGCTTCACTGTGAGATTTGTTGGCCCATTACAGACAAACTGATTCAAAATTCTTTTGATAACTTTTGTGAGGTTTACTGTGTTTGTGATGATTGGACAAAATTAGTAGGAGGAGCAGCCAGAAGATTACCAGATGATTCTATGGGTTGCCAGAAGAAAAATGAAGAGGAACTTTGGTGCTTGGCCCCCTAATTATTGACTTTGTGAGAAAACCAGATTAATGTTCGTATGAAGCTACATACATATGTTTGGGCGTGGGAGTGGATTCAGTTTATTCTCTTGAGTGGCACTGTGTCCCTACCATTGTACTGTAAACTTTATTATCCCTATTACAGCACAAGTGCCTTGGCCTTTCAACTCTGCTTTGTGTGTTAGCATATTGTATGACTAAACCTCAAACAGCAGACCTACAAAACTGTATCTGTCCCTCTCTGATTTAATCCAGTGTCCGTGTGTGGGACGTGTCTGGAGACATTATCTGTTCTGTGATTGGCCTAAACAGATTAATAAAAGCTCTGATGGTGAACAGGGATCTGCACTTACCTCTAGATGAAAGGCAGCTCCAAGTTTCATATCATTAAAAAAAATAAAATAAATTCAGCCCACTAGTAGGTCAGGATATTATGGCCTGGCTGTACATTTCCATAATGAAGAATTCAAAAGCAAGAGTGTTAAACAGCACTCCACACTGCTGCCAGACTCAAGTGAGTGGCTTGATTGAGGTTTCTGCTGTAAATTAATCACCCCAACGACAGCTCTATTTATGAAACTGAAAGCCACACAGATGTTGGATAACACAACCACACAGTTTCCTGAGATTATTACTTGTCGCCCTGTACAAGATGATCCGAATAAAATCTCAGTTGAATTATATAACAGATCCTACTACAACCTGGGTTCTCCATGTCAGATTATACAATGAAGATCCTCTAAACATTAGAGAAAATAGTGTACTGCGTACGTCATTGATCAGCCCGATCTAGGCTTATACAAAAGCAGGAAACATTACGTTCCATCAATCCTACGCCAAATTTGTTGCCAGCTGTCTTTGGTTGAAACTGGCACTAAACTGGCAACCGCTTTAATGCGACCTAAGAGCTCAAGTCACTGAAGAATGATCTTCAGCAATGTGCATGTTTTGTCTGCGACAGCTAAATCAGGCCAAACAAGTCATAGAGTTTAAAGACAGATTTAAGGAGGAACTGTTTAAATATTTTTTTAGTGTAGCTCAAGAAATCCCAATAAAAACGAATGACATTTTACCAGTATTCACTTTAAGCCAACGTTTCTTCTATAGTCTAGTGACATTAGGGATATGATGATACTCCTGTATGTTCATATACAGTGGATGTAAAACGTCTACACACCCCTGTCAACATCATGGGGGGGGGCCTTCCATAACTCGGTCGCATAGGTCAGTCCCTCCAGGATTTTGCGATTGCAGAAATTAATGCATCAAGCAAAATTTGGAGGATATTGCAATTTTTCTAAATTACTGCAGATTTTCCACAGATTTAAGACACCTCATATGACATCATCACAACGTGCATTCAGCCAAAGAAATCTTCGAATTCACGTCCGTCGAACATTAGTACAGCAAAAAGGTATCATTTACCAACAAACATCACTGCGAAAGACCAAATTTGGAAAAATAGATGCAGCAAAATCAAGCATTTTTGGCTGCAAAGATCCACAAAAAAGCTCATAGCACCCCTGTACGGCCTGATAAGCGTGCGCCCCCTTTGATAACGGGGCTTTTGAATGTGGTCAGAATTAAGCGATCACATTCAAACTCCTGTTCGGAAGAAATGGTCAGACTATAGCTACACTTTCTCACTACTCTGTCCAACTCCTGTATATTTAATGTTTTAGCTTTTTCTAGATAACAGTTAACATAGCGTGTGTCACAATTAAAAACGCAATAAATGGTGCCATACCAAAAGCAAATGGAATTAAATTTACCTGTATAATGTTCAGATAGATTTCAAATTCATACAAAGAACAGCAAAACCTCATTTCCACTGTATAGTGAGATTGTGCATTATGTTCTGGAGCTGATTTGTGAGTTCACACATGTAGAGCTGCAACAACTAATCGATACAATCAATAATAATCGATTATGAAAATCGTTGACAATGAATCTCATTATCGACTAGTTATTCTGTGCGTGGCACGAGGTACATTTACTCGCTATGTTACTCCTGTCCCGAAAAACACTTTGGGGAGGAAATACTAAAAGTTGTGTCCCAAATGACGTACTGCACACTTACACTATGTATTATGTACTCTAGTGTGTGCATTTTAGAAAGGTTAATATTGTCTTAAATAGAACACTTATTGGGTTCTTTTCTTATATAATTGGACAAACCGTTATGTAAATTTTAGACTGAAGTTTATACTTGTAAAAAATTGTACTGAAAGTTTGCCCCCATCCGATCAATCGAAAAAATAATCGCCCAACTCAAAGAGATTATGAAAATAATCGTTACTTGCAGCCCTACACACATGTATACAGTACATAACATCATGGTGTGAAATCTTTCAGTGCCATTTCAGGACCAGGGACAGCTCTCTGCACTGACGCCAAGCCTCTATCTTTCCACGATGTGATCTATTAATATACACTAACAAGACCTGCAAACTGTGTGAGATACAGATTAGACTTCTTAATGCAAAAAAAAGAAAGAAGCATACACATGATGCAAATAAAATAATATAAACTTTATTTACAATGAAACACATATAACCCTCAAAGCAAACTGTCTTTACAAGCCAGAGTTTTCTATTGTTCTATAGATAAGCTGACAATACACACGCACACAAACACACACACACACAAGCATGCTCTAGCCACACACAGACACATAGTCACAGTAGTGGGTGGTACACCAGCTGTAATTCTTCTTAAGATATGGATGTTGTACGCACAATTGTACCAGTATGCAACGATTTTACACAATTAAAAATAACTCGTACCATGGTGTTGTTGAATTCTGATTAGTCAAAAGGTTGTCTATTCATTTTATTTACCAGCACGACGCATTCGAATCGCAGGGTTGTATTAATGCGTTCGTTGTGATGTGTAACAGTTTCTATAGTAACAACTCCTTCACAGAGACTTGTATGGTGCGCGCGGGCACATAATCAAAGTCTAATGATGAACGCATTTTTAAAAATGTACTGTGAAGTGTTCTGGAAGGAGATGTTTATTTCAAAATCATGTGACAGTTGCAGGGTTTATTAAAACAACAGGCAAACAAATCCACAAAAAAAAAAAAAAACGCAAGTCAAGATCAAAGATCGGGCAAAAGACATAAAATAAAATAACCAGAACAGGAATCGTAACCAAGAAACATTCTGACAAAATAACGGCTTGCTTTGCCTCCTGGGAAGTTCGTATTTACGGGTTGGGGAGACATAATAACGATGTCAGGTGAGTTCAAGTCACTGTGGCTGGAGGAAGAAGGTGGTGAACCTTCTACAAAACAATACAGTAAGGTCTTCCACAAAATGAACGCCAAATAATGTGCATCAGGTGTGTGTTTTGCTTTTTTATGTTTTTAATTAATTTACGAAGCCACTGTAAATGTCATCGTTACCTATTATATCGTAATTGTATACTGCTATCGTATTTTTGTGCTAGGCAATTAGCTTGTTTTATTGTAAATAAAAAAGCCTGACAATAACCTGCTGCGTATACCAAACACATCATAACTGAAATCAGCGTCTGAGACGAGTAAATGTTCAATTTCAACAAATTTACCGGCATCCATTGATTCCACCGTGTTTTCTTACTGACTCGCTCCGACTCGGAAATTCTGAGCTCAAAGAAAATTCCCCATTCGTAAATACGGCATTCATGTGCTTTCGACTCGTGAATACTATAGTAAAGGTTTCGTCTTCATATCATCTTAGGGGGTTTTTCCTCGCCACTGCCGCCACCGGCTTGCCCATTAAGGATAAATTCACACACTTAAAATCTGTATCCTGTGTTTATATGTTTCTGCAAAGCTGCTTTGAGACAACAATGTCCATTGTTAAAAGCGCTATGCAAGTAAAACTGAATTGAACTGAACTGAAAATACGATCTTTCCGTCAAGATCATATACGCTGAGCGTATACCTCGCACGGTGGTTGTGGAACGAATGTTATATACCGTTGGCATGATTGTGTAATTGAGTCCAGGTGTGAGTAATCAAACCAGGTTTGTAGACCGCTCTGTGTGGCGCCGATTCCGGCACTGAAGTGACATCATAGAAGGAGTCTCCAGTGTCAGTGATTTCTACATTTCTCAAAAGGAGTCCTGTTACTGACTACAATAAACAGTCAAACCCTCACCTACCTCTCATGTTTCTCTCTCTTGACATTAATGACACACAGAAAAGCTTTAGGAAGTCATACAAAGCTCGTCATGTTACAGAGAAACTGGAAAGTGAAACTGTCTCTGTCCTGAAGATAAGTCTTGCGGATGTTCCATAACATTAAACACAACTATAAACAGTTCAAACGCAATATAGCATGTGCAAGGGTGTGGTTATAGTGAATATCAGCACAGCTGTGATCCGGCCGTAGGGAATCCCAGTCATGGTGATATTCAGTCTTCACGCTCTTGCTCGTGCGATATCGCTTTTAAACAACAGTTCTATAAACAAGAAGTGAATATAGAGGGAGTGGCATTTCAGACATAGTTTGGCCAAATGTTGTGTTTATTTTTGCTCCACTAGTGAAAATAGCTAGCTAATTATAGGCCAGGTATTAAGCAACACAACTGGTTCAACATAAACATCTGTTCTGGCAGCCAGGCAAACCTCAGACACAGTACAGACCAAAACAAAGGTACGACGCTCTGTGGATTCACTCAACACAAGGCATCAGTGTGGACGCACAACTGCGATCAAGAAATGTTATGTGTTTCAGGAATGAGTTTATTTATGCGACGGTGTCATTTAAACAGTCTGTACTGAATATTTGGTGACATCTGAAGTGTGATTAGGATGAGGGTTGTTGTATTATAATAAAAATCTAAAGTCTGAACATAATTGAATATCTAATTAAAAACGAGCTGCCGTGAAGGAGGTTATAGATAGAGTAGGATTGTACACGTGTGTGTGTGTGTGTGAGTGTGTGTGAGAGTGTGTCTTGGATTAACTATCTATTTGCTGTATCTAATTTGTGCAAAAGAGAACAGAACATCATGTCCTGGAGAATAATAAAAAAAAAAAGAGAGAGAATAAAAAAATAAATAAATAAATAAATAAAGAGCAGGAGACAATGGAATGCTTTACTTGGGATAGAAATAATAATAATAATCTAACCAGCAACAACGACAACGCTAAGAATGTTGCAATTCTGGGCCCTACCATCTGTTTCGTGAATTACAAATCTTCAGATGGAGCCCAATCCCTCGCCGCAGTGATTTGCTGCGTGGGAGGAAAGTGAGAACTGTGAGACGGAATGCAGATGAATGTTGGAAGAAGGTGTTAAATTAGGTCATGCTACTTTGTTTGATAGAAATTTGAGCAAACCATGCCGAAATCCGTTGCAACGAAGAACTCAAAGAGAGACATCACTTCTGTTGACCACCTCTGACAGTGCGAGTCCTCAGGACGGGAGCTGATACTGTTCAGCTGGGGAAGTTTAAACCTATGGGTTTACGTTAAGGTTTATTGACAGCACTGGCTGGTAAATGTAGATTTTGGTGCGGTGGGACGACCTTAATAATGACATGGCCTTGAAGAAAAATAAAGTCGATAGGATATTACATTTGACTTGTGCTGTAGATTACTATCTATTGAATTTTTAGATGAACCCTGTAATCGGCAGTTAAGAGTCGACAGCATGCAGTCTTCCAGTGTAGCAGATCGTTCTGAGCCGTTTTTTGCCGCACATTTATGTTCGATACAGCAGGAGTTTTTCCTATTATCGTTAACCACACTGGCCATGTTTCAACCAAATATTCATCCCAACTACATCTCAAAATACCACACATGAAACTAGCGCCAAAAGAACTCACCTATTGAAAAAAAAACAGAGACACATTTTTCCTTCTTTTTGTTTTCCAACATGGTCACCATGGTCACCGCATTTCCGATGCATGGACGTGGTCCGCTCCATTATCCTTTCCCTCTCCCTATCTGTGCAGTACTATATATATATATCTATCTTACATAGAACTGATTCTGTACAGCATAGACATAAATACAGCATAAATCTTTGACTTTCACACTATCCGTTGTTACCCAGGTGAGGACGGGTTCCCTTCTGAGTCTGGTTCCTCTCAAGGTTTCTTCCTCATATCATTTTAGGGAGTTTTTTCCTCGCCACCGTTGCCACCAGCTTACTCATTAGGGATAAATTCACACACTTAAAATCTGTATCCTGTGTTTATATGTTTCTGCAAAGCTGCTTTAAGCTTTAATGTCCCTTGTTAAAAGTGCTATACAAATCAAATTTCATTGAATCATTTACAACATTGGACAGACGCCCTTATCCAGAGCATTTATTTAATTTATTCATCTGAGCAGTTGAGGGTTAAGGGCTTTGCTCAAGGGCCCAGCAGTGGTGGCTTGGTAGTGCTGGGGTTTGAACTCATGACCTACTGATCAGTAGTTCAATGTCTTAAGCACTACTACTACTACTACTAGTGCCCCAAGATATCTTTTTCTAACATTTTTTAACAGCAATTAAGCAACTCCAATTTGAAGCAGTTGTTTGATGGTAAAATAGTATACTGACATATTTTTTGAATATTAAACTATCTATCTATCTACAGTGGTGTGAAAAAGTGTTTGCCCCCTTCCTCATTTCCTGTTCGTTTGCATGTTTGTCACACTTAAGTGTTTCGGAACATCAAACCAATTTAAACAATAGTCAAGGACAACACAAGTAAACACAAAATGCAATTTGTAAATGAAGGTGTTTATTATTAAAGGTGAAAAAAAATCCAAACCATCATGGCCCGTGTGTAAAAAGTGATTGCCCCCTTGTTAAAACATACTATAACTGTGGTTATCCACACCTGAGTTCAATTTCTCTAGCCACACCCAGGCCTGATTATTGCCACACCTGTTCACAATCAAGGCATCACTTAAATAGGAGCTGCTTGACACAGTAAGGTCCACCAGAAGATCCTTAAAAGCTACACATCATGCCGAGACCCAAAGAAATTCAGGAACAATTGAGAAAGAAAGTAATTGAGATCTATCAGTCTGGAAAGGGTTATAAAGCCATTTCCAAAGCTTTGGGAATCCAGCGAACCACAGTGAGAGCCGTTATCCACAAATGGCGAAGACATGGAACAGTGGTGAACCTTCCCAGGAGTGGCCGGCCGCCCAAAATTACCCCAAGAGCGCAGCGACGACTCATCCAAGAGGTCACACAAAAGACCCCACAACAACGTCCAAAGAACTGCAGGCCTCACTTGCCTCAGTTAAGGTCAGCGTTCATGCCTCCACCATCAGGAAAAGACTGGGCAAAAATGGCCTGCATGGCAGAGTTCCAAGGAGAAAACCACTGCTGAGCAAAAAGAACATCAAAGCTCGTCTCAATTTCTCCACAACACATCTTGATGATCCCCAAGACTTTTGGGACAACATTCTGTGGACCGATGAGACAAAAGTGGAACTCTTTGGAAGGTGTGTGTCCAAGTATATCTGGCGTAGAAGGAACACTGCATTTCATAAAAAGAACATTATACCAACAGTAAAATATGGTGGTGGTAGTGTGATGGTCTGGGGCTGTTTTGCTGCTTCAGGACCTGGAAGACTTGCCGTGATAAAAGGAACTATGAATTCTGCTGTCTACCAAGAGATCCTGAAGGAGAATGTCCGACCATCTGTTCGTGTACTCAAGCTGAAACGAACTTGGGTTCTGCAGCAGGACAATGATCCTAAACACACCAGCAAGTCCACCACCGAATGGCTGAAGAAAAACAAAATGAAGACTTTGGAGTGGCCTAGCCAAAGTCCTGACCTGAATCCTATTGAGATGTTGTGGTATGACCTTAAAAAGGCCGTTCATGCTCGAAAACCCTCTAATGTAATTGAATTAGGACAATTCTACGAAGATGAGTGGGCCAAAATTCCTCCAGGACGCTGTAAAAGCCTCATTGCACGTTATCGCAAACGCTTGGTTGCAGTTGTTGCTGCTAAGGGTGGCCCAACCAGTTATTAGGTTTAGGGGGCAATCACTTTTTCACACAGGCCATGATGGTTTGGATTTTTTTTCACCTTTAATAATAAACACCTTCATTTACAAATTGCATTTTGTGTTTACTTGTGTTGTCCTTGACTATTGTTTAAATTGGTTTGATGTTCCGAAACACTTAAGTGTGACAAACATGCAAAGGAACAGGAAATGAGGAAGGGGGCAAACACTTTTTCACACCACTGTATCTATCTATCTATCTATCTATCTATCTATCTATCTATCTATAGATCTATCTATCTAGATCTATCTATCTATTTGTCTATCTATCTATCTATCTATCTATCTATCTATCTATCTATCTATCTATATAGATCTATCTATATCTATCTATCTATCTATCTATCTATCTATCTATCTATCTATATATAGATCTATCTATCTATCTATCTATCTATCTATATAGATCTATCTATCTATCTATCTATCTATCTATCTATCTATCTATATAGATCTATCTATCTATCTATCTATCTATCTATCTATCTATATATATATAGATCTATCTATCTATCTATCTATCTATCTATCTATCTATCTATCTATCTATCTATCTATCTATCTATCTATTTGTCTATCTATCTATCTATCTATCTATCTATCTATCTATCTATCTATCTATCTATCTATCTATCTATCTATCTATCTATCTATATATCTATCTATCTATCTATCTATCTATCTATCTATCTATCTATCTATCTATCTATCTATCTATCTATCTATCTATCTATTTGTCTATCTATCTATCTATCTATCTATCTATCTATCTATCTATCTATCTATCTATTTGTCTATCTATCTATCTATCTATCTATCTATAGATCTATCTATCTATCTATCTATCTATCTATCTATATAGATCTATCTATCTATCTATCTATCTATCTATCTATCTATTTGTCTATCTATCTATCTATCTATCTATCTATCTATCTATCTATCTATCTATATATATATATATATATATACACATATATATAATTAGAAATTATTGCAATGATTCAAATTTAATCGTTTTCAGTCATTTTTGTAGACTTTTTTTTTCTCTCACTGCAATATTACTGTTTTGTTGGCAGTTGGTTAGCAAATCTATCACGCTAACTCTCGTGATACATATCATAGATCATAAAAAATATCTTCAGGAATCATGATATGATATTTCTGGGTTATCACCCACCCCGAATGATATATATATATATATTTTAGTCTTAAAAGGTTAACTGTAGTACCCAGGCCCCAGCCTCAATAGCATAAAACACTAAATCTTCAGCTTTAAAGAAATCGTTCTGCGTTCATGGATGACTGCGATCCAGTGCTAACAAAAGCCGTAGAGCGAAATCCTTTTCAAAATGCGGTTCAAACTGACCGACATTATGAGTTCAGGGAGAAACGATGTGTACCATGGTCGGCTTTGGGATCCATAGAGCCTCTTAATAGCTTGTTTCACTCGTTAGTTACTTTAAATTTAGCACTCCCTATCTCTCTCACACACACACACACACACGCGTGCGTACATATTTCTCTACATCAACTTACATTCCCATAATGAGCTTCACGCATTAGTCAAGGAAACCACGTTCGAGTTGCTCAGTAAATATTAGATTCTTTGAAACGGAAACTGTTCTGTGGGTTCTAAGGCAAACATTCCCTTCGTGTTTCTGTACTGCTATGATGTGACATTTTGTATTTCAGCCTGTTGTTTCAAGATGATTAAAATCAGAGAGATGACCTTTGAATTAGAATTCCTGTCCTAGGAAGGCAAACTGATTGACAAGGAGGAGAGTAATGCCAACCTCCCGCTCGGACAGCAATACGCTCTCAGGCCATGGATCGCTGTAGCGTCCTTAGGATTCAAACGTGTGATGAATGGTGAATGCGTTTCTGTTCAACCACTCAGGCGCACATTATGTGCAAAAGTGCAGTCTCCTCCCGAACGAACCTTTTATCGCGATAGATCACGTAGCACAAAGCGTCTAGCACATGCATGTCAAAAAGTATCAGCACTACTCTAATTCCAAACACTTGCTAAGATAAGGCGGGCGTACGCGGCACGAGTTCTGACGGTCGTGAGCCCACGCGCAAGTTACGAGTCAGTTGATTTGGAAATCGTACAGATGCAATGGTACATGACGGGATCTTACGACCTGGTGAATTCCGATGCAGTCGCCGGAACGGTCACGTCATTTATCGATAGAGTGCTGCAGCGATGACGTTTTTACGATTAAGATTTTACCATTGGCTGTTAGATTATTGCAGAAAATATGCTCTGTGGCCAACAAACGTTTATGATTCTTACAGGAATTTGTTCATCAAGGTAATCTTCACAAAGCAACGCAAATTTTATGACTTTTGAAGTCTTAATACAATCACCAGAAGTAAAAAGCTATAAACGAACTAAATCAAGGTCACATGACCTCCGCTACAACTTCCAACAACTCGTTCAATCTTTATTTTAAAAAAAAATTACAAATGGAAAAACACTATAATTTGACAAATCTACAAGTTGGAAAGTTTGAGTTAGAAGAGATTTGCAAGAGCGCGAGTATAAACACAATGAGGCTGTAGTAGATGAGTTTTCCGGTTCAGTGTGATGACGTTTAATGTCCCATTTCTGTCTCTCTTCTTCGGTGGGTTTCCTCGCCTCCTGAATGGTCAACATCATGTAGAGCTTGAAGTACCTTGGAAATGGTTTTGGACCTCGATTCCACATGGACATTCTCGCTGTGGTTGCTGGGACTACGGTTGCTGCTATGGCATTAGGACTGCAATTACCACATACAATTTTACACTCAAGTCTCCTTTAGTGAGCAGTGGATCAGTTCAACAAACAGACCTCATATAAACACCACGATGAACTTTCTTTTACTTTCATTCTATCCGTTGTTACCCAGAGGAGGACGGGTTCCCTTCTGAGTCTGCTTCCTCTCGAGGTTTCTTCCTCATATCATCTTAGGGAGTTGTTCCTCGTCTTGCTCAATAGAGATAAATTCACACACTTAAAATCTGGATCCTGTGTTTATATGTTTCTGTAAAGCTGCTTTGAAACAATGTCCATTGTAAAAAGCGCCGTACATATAAAATGTAATGGAATTGAACTGAATTGAGATCGGAAAATCAGTTCATTCAACCACACACACCAGGCAAATTCAAGCCGACAGCACCGGAAACATTTAAAAATGTCCAGAAGGTCGTGAACCGTTAGTAAGTTAGTAAACTTGGCTACTCACGATTTCCATGCAATTTCTGGCTAGGAAAAGATCGCACCGTGTACACCCACCCTTAGAACAAAAACCTCTAATAATAAACATACAGTGAGGGAAAGAAGTATTTGATCCCCTGCTGATTTTGTACGTTTGCCCACTGACAAAGAAATGATCAGTCTATAATTTTAATGGTAGGTTTATTTGAACAGTGAGAGACAGAATAACAACAAAAAAATCCAGAAAAACGCATGTCAAAAATGTTATAAATTGATTTGCATTTTAATGAGGGAAATAAGTATTTGACCCCCTCTCAATCAGAAAGATTTCTGACTCCCAGGTGTCTTTTATACAGGTAACGAGCTGAGATTAGGAGCACACACACTCTTAAAGGGAGTCTCCTAATCTCAGCTTGTTACCTGTATAAAAGACACCTGTCCACAGAAGCAATCAATCAATCAGATTCCAAACTCTCCACCATGGCCAAGACCAAAGAGCTCTCCAAGGATGTCAGAGACAAGGTCCCCCTGCTCAAGAAAGCACATATACATGATCATCTGAAGTTTCCCAGTGAACATCTGAATGATTCAGAGGACAACTGGGTGAAAGTATTGTGGTCAGATGAGACCAAAATGGAGCTCTTTGGCATCAACTCAACTCGCCGTGTTTGGAGGAGGAGGAATGCTGCCTATGACCCCAAGAACACCATCCCCACTGTCAAACATGGAGGTGGAGACATTATGCTTTGGGGGTGTTTTTCTGCTAAGGGGACAGGACAACTTCACCGCATCAAAGGGACAATGGACGGGGCCATGTACCGTCAAATCTTGGGTGAGAACCTCCTTCCCTCAGCCAGGGCATTGAAAATGGGTCGTGGATGGGTATTCCAGCATGACAATGACCCAAAACACACGGCCAAGGCAACAAAGGAGTGGCTCAAGAAGAAGCACATTAAGGTCCTGGAGTGGCCTAGCCAGTCTCCAGACCTTAATCCCATAGAAAATCTGTGGAGGGAGCTGAAGGTTCGAGTTGCCAAACGTCAGCCTCGAAACCTTAATGACTTGGAGAAGATCTGCAAAGAGGAGTGGGACAAAATCCCTCCTGAGATGTGTGCAAACCTGGTGGCCAACTACAAGAAACGTCTGACCTCTGTGATCGCCAACAAGGGTTTTACCACCAAGTACTAAGTCATGTTTTGCAGAGGGGTCAAATACTTATTTCCCTCATTAAAATGCAAATCAATTTATAACATTTTTGACATGCGTTTTTCTGGATTTTTTTGTTGTTATTCTGTCTCTCACTGTACAAATAAATCTACCATTAAAATTATAGACTGATCATTTCTTTATCAGTGGGCAAACGTACAAAATCAGCAGGGGATCAAATACTTATTTTGCTCAGCATCCTCAAATTACAAAATAAAAATAAATAAATAAATAAAAAACACACAAGTATGAAAAGTGTATTGTGATTCCCGTTAGTCTGAAAATAACACCTCCAGTGTTGAACTAGTCCCATGTCTTTATTTTGTCAGTGAGGATTATCACAATGATGATTGCTCTGTGAGAGTTATTATCAGCTGACCAAACCCATACTCTGGAGATACAGTCTACTACACAACAGCATTCACCAGCACTCCACTCAGTAGCATCAAGGAAAAAAGCCTCATATTTCCCTGGTGGTACTTTTTCATTAAATGAGTAACATTTTACTACGATCCTTTGACAGAGCTGATAATAAATGCACCTATGAGCAGCAAACGAGTGAAGACACTTTTCTGGCCATCATCATCATCTAATTACACCCACGTCGTTACAGAACATCATAATTAAGCTAAACAGCTTCATTTTAAACGCTGGCAGACTCTTCGGGAGAAGTGAGAACGCCACCTTAACACAACCTGATGCTGTAAATGTTCAGCCTCCTAATTGGTAACATTAACAATTAAACTGATCGGGTCATTTTCTAAGCTGAACAGAGTTTGATATGAAGTACTTGTGTATGCACTTACAAAACAGTTTTCACTTTTAGCCTTTCAAGCTCAATTAATATTAACTGTGATTTTCATACAATACATTTTTTTTATTACTAATACCAGTTTAAAATATTATTTTCCACGCATAATTGTTTTTCCATCATCATTTCATCGATGCTGGACTGAACATGATGGCATGCTTGTGAGGATGTACAATATCAACATTATGCACAATATATGTTCAATATCCACACTATGGCTATAACTATATGTACAATATAAGTACAATATCCACACTATGTACAACAAAGCTCCAGGTTGCAATGCCATACCTATCGAACTTATCAAACCATCAGAAACAGTCATCGATGTAATTACGAAACGCTGCCAAAAAGTGTGGGAAACTAGAAAATGGCCGACAGAATGGACCAGATCAGTCTTCGTTCCTACTCCCAAAAAAGGCAATGCAACAGACTGCAGTAACTACCGAACCATCGCTCTAATATCACATGCCAGCAAGATTCTGTCGAAGATCATACAAAGACGACTACAGCCCTATGTTGACAGAGAACTTCCAGAAGAACAAGCGGGGTTCAGAAGAGGCCGAGGTACACGTGACATCATCGCAAACGGTAGATGGATGATGGAAAAGGCCAAAGAATACCAGAAGAGTCTGTACATGTGTTTTATTGACTACAACAAGGCATTTGATTGTATCGATCATGAGAAGCTATGGAAAACACTCAGGAACATGGGTGTACCAGACCATCTGATTAGCCTCATCAGAAATCTATATGGGCAACAAGAAGCAACCGTCCGAACGGTACATGGAAACACCGAATGGTTCAGAGTGGAACGAGGCGTCAGACAAGGCTGCATCCTGTCACCGTTCTTGTTCAACCTGTACGTGGAAACAATCTTCAGAAAAGCCAGACTGGACGAGGTCAAAGAAGGGATCAAAATTGGAGGCCGAAACGTGAACAATCTACGGTATGCGGACGACACTACCTTGATAGCGGGCACAGAAGAAAGAATGAAGACCCTACTGCGGACAGTTAAAAGAGAGAGCCAGGAAATGGGACTGATGCTGAACTTCAAGAAGACCAAGGTCATGACCAATGAAAATTACGATCGACGAACCCTTGACTTGGATGGAGACGAAATTGAGGTTATCAACGACTTCAGCCTACTTGGATCGATGATCAACACGAAGGCAACGACTCTTGAAGAAGTGAAACGAAGAATAGCCATGGGAAAATCAACGATGAGATCACTGGACAGAATTTTTAAATCGAAGGACATTTCTTTTGCCCACAGAGACACGCCTCGTCCACAGTCTCATCTTCTCCACTGTAACATATGGCAGCGAGAGCTGGACAGTCAAGAAACAAGAACAGAAAAGAATCAATGCCTTCGAAATGTGGTGCTGGAGACGAATCCTGTCGATACCATGGACAGCCAGAAGGACAAATAAATCTATATTGGAGCAAATCAAACCGGACATGTCTCTCGAAGCAAGTATCACCAAACTACCAATTGCCTACTTTGGACACATCGTACGAACAGATCACTCACTGGAGAAAGCACCATCAAGACAACAACGGGGAAGACTTTGGCCCAACTTATCCAACTGGCACATGATCGATCTTCCTACAGATTGTTCTTTCATCAAGTCGCCATGGCTCGGAGTCGAGCTTAGGGCTTTTGACTGACTGACTGAATATCCACACTATGTACAATATATGTACAATATCCACACTATAGCTATAACTACATGTACAATATCCACACTATGTACAATATAAGTACAATATCCACACTATGGCTATGACTACACTATTAATGTAGTAAACTAGAAAAGCATGTAATACAATTAAGCAAGAATGTGGTTATGCTGAATATTGGCATGGCTGTGATTCAGAGTAGGCACGAAGCTGTAGCTAATTATAGTCAACATAACTGCTACCAGTTCGTTTCACATGTCCTCTGATGAGGTCACTGCTGAAATAAGCATTTCGAAATAGAAAGTGGAATTTTACGTAGCGAAACGCCTCTTGGCCAATCAAATCAGTGAGCTGGAACTAACTGTTGTATAAATAACAGTAATAACTAACAGTTTCAGGATCCTCAAAAGTTAAACGAGATTTGCAAACTTGTGCGTTTATGTGTAACTAACAAACACCTGTAAGAGAGAACATTACATTTACCATTAAGTATATACCTAAGTAAATATTTGGGTGTCATGGGATGGGATCTGTTACAAAAATTGCAACATCCATGTCATTTTGGATTAAAGCCATCTAAAGAAATAATTCTCACAGCATCTGACTACATACTGCACATTATAATGCGAACATACGTGCAAGCATATATAACTGTATTAAAATGCACCTATTGTGGTTTTTTCAGACATTACCCATCATGTAGTGCGTTATAGAGTTGTTCGTGAATCTAAAAATGTCTGCAAAGTTTAAAAATACAAAGCGCACGACAAACAAAGGTATTGACTCCCCAAAGAAGGACGCATTCAGAACAGCTGAGACTAGTTGTTAGTGACTCCAGACTTACTTCCTGTAAAAACCTTCGTAGGTTTGTAACAAAAAGCCCTGCCTCTGGTCTTCATCGCCTGCTCGCAAACAGACGAAGCTGAAACCGCTGACAGCGCAGCCCAATCACAACAGACTGGGACGTCTGACCAATCGGAGCAGAGTATGCTCTCTGAAAGGAGGAGTTTTGAATGAATCCTTCTGAATGGATCATTCAGCGAGTCGTTTTTGACACTGGGGGGAAAAAAGCAATGCTGCAATGTAAATCATGAGCACATTAAAGTGTTTTTTGATCTTGGATGCATGTAAATTTATTGTATGAGACCTTTAAAACAAGTGCGCTTAAAAACAGATAAAAAAAAAAGAAAAAAAAAAGGCATAAGCAGCTATGCTGGTGTATAGCCTATTATATATATCTTCCATACTGTACAAACAATATTTTAAAATCATTTAGAATTACTTACGTCCATAAGTTAGGTCAATATTTACGCAGGGAAAGTTTGTACTGATTACACGATATGACTTTCACCCACTGTATCATTCAGAAGCTTATAAAATAGCGCTTGTTTTTTTTAATATGGTAATATTGTGCTCTGACAAGTAAATGATCTGCACTTATATAGCGCTTTTATCCAAAGCGCTTTACACTGTGTCTCCTTCACCCATTCACACGCACACTCACACACACACACACACACACACACACAAGGCACTAACTTGCCATAGGGAGTAACTTGGGGTTCAATGTCTTGCTCAAGAACACTTGGGTATGTGGAGTCACGAGGCCGGGAAACAAACCGTCAACCCTACGATTAGTGGACAAGTAACTGTGCACACAGCTTAATAAAAACACGAGAGAGTAAATCCAGGTCATGAAATCATAACATGTGCGCAGGAGATTTCATCACTCTTTTGAGTTTAGTGAATAGTCGATTCATATAACGTCAAGGTTCTCCTGAAAAGAAAAGAAAAAAGAACGAATAAGAAGAAAAAAGATACACCAATTGAAGTCCTACATGGTGGGGGGAAAAAAAACATCTTGTGGACTTTAAAGTGAGAATACTAACTAAACTAATAGCCAAGACATGAACTTCAGTGTGACAAATTGTGACCACATCGTATTATCAGACACTGGCACTAGTGTTGTTCCTCGTTTGAGCAGAAATGGGTCCATGATCCAAGTCCATGGTCGCAATCATGCAATTATTTCACATAAGAATTTTTCAAGCCATTTTCCTAATAACATCCGAGTATTCTGTGCTTCATATACAAGGTACTGTATTATGAAAAAAAACAGCTTCACCTAACAAGGTTTACATTACAATTCTTTTTGTTTTGTTTGTTTTATTAAGAATTAGCACACAGGAGTACGTTTATTACATTTTTTTTTAATCAGAATTCATTTTATCACAATGAAGTAATACTCAAAATAAATTTTGGTGAATATTCAAAAATGCTGACTCCTCTCCAAGGCCAGAATGTTCTTCCTTTAGTCTGAACATCTTGTTCCCTCTAGAGACGTCTTGGCGTTATACACGTGTACACGGAGACACAGAAAGAAGCAAGGACGTACACGCACGAACCCAGAAACATTCACGGAGGCTTTCATATCTCATGCGTATGGAAGATTCATGAGGTCACGTGTCTGAGCGGAGGATGTCTGGACACGCCTCGAACAAGATTAACTAAAATGACAATGCCTCAGCCCTTCAGTACTACAGTGATCAATTTTGATAAAGATCAAAGCGCGAGTGCTCTTTTCTTCAGAACGTTCGCGTGTGTGATGTACAGTCGTATAAACTAACATGCTCACATTTACATAGTCTGTAGAGACAGCAAGATCTTCACGTGAGCTGTATGTACGGTTAACGTTATGTACGTGTTTATTTGTGTGGCTGTGTGAGGGCATTGTACGTCTTCGCGGCGGTGAAGGTTAAATGATCTCCGAGCTCTAGCTCTTTAAGCGATGTGATCGCTTCAGACAAAATTATAATTCATTTCTGCCCTTCGGGCCATCACGAGTAAATGACCCCAAAACGTCTCCGCACCAAAATACCTCCTCTGTCCACCAGAGGTCTCAGTCACTACAGTTCCAGGTTTGTTGTCATGGTTACTCGAAATCTCTCCTTTGTGTTACTTGACTGAATGCAGTGGATGCAGTAAAAGGGGTGTGAACTTCAGCAAGCTCTTGTTTGCCCAAAGAAAGCTCATGAAGGCTTACTCACAACGACTATAGGAGGGGTTTGAGGTTCGACCTCGCTCTTCAACCTTAAGCTTTATCCCAAGTCACAAACTTCATATGCAGAACACAATCTGGCCCCAATTTACACAACAGACTGCCTATACGGTTTGGATTAGATTCTACACAGAGAGAGTTTTTTTTTATTATTATCGGAGTATCTCTAGGATTTAGTCCTGTCTAAATCTGTCATGTCAGTATATTGTTATAGACTGCACATGCACGCATCCGGAAAGATTACGCAGTATTTTACCTTCTATAAAATTAGGTAATATATACACTCACTGAGTAGTTCATTAGGAGCTCTATACTAATACTGGGTAGGGCCTCCTTTTTGCTCTCAAAACAGCCTCAATTCTTAATGGCATGGATTGCACAAGATTTTGGAAATAGTCCTTTGAGATTCTGGTCCATGTTGACATGACTGCATCACGCACTTCCTGCAGATTTTTCTGGTGCACTTTCATAGTGCGAATCTCTCGTTCTACCACACTGGATTCGGATCCGGTGAATGGGAAGGCCACTGAAGAACTCTGAACTCATTGTTGTGTCAATGAAAAACAGTTTGAGACGACTTTTGCTTTGTGACATGCTGCGTCATCATGCTGGGAGTTAGCCATTAGAAGATGGATAAATTCTGGCCATGAAAGGATGCACATGGTCTGCAACAATTCTCAGATAGTCTGTAGCATTCAAGCGATGATTGATTAACTAATGGGCCCAGAATGTGAAAATAAAACACTCCCCACACCATTAAACCACCTCCACCAGCCTGGACTGTAAAAGCAAGGCAGGTTGAGCTCATGGATTCTTCAAGATTCATCAGACAAGGCTAAGTTTTTCCAGTCTTCAAAACGGTCTTCAAAACTGTCCAGTTTTGGTGCGCCTGTGCCCACTGCGGCCTCAGCGTTCTGTTTTTGGCTGACAGAAGTGGAACCCGACCTGGTCTCCGGCTGTTGTAGCCCACCTGCCTCAAGGTTTGATGTGTTGTGCATTCTGAGATGCTTTTCTGCTCACCACAACGGTACAGTGGTTATCTGAGTAACGGGAGCCGCTCTGTCAGCTCGATATATCTGTTGGTTGGTCTGAACATTACCCAAAGCTGCTGGCCTGAATCTGCAAGTTTTTCTGCACTGCACTGTTGCCACATGATTGGCTGATAGACATATAATTGCATGAATGTACAGGTGTTCCTAATAAAGTGCGTCATGAACTTATATCCCGTCCGAATTGAAATGTAGGTAAAGATTCTGTTCTATCCAGTGAGAAAAGAGCGATTAAGCATTTTCTATCTCTTTTCTATCCTCCCTCAGCAAAATCAGTTTAAAAAGCAGAACAATAAAATTATAAATGATATTTAAAAAGGTCATGTCAGAGAAAAAAAGTTAAGTTAAGAGTTCCTAGCACAGGTAACGCCAACATACATGTCATGGTCATGTGATCTACTAACAAACAAGAGCAAACGGCGTACCCTAAAACAAGCGCTTACATTGTAGGTCAAATCTGTTCTAAAATGAGTGTGATAACCATGTGTACATCATGAAGACACTCCCATGTTTGTGATTTAGACAGATCACTCATTTGGAAGTTAGTTAGCAGCTACAGTGCCTTAACTCCTTGGGATTGAAAGCTTGTCCAGTGAAGCTTGTCAGGAGCAGCTTATATAAGCACTTCCAAAATGACTGGCACCCTTCTTTTCGATGATTTCTGCTTTGTTTCAGGGTTCTTGACCTGCTGGAAGAGTGTGTGGCTTTCATCAACACCATTATGAGTGACTATGACTTTTCAGAGGCTTCGGGTGGATGAGTCAGGGTCTATTGCCCGTTAAATCCAGCCGATAAACAAGTATCACAACCGCACAGTCCTAAAATGCACTCTTATTATTACATATAGAAGTATGGCCATGGGACATATAACATGATCGAGCCAGTCAGTTAATTTGGTCTACTGTTTTTATGTCATATATTTTATTTACACTAATCAGTCTACATGCATGCATATATAATAATAAAACATGCACTGGCGGTATGCTTGGGAAAAGCAATCCAGTCTACCTATTTCACTTGCTGAAGGTGTAATAAATGCCTAAACTCCAAACTGAAATATAAAACATTCAACTCACTGCACCAGAGCAAAAATATATAGCTTATGTAATGTTCAAAAAAAAAAAATGCTTGAACTAGCAAATAAGTGTCTGAATTAGCATTTTCTAATTAGCATATGAATAAAGACGAGAAAATGGTGCCATACATCAGCATGTCTCAGTGCTCTAATGATGACTCAGGGACTAAAGGGAATTTCGTTGATTGACACCTAATCAAACAGTTAAACTCCGCCTAGGTCTATGATACAGTGATGGATGGCCATCTCAAATTCCAGGAAAAAGCTGTGACAGTGTTTAGAAAAAGGGCCAACATATAGACTTATTTCCAGATATTAACAAGATGCATGCCACAAAATGCAATAATTAATTTGATAAATATTGCTTTCTTATGTGGTGACAATACTATGTTATAAATATTGTACTGGGGTGGACAATCACTAGCCTTTTTATTAATTTTTTTTTTTAATTATTTATTCATAGTTGCCCCTCAAGTAGGTTTAGATGGTTAAAGGTCAGTGTTTTCCCCTCATTGAACAACCAGAGAGCTAAAAAAAAAAAAAAAAAATGTTGTTAATTTAGAGGTACGCCTGGGATTAGTATCCTGCTGGAAAACCCAGCTGCGCCCAAGTATTTCAGGCTGATGTCTTGAAGTGATGCCACCCACACAATATGATGCTGCCATCCCCATGCTTCACAGTCTCACAATCAAAAAGCCTCACCCATTTTTTTTTTTCAGCTGTTTGGAAATGCTTTTAAGGACAAAATACTGGACCTGTGGAGTTCAACACGTTGCTGGGATTTTCTCATGGTATCAAGGACAAAAAGGTAAATAAAGGTAAAAACACCCATAAGTACACTCCCAATTAACTCCTAATTATAACAATTGGCCGATCAGAATATTCTAAATGTCATTAAGTCCATTTCTGCAATCTTCCAGACTTTAAAGAGACAGTCAACTTGGTGTATGTTAACTATTGACACACTCGACCTCTGATAGAGTGAATTAATTGATTGCTTTCTCTGCTGTGAACAAAGTAGAAGCACTAATTGACTTGCTAAAAGAAATATACACTTGCGATCCAAATTATTCAACCCCCATTGCAAATTAGGTTTATTACACATTAGGAAAGAGAAGAGGACAACAACTGACTGATTTGTCCAAAATACGGAAACTTATATACTCATGGGCCTGTATTTCTGCACTTAACTAGCTCACCATACTTCAAAGCATTATAATAGCTACCATTGTTTTAGCCATGTCAATTTGGTTTCCAGGCAACCAAATCATGGGAGTGGGCAGGACATTAGACCTTTCACTTGCCGGAGGGGCCAGTTAATGAATTTATGATAATACAACCCTCGGCCAAAAAAAAAAAAAAATCGACAGTCAGGTGGATCATCTTTGAGCTTTGATCATTTCAGTCTGGACCAGAAATAACTTTATTCTTCATTTGCTTCTGTTTAAGGGGAAAGATTTTTCACTTGAGGTGCAACGTCAGCATTATAGAACACAAACAAGTGACAGCTTGCGTTTGCTGTGAGGCTTGTGTAAATCACCTGTGTTAAGTGCTGGAAAGCTTGCCAACACATCCACGCTGAACCTTTAACCGCAAATGGAAAAAAAGACAGATGGGTGAATGGATGGATGGACAGATGAACTGGTGGAAGGATGTCTGGGTGGATGAACCGTTTGCTAAAGAGGCCGAAGCAAAAAAAAAAAAAAAGACCAATCTCAGTTCAAGACTGCGCCTGAATGTTCTTTTTTTTTTCTGCTTTTCACTCAATGTGTAATTTGAACAAATTGTAGCTCATCTGGAGCCGCCTCAATCCGTCATCCCCCTATTGACATTTCACTCAGATCAAACACACACAAATGCACGTACACACACACACACACACACACACACACACACCTGTGAAGCCAACCACTGTTGACACCTCTGTAGGCCAGACACTCCTGACACACGTGTGACAAAAAGCCGTTGACATTTCATCTAATCCAAACACATGCACGGACACACAAGCACGGATCCGTTTGCACACTTCTGCCGACGTCTCAAACACGCACCACGAGCGTGATCGGAGCATGCAGCAAAGAACACAAGCAGAGGACAGAAGAGTGATTAAGAGGGAGCAGAACAACATACACAGCTAATTTAGCTCTCTAGCCTAATGCTAATGGTTACCTTCGCTACTGAGAGTGCAAAGCTTATTTGGCTTTAACTATAATTGTTTCCTGTTATGTATTTTTGAAATATGCCCAGATTAGTTAGCCACAATATCGGTTTTGATCGCTTGTAATAATGCTAGCTTGAGTTCATGGGTTCATGGGTAATCCCTTTTGTCATTTTCACTGATATTAACACTTCATTTACTTTATCAACCTTATTTTTGGACATTTAAGAGCTTTATAGACACTGCATCAGAACATCGTTTGAGTGCAAACTCAAAGGGGTTATGCGGTTTACGCAAGGCGTACTGTATGTAAACTTATGACCCCAATTGTATTACCCTTATTCCCTGGTAAGCTCTCTTTTTTACACTATTTTTACCTTTTTACATTCTACGAATAAAGAAGTTTGTGGTCTGCAATGTCATCTTGATCTTGGTACCTGCGTGTCATTACATTGGTCGATTGCACAAAAGAAGCGGAAACCATCTAATATGGACTTAATATTGTGTACGCTGGAGCCAACTCCAAGCAAATCCGATTTCGAGTCCATACGACAGTCTTTGAATGAGGTCATTTTACTTGTAAACATCATTGAAGGACAGGAATGAGTCAGTGCACCAAGATCATCAAGACCCAAATCATTCAACACTCATCTCTAGGTCTATCTGTTTTTTTAAAAAAAAATTTCTAATAATAATTACAATTATTATGGAACCATCTGCTGCATATGTATAAAAAGATAAATGGGTCACTGTTGTTATGAAGGTATTTCGCTGTAAGTGACTGTGTCGTGACTCACTTGAAGGATCGGATATAGACGAGGACGGTAGATTTGCTGGATTATACATGCTTTTGTTATGTATTAGAGGAAATAAATGTATGTGTGCATGATGTGATATTACATTCATGTGGAGTATTGGGGGAATGGGAAACACAATACTCACATGGATTTGCTTTTCGTTCGTGACATCAGCACGTGTCACACTAAAAAGCAAAGCCTTCATTGCATTGCATGTGATGTTTTTTTTTTTTAAGGAATTTTCTGCAGACATTGCTCAGAAATGAATGTACGTCCTGGGTGCATTTGCATGTCATTTTCATCAGTGTGCTGTAGTCGAGCCACTGTCCAATTGCAGAATGGAAGGGGCACAAATTGGGGGGGGGAAAACCACAGACAGGGCATCATTTGGGTACGAGGTGTATTTTATTGCTTTTCAAATAAAAGAAAAAAGAATCTGTATTTTCTTTTTGCTGGGGAGAGGCGGAGTTTAGCCTGCCTTTTATCCAGCTGTCAGTGCAGACCAGTGTTGCCAATTTAGCGTTTTCATTTCTAAGAGCCCTGTTAGGGTCCCTGTTTAGGGGACGTTGACCATGATCCATGAAACAAGTTAGTTCCTATTATCACCTACACTATAACAGCTATAAAGTCTAATTGTTCCCTCACCAGCCTCTTTTTTTTTCCTCTCTATTCAACATAATAAGACAAAAAAAAAAAAAACACAGCACGTCATAATACCAAGAAAGCACAAAGTCTGCCCTCATGAAGACTTTCCCAAATCTGAAATCCTTAACAGACAGATAAACTTAGGAATTAATAGCATTACATAACCTGCACACAGTCATAATTCTATTTTATTTTTAATGATGGTGATTGGCTGTTTTAGGTCTTAGGTTTTTGGCCGTTTAGTTTTCCTCCTCCTTCCACTGCACGTGGGCTATATTTATTTCATGATAAGCTTCACTAATCTCCAGTCAGACACACTGCGCTCATGTACGACGGACTAGTAAATAATCCATGATCACCTTAGAGTATACATTTCTGTTATTTTTTTTAGTTTTTTGCAAATCCCAGTTCATTACTGCCAGAATTTAATTCCAGATGAACTGAAGACCAAATTAGGACAAAACCTTTGCTTGTTCTTGTAGTGACGACTCATTATAGGTCAATTATGTAAGCTAGATGAGAGTAGGCACAAAGTATTGAAAGGCTATCAAACCAGGTAAATGACTTCTACATATACAGTACGGTATAATGGTTGAAACTTGCAACATACTTAAAATAAAAATCATAATACATGAGCTTTCCATTGTGATATTTAAAATTATACTTATATTATATACAGTATCTCACAAAAGTGAGTACACCCCTCACATTTTTGTAAATATTTGATGATATCTTTTCATGTGACGACACTGAAGAAATGACACTTTGCTACAATGTAAAGTAGTGAGTGTACAGCGTGTGTAACAGTGTAAATTTACTGTCCCCTCAAAATAACTCAACACACAGCCATTGATGTCTAAACCGCTGACAACAAAAGTGAGTACACCCCTAAGTGAAAATAAATGGTCAATGCTTCCCTTTTGTGGGCAAGTTGAACGTATTGTAGCCTGTCAGTGCTCAGACCATACGCCGCACACTGCATCAAATTGGTCTGCATGGCTGTCATCCCAGAAGGAAGCTTCTTCTAAAGATGATGCACAAGAAAGCCCGCAAAAGGTTTGCTGAAGACAAGCAGACTAAGGACATGGATTACTGGAACCATGTCCTGTTGTCTGATGAGACCAAGATAAACTTATTTGGTTCAGATGGTGTCAAGCGTGTGTGGCAGCAACCAGGTGAGGAGTACAAAGACAAGTGTGTCTTGCCTACAGTCAAGCATGGTGGTGGGAGTGTCATGGTCTGGGGCTGCATGAGTGCTGTGCATGAGCACTGGGGAGCTACAGTTCATTGAGGGAATCATGAATGCCAACATGTACTGTGACATTCTGAAGCAGAGCATGAACATTATGCAGTATTCTAGCATGATAACAACCCCAAACACACCTCCAAGACGACCACTGCTTTGCTAATGAAGCTGAGGGTGAAGGTGATGGACTGGCCAAGCACGTCTCCATACCTAAACCCTATTGAGCATCTGTGGGGCATCCTCAAACGGAAGGTGGAGGAGCACAAGGTCTCTAACATCCACCAGCTCCGTGATGTCGTCATTGAGGAGTGGAAGAGGACTCCAGTGGCAACCTGTGAAGCTCCTGGTGAACTCCACGCCCAAGAGGGTTAAGACAGTGCTGGAAAATAATGGTGGCCACACAAAATATTGACATTTTGGGCCCAATTTGGATATTTTCACTTAGAGGTGTACTTCTATACTCCTAGGTCTGAACACCCATATAAAGGGCGGTTGTTGTTGGCTACTAAAACTCTAAGACTAAACTTAGTCTCATGTCATTAAAAATACCCATACTGGCTTACTGATGAACGGATTTCCAGATTAAATGATTATGACAACTGAGGACACAGCGGCAGGTCCAGACTTACATTCTTATATTCTCGCTCTTGTAACTATACCACTTTCCTGTTAGCGACCATGGAAGTACTGAATAATAAAAAAAAGTTCAGCGCTTGTACCTGTTGACAAGTTTACACAGTCAGGGTTTCGTGTGCATTTTTCTATTGACAGAAATGATGACCTGTTGAAAAAAAAATCCACTACTTCCGTTTTACACAACCCTCAGGCTAGTCAAGCAGGAACGTAGGAAAGGTTTCACCAGTGTGTGTGTGTGTGTGTGTGTGTGTGTGTGTGTGTGTGAGGGGGTGGACAGTATTTGTATCTTGGTGGGAGCAGCCAAATGTGCCCACAACCAGACCTGTCACGATTGTGGGATGATATATTGTCCCAGAAATCATTTCAATAAGCAATATTATTGTCACTTTAAGACCATTTTATGCCACTAATACAATGATAATAATAATAATAATAATAATAATGTATCCACACCCTTTCAAAAGCAATGAACTTTTAATTCTAAAGAGTATTCAGACATTGGAATTGGAAGGTCAAAAAAAAGCCTTTGTCTACTGATGAAAATATCCTTTAAACTTTGTTAATATTTCATCGTCATATTTATTCATTTTAGTCAATTTTACTCGGACTAAAACGGCATTGAATGTTAGTCAACAGCATTTTGGTTGATGAGGGGGGGGAAAAATCACACATTTTATATATGAACTTAAACATGTACCAACGAAAACATGTGAAATCCTGATCTCAGGAAATAATTACATTACAATGAGAACAGTACTGTAATACAATATTGCAAATTCTTTATGCTTTAGTTCTTCATTGTCAGTGTTTTAGTGCGTTGTTAGGGAAAGAGCGTATTCGCAACGTGACTTAACGCCTTACTTACGTTCAAATTCACTTGTGTATTCGTGTCATTTTGCACATAAATGTTTGATTAATCTCATATATGTATAGGATGTGTTTAGGGGAGTTAATTAACCTGCAAGTAAAACGCTCCAGTTAACTGCTGTTCATTCACTGTGCTGTTCACACACAACGCTTCATCGTCTCAATCCCCGACACTGTTGACGATGACCGGATTATCTGAGACACTAGAACTATTCTTCCCAGATTTTTCCTCTTCAAAAAGCATCGGCTGTGCATTGTTAATATATTGCGTGCCATTTTTTTTTTCAACAGTATGTTCTCATTCAAATCTGTCGTAGCGCTTGCTGCACATTTCCTTTGGTAACCAAGGTTAAGCTTAAAGATGGATGTAGGTGTGACATAGCATCAATAAGCTGCATTAATAATTATCTTAAAGGAAGGTCTTCTACAGGATGACACATTTGTGTGTGTGTGTGTGTGTGTGTGTGTGTGTGTGTGTGTGTGTGTGTGTGTGTGTGTGTGTGTGTGTGTATTAATGAGCGCTGATCCTCTTGTTGTCACACACCCACTCAAAAAGCCCACATACAGTCCCTGAAATAAAGAGCTCTCATACAGTATATTGTAGCATGAGAAAGAAAGAATTATGAAAAGACAGAAAGAGAGACCGGAAGACGCTCAAGATTGTTTGCAGGTTATTATCAACAACGTTGTTGGGTTTTGTTTTGGGTTTTTTTTTTAAGTTTTGTTTGTTTGTTTTTACAAAATGTCCTGTTAAAGATGTTAAAAGTAATATAAACAAGTCATTCTTGATTAAAAGACGTTTGAATAGACGGACCACATTATATAAAACCACCAAGGGGTCATCCCTAGGGTACCAGGAATGTTTTTATGGCTTCAGTACTGGTGCCTTCTACCAGGTTATAAAATACATATTCACTTAATGTTCATCGGGGAGTAAAGAAATGGCAGCGTTGCTTCCAGTGAGAACATTGTGTCTTTGCTAATCGGCTGTTTCCAAGTCAACCTCATCATCCCTAATCATTTCATTTCGGTACGACGAGCAATATAGTTGTGGTTCGCCATTCATTTGTTTATCCAGCAAAGTATTTCAAATGGTACAAGGGATATGTCAAACCACTGGCCTATGAGTGCCCTTTAGGTATTTATTGTGGTTGCTCCCACACTGCAGGGCTAAAGACAGGCGAACAAAATACACTACATCAATACAGTCAACACACACAGACACGCAGCTACACACTGCCTATGTTATATACAGTACAACTGCACATCCTTTTAACCAGCATGTTAACGAGACGCTGTAGAAAAATTAGGACGGATATAAATGACACTTATCCAAACATCTACAGGGCACTAAAATACACCCCCCTTGTAGTGAGATCCACGCACACACGAGTACACACACGCACACACACACACACACACACACACACACACTACTGCTTATTCTGACTCATTTCTCTCTGCTCTCTGGCTAAACTCTTAATCCCCACAGTTAGATAGACACAACCTGACATTTTCTGGGAATACTTTTTGGCACAATGGCATACAAACACACATTATACACACACACACACACACACACACACACACACACGCACGCACGCACGCACACGCACACTTACACACAAGCCCACTCCGCTTTCTAAGCTGCTCTTCTTGAGCTTTATTTATTATCTGAAGGCCATCCAATGATCTGAAAACAGACACAAACACGCGCGCGCGCACACACACACACGCACAAAATTCTGTCAACCAGTGGCTAAGATACCTTTGTGTATATCTGCAATAGTATCTGTTCCCAAATCCTGTGTATCTACAAAGAAAATCACAAAATGTTATAGCTCTAGTATTTAAGTTTGCTAATAAAGGGTCTGCAAGTGCCACAATTGAAGAAAAGGTCCGGCCCTGAGACACTTATATGTTGGCGTTGATCTTCCTGTATTTGTGAAATTAGCTGTTGTCTGCTGCAATGATGCTCGAAAGGGGTCAATGCTTACTCGGTGACAATGGCATTCTCAAACGTATGGGACAATGATCAGGTTTTGAGAACGTTTGACTCGCACCTCCGTGGGTTGGATGTTCGATTCCCGCCTCCGTCCTGTGTGCTCGGAGTTCGCATGCTCTCCCTGTGCTTCGGTGGTTTCATCTGGGTACTCCGGTTTCCTCCCCTAATACAAAGACATGTGCTGTAGGCCGACTGGCATTTCTAAAATTGTCCGGGTGTGTGATTGTGCCCTGTGATGGGTTGGCACCTCATCCTGGGTGTCCCCAGCCTTGTCCCCTGGGATAGGCGCCAGCCTCTCTACGGCCCTGTGTAGGATAAACGGTACGGAAAATGGATGGATGGATGGATGGATGGATGAGGTTTTGGTGTTACCTCCTAAAAACAAAATGACTCAAGGTTCCAGAACGCAATGAATATATAGAACACAGTTTATGCTGCGTTCCGGCAGAGACAGAGAGTTCTCGGCTAGTTAGTGACATTATAAAGATGATATCGGTGGTATTAGCATGAAAGTTGAAGCTCTGGAACCTGAGCTGTTTGAGCAGAGTGTACAGGTGAGGAAATGAGAGAGCTGGACAGACTCAAGGACTAAAGTGGTGCTGTATTGCTTTCTTTAGTAAGAGTATAGTATTGTGACTTACTTTAGTATTGTGCCTTATTGCACCATTGATTGATATCTTGGCGCCATACAGTCTCTCTACAAAATAATATCCCTTGCCATTAGAAGTAATAAAAGTACGTAAAAACTATTATTAAACATGGTCAATGTGGATCCGGATACCGAACACTGGGCAAGAGGCTTGAAAACACCCTCGAGGGGATGTCAGTCCGTCGCAGGATGTCATGCACATACACATTCACCCACACTGACAATTTTAGAACTGTCCATGCACTGCCATTCTTTTCCAGGAGGTCGGAGGATTTCGGAGAACCCAGAGGAAACCCAGATGGACACTGGGAGAACACGGGGAAACTCCAGACAGGCCGTTTCCTGAGATCACGATTGAAATCTTGAAGCTGTGGAGCAGCAATGCTACCCTCTGTATCACAGTGTTGCCCTGCTCTCTAGCTGTCCATTACATATTAATATGATAATATTAGCACCATATTACACCATTTAGTGGTAAACTCTAAATTCGAACTGGGCAGAAGGTGTTGATTGATTTTCTGAAACAGCAGGTCTATCAGTAGGGCCAGCTGCGAAGCAAATCACAGGTTTACATTAATGCCCTCATTCAAATACATTATGGTTTCTATAGTAGCAGCTAACAACTCACTGACCAGGACTTGTATGCTGGACACCTCATGTAATCTGTATGGCAAAACCAGATTATATGAGGACAAGCAGTACTGAAACACATGACACAAATAATTGTCCAATTCTACAGGAACACTGCACACCGCACATCGCACATGACTGAGGGGGAAGTTTAACGGGCTTAACGGTTAAGGCTCTGGGGTACTGATCGGAAGGTCGGGGGTTCAAGTCCCAGCACTGCCAAGCTGACACGGTTGGGCCTTTGGAGAACCCTTAACCCTCTCTGCTCCGGGGGCGCTGTATCATGGCTGTGCTCTGACCACAAGTTCCTAACAAGCTGGGATATGCAAAGACATTATGTGCTTTAATGTATATGTGACCAATAAAGACTCATTATCTGGAACCATGGTCTATGTGGACAAAATCAGATCCTATCCCAGGGAACTCGGGGCACCCAACAACTCGGGGCCCAACACCCTGGACAGGGTGCCGTACCTTCACAGGGCATAATCGCACACACTACGGACAATTTGGACATGCCAATCAGCCTACAGTGCATGTCTTTGGGCAGGGGGAGGAAAACTGGAGTACCCTGAGGAAACCCCTGAAGTACAGGTAGAATGTGCAAACTCTGCACTCACAGGGCAGAGACGGGATTCTAACCCCCCACCCCAGAGGTGCGAGGCAAAAGTGCTAACCACTAAGCCACGCACTCATAAATGAATGGGGCAACAACTCTTACATGTGTGAGTGTAACAAAATCTGCGCTATTCTCATCGTCAGGAAAAAGGCTTAAAAAGGGGCAGGATCTGAAATAATATGTCTAGATTTATCAGGTACCACAGTTAGAGTTACATTAATTAAAGCTATATTGAGAAGGGAATAAAATTAGTATTGAGTCACGAAAGAAAAAAAACTTTATGATAGGATATTGGTGAGCTGCTGTGAATCAGCCTGACAACCCTGTAAAAATAATTCACTCACAGCTGTGTCAAGGGTGTCATGGCATAATTGGCGGGAAATTTGCGCGTACGTCATGCGCCGACTCAGAGAAGTCAGAGGTCATCGCACCTCGACTTCAGCTATATAGGAAGTCTGACTGCATGGTGAGAGGCCACCAATTAGAAGAGGAAAAAGAGACTGAGAGGGCATGAGAGTGTAAACAACGCAAAGGGGAGTGAGAGAGTCTTTAAACATTCTATTAACTGGAAAAAAAAAAAAAAAAACTACAGAAGGCCTGTTAACATGTGGCAATAAACCAATGAACTTGTGACAGACGCGTGACACACGTAAAACCGCACTACCCCCCTTCTCATGACATGCTGCTAATCCGCGGCAGGGTTTAATCGACTAGGCTGCACTAAGAGAAGCAACAGAACTCCAGTGCCATGTACACCAAGATATACAACCTTTCCATAGACACGTACTCTTTCATACCATGCTGTCTTTATTATATGGATTATTTAGCCCTTTACATACATATGCTTGTTGATCAAGACTGCTTGAATAAAAGTAAACAAGCTTTGACAACATTTAGGTAACGATAGTCAATAAACATAGCCGTAATATGAGCGATAGTGCGATATGAAGGGTCCAAGCACCCTTCGCACATAGTGCCCCCGGTGGCCAATTAATACTTCGCGTTTGCGTCCCTGGTGACAAAAACAGAAGTAATAAAAGAACAGAAAATGCATACTTTTCATTAACCCATAGGAATAGGTGAGAAAGGGATTAGGAAAGGTATTATAACATCCCCATATCCATATCAGTTGTATACACACAGGTGCAGGTCTCAGCGGCCTGCATACACACAGACACTCATGCTGCTTCCATCACCAGTACCACTGTGCCAACAGACATGTAGTCAGCGATGAGCTGCTGATGACGCAAGATCCATTCTGTCTGTGTGGACGTGTGTGTGTGTGTGTGTGTGTGTGTGTGAGACAGCTTGCACTGCATACACGTTTTACTGTCCCGTGTGAACATGACAAAGAATATAAAGCTGACAATTGCTTGCATGCTAAATAACCGCAAGCATGCGATAGTTGTCGATTTTGTATTTCAAAGCACGACTGCGGTTAAGTATTCACCCCCTGGTTTTTCGGAGCATCCTCGCCGATCTGATAACGCATCTGTCGGAGTTCAATCTAAACTTCGAACTAATCTGTCAACATTGTAGTGAGTCCCTGGAACACAGTGTAACGTTAGAGGCGGTCCCATTTCCTCAGTCTCTTTTTCATACTCGCACTAGCTGTGCTGCTACCAGTCATTAGGAGGCTTCCGCAAAGCATGGGAATGATTCCATGAGTATTCTTTGTATTGCTCATCAATGAGGAAGATGTGATCTAAAACATGTGATCTAAAGCAGTAGTCACAAACCCTCTTCCTTAAGATCTACCTTCCTGCAGGTTTTATCCCCAATCCAAACCTAACACACCTGTTTTACTTGATCAAGAACTCCTGAAGGCAATGATTACATGGTCAGGTGGGCACGATCATGGTTGGTATTCAGGAAGGTAGATCTCCAGGAACAGGGTTGGTGACCACTGATCTAAAGCGATGGAATATGAACCAACGGTTTACGAACACTATTCATGCTTCAGGGGAAAAGACAGAAAACACACTGCTGGACTAATTATAAAGACTGTCCTGTGCTCATTCTGGATTCAGTAAACTCAGTACTGTTTGCCTTTACTCTTCTACACCTGCATACCCGACTTATTTATAATCCCACTATCAGATGTCACCCAGAAGAGGATGGGATCCATTTTTGAGTCTGGTTCCTCTCAAGTTTTCATCCTCATGCCCTCTGTAGGAGGTTTTTCCTTGCCACCGCCACCTCTGGATTGCTCATTATGGATCTAAATCGACTACGTCAAATCGGAAAGCCGCTCTGTGACAACATCTACCCTTAAACGCACTATACAGAGCAAAGTAAATTTAGCTGAATTGAAGAAGTAGGCCTAGATTTTCACCGAGTTCTTCTACACCAAGGTAGATCAACACAATTTTGCAGAAACATAATTAACAGCACAAACGCTGGCCTTCATGTTAGCTATTCCTTCCTTTACGTTGTTATTAGGATCTTGTTATAGGTGTAAACAAGCAGCATATCCAGTCAATACAGGCTATTGAGTGGCCAGGAGAAAAAGAAACATGATAGCGCAAGTTGTACAGCTCTAGGAACAACACTGCGTAACTAATCACAGCCATACGCAAAGCACCAAAAGGCCAATGATAAGAGATCTGAGTAAATACAAGCAAGGAATCATGGTGGAACACCTGTAGGTGTGACATGGTAACTCACAAGCAGAAAGGGCTCAAACATCTATTTGAAATGCAGCGAATCATTTTACATTGATTGGAGATCTCAGCAAAGTGAAAGAAAGTGGTGATCTGTCAGAGAGAGAGAGAGAGAGAGAGAGAGAGAGAGAGCAGGAACCACAGTACTCACCAGGTCATGATTAGTTGAATTGGAATCGTCTTCAGGGAAGGGGATGTAAACAGCTAAGGCCACGCAGTTGGCAAAAATAGACAGCAATATAAAGATATCAAAGGGTCTGGGGAAAACGCATGGTTAAGGGATATAAACTCAGTTACAGTTATCAATATAATTATTTTGCTCTGAACAGACTAGAATGTAGATATTGAAATACTTTTTGTAAAATACTAGCTGCTAAAATTATATTAAAAAATGATTTGATTTCACAGATGACCACTAGTCGGTCTAGTGGTCGTCTAATCAAATTAATACACATTTAATATCCTTTGTTTAGTTTTGCTTTTAATATAAACGCTTGTTCGTGGTAATATCCTGTGGAAAAATGCCCATGCAAAAAACAGACGTCTTTAAAGGAATACATCACCCAAAAATGCCAACAATGGTATGCTAATAATACAGTGCTAGAACGCAATTTGGCTTGGTAAAATCTTTATACAAGTTTTAGTTGGAGCATTCTGCTTTCATAATTTACTACCTTGCTTTCCTGACTGCAACTTTCGGGTGAAGTATTTTGTTAATTCGTCAGAAAGTCAACTGGGAATCCCGTCCCAGAGGAGAGCTGATGGAAGGATACTTCCACTCCACCAGGCTGATGCAGGCCCTGCGTATCGGGTTGTTGAGGGTGAGGCAGAAGAGTGCCCGTGGAGGCCTGCTATTGGTGGAGCTACCCTGCTTCTTGCTCTTGGCATACTGCTGCCTCTTCCTCTGCGACAGCGAGCCTACTGGAGCGCTGTCCGACGTACTTATGGTCTGGGTGCCGTCGGCCCTGGCGTTTCTCGCCGCTGTGATCGCAGCTTGCCAGGACAGAGCACCAGACTGGGGGAGTGACTGTCTGGAGAGGGAGGGGCTTTCTGACCAAAGGGGAGGAGCGTCGCCAGAGGAAGGGGCCCGTGTGCTGATAGCATAGCTTGCCCCTGAGGATTAGAGAAAAACACTCAAGGTCAAGAGTTTGAAAATATTACAGACCTCAGACACATACTGACCCAAGTAATGACCCAAGCTATTACAAATGACATATTGTGTTCTGGTTTGACAAAAATGTATTCTCATATTTGTATAATGTGTATAACCGTTGTTGGTATTAAGACGCTGCTTACAAACTTGTAATCCCTTTGGTAATATTGTCTATAAAGCATTTGTGCAGCATGCTTAACTGAAACAAAGAGAAAGCGAGACAGAAAGAATCGATATAGTGTCATGTGAAAAAGCAGAGCTGTAACTGGCAGAGCACTTTCCAGGTCACTTGATCTGCCACTTGCAGCCTTGCTGTCGAAAGAACTACCCTGTAACCAAGTAGCATATCATACAGACCAGCATTAATGGTCAATAGCTGTATTTGATCAGTTTTGCCTCCTGATATAGTCATTGCGAATGTCAAGTCAGTTCTCATCCACCATCTGGGAGTGTGAAGGCTAACACGTGCTTCCTCACGGACACGTGCAGCGACTGGATCTTTTCAAACTGCTGCTCTTGCAACATCACAGGCAGCCAAACTACGCTCTTCCATTTACATGAGCTCGCAGACTGGCTCGTGTTGTACTGATTGACGGGAGAGAGAGAGGTGCCATGCTTCCCACCCAGACAGCAGCTCCAGTTATGTTCTCCTGGACTCCGGCCCACGAATGGCTGTAGCACCATTAGGAATTGTGATCCTTCCGATCCCCTGACAACAGGGCAAACACTTACACCGTCGCACCAACCGGGAGCCGTAACTGCCGTTTGAGTACAGTTCTATCAACACGCATGCAGTTCCTGTGCTTTATTTGCGCAGAATATCACACACCCACTCGGGTACACTTCACGATGTAAATCAAATCTAGAAACACTTTATATGAAATGCACTTGGCAACAGTAAAAGACTATCGCAAGACTATTAATATCATCTCGAAAGAAGTGTTTGGACAAAGTGAATCTCCTTGACAACGCCTCGCAAACAGCAGCCTCGAGAACTGCAACGATGCGCCACATAGAAACGATATGAAAGTGCTGATCGTAGATTATCCTTCGGTTCCAGTCGGAAGCAGTTTAGTAGTATAAAAGACACCTGTTTCTTCCAGTGATACAACAATATCTGGAATGGGTACGTGTCAATAATCGCAGTATTGCAACCATGGACACTTCCAAACGTTGACTCCCGAAAGAAGGAATCGATTCTGAACAGCTTAAACGAGTCGTTCGTGATTCCAGACTCACTTCATGTACTAACCTACGTAGGTTTGTAACCGAAAGTCCCACCTCTGGTCTTCATCGTCTGCTCGCTGACAGCGGTAGACCAATCCCAACTGGGACATCTGACCAATCAGAGCAGAGTATACTCTCTTTGCTAACAAAACAATTTGACAGACAGTCAGTTGGATTGTGCACAATGAGAGCATGTACAATGCCTTCCAAAACTATTGGTAACCCAACACACCCTTCAATGGCTACAGCCTGCCATCGGGAGCAGCTTAGGGTTCAGTGTCCCGCCCAAGGACACTTCGGCATGTGGAGTCACGTGGGCCGGGAACCTTCAGAAAATGAACTTAAAGGATTGTACATGCAATCGTTTTAAATTTCCACTTAAACAACAGGCGTAAATGTTTTAAATTTGTTCTGATTAAAAAAAAAAAAAAATCACGAGCATTACCGACACCCAGAACAGAATAACAAACATATTGTCCTTCATGGAAAACTTGTATTGGCCGGTCCCCAGGATCCTCAGTTGCCTTTAAGCATGTCCTGTTTCCCTGGTTGCACACATAAAAACAAATCTTCGTAAAATATCTTTCTCATCTGTTACCACGGGGCAAAAAAAACTGACTTTTCAATGCTGACCTGCACAAATTAGGTAATGGATATATATTTTTTTAAATACATAAGCAGTTAAAAATCACATTATGGACAATTAGTGCCATAATAAAAAGACTGACATGGCTGAAATAATTGAAAATGTGTCAGGAATTGGACCTTGAGCACAATGTCTCTGCACACAAATCTGGTAAAAAGGTGGAGGAGGGAGAAAACTTGGTGGAGGAGGGAGGTTATCGAGTTTCAAAAGCGACTGTTTAATGCTACTTTTATAACTCGCTGTTTGGAAAGGCAGTAAGATAGAAGCCCTGCCTGAGAACATCTCATAAAATGTGGTGCCTGAACTCTACCAAGTATCGTTAGTACCACAACTGGCATCATGTGTTGTGGTCAGAGGTGACCAGAATGAACTGTTTTGGTCAAACATATCGTCAGCATGTTTGCCTACAAAAGAAGAGTGCATACGAATAAAAGCACCTGGGGGGGGATCGTCCACCCGGATGATGCGATGGCAGCCATAGTGCCCCAGATTGCCCACCACACAGCAGCTATTGGTGGAGAGGAGAGTGATGTAGCCAATTCAGGGACAGAGATTATTAGGTGGCCATGATAGATAAGGGCCAATGCGGGAGTTTCGCCAGGACACGGGGGTTATATCCCTACTCTTTACGAGAAGTGTCCTGGGATTTTTAATGACCACAGAGAGTCAGGACCTCGGATTAACATCTCATCTGACAGACGGTGCTGTTTATACAGTATAGTGTCCCCGTCACTATTCCGGGGCAATGGGGCCCACACAGACCACAGGGTGAACGCCCACTGCTGGCCTCCCTAATACCACATAAAGCAGCAAAGTTTTCCCCAGGACGTCTCCCACCAAGGTACTGGTCAGGCTCAACTCTGGTTAGTTTCAGCGGGAAACAGGTGAGAGCTGCAGGGTGATATGGCTCTGGATTTCAGGCCAAAATCAGGTTGCCAATGCCAGGAGGTTCAGATCTGACCATCGATACAGATTGGGATTTACCAAATGTTCTCCGAGCTCAACACAGAAACGGTCCAACGCAAAATCAATGTTTTATCAAAGACCAACTCAGTCTCTAGCCTGAAAACCTATGAATATAAAGAAGCATCAAAGGATCTGCATGGAGGAGTGGTTCATTATCCATCAACAAGTGCCTTGTTAAACATTACAGGAAGAGACTTGGTGCTGTTATTGTGTCCAAGGCAGGCATTACAAAATATTAATTGAAACCATTGTTTCGTTGGAGAAAGAACCTAAAAAACCTTTTTAGATCTGGAATGGGGGGAACATGTTTAAATAAATATTACAATAGATGTCTGTGTGAGCTAGCTTATTTGATGTGTTGTATGTTTTAAATATACGCATTTTTGCGGCGTATTTGTATTCAGTGTGGAAATATTTCTCAAGGGCACGATATTTAGTGACTTGTAATACAATACTGTGATAATATCAATTAGGAGTACAGAGGAGTCAGTTAAAGAGTAGTGAAAATGGCAGATGTCTGATGTAGAGCAAGATTTGAAAGAGGCCGTCCGTTCAACTCACACTGCAAGCATTCCACGTGCACTTCCGGCACCACAGCACACTTTATTTGTATTCATAAAACTAACACTCAAGTGTACAACCTTGTCAACAACAGGACAGGCAAAGTTGCACAGCTGTAATTACAACACAGCTCAATAAAAAAAATGTGGCATGAGACAGCGGGAAATTGAACAATCAACCTATTCGTCTTTTCTTTCTTTTCTTTTTTTTTTAAAGTACTGTGAATAACATTTTTCCGTGAAACTACGGGTTGCCCGATCATGACACCTTTGTAGATTTTGACTTTGACTAAAATTAGGTTATGCTTTTTATACGTCACTTAAGTGAGTGTCTGAGAAAAAAAAAAAAAAAAAAAAAAAACAGCCAGAACATAAAACAAGGGCGGAGTGACGTACACGTCTCTGACGCAGCTGGTGTGGACTGAAACGCTTGTTAAACCGGAAGCATGACTGCCGCGCGTGACATCTGGCATAAATTACCTTCATGACAGATTTCAGAAGCATCGACCCATGAGAACATAATTAAGAGGTTTATGAAGTCTCATTCATCTGGGTCATTAAAATGTGTAGTAGCAGGAAACTGAAGGGAACCGCAGCTTCTCTCATACTCATATTCATTTACCTATTTGAAGGTAAACTCCCAATTCCAACATGCTTGATAAAAGTCAGTGAGTGATGAAAAGTCAAAAGGTTTGGGAAAATGACACTACTCATTCAGCCTCCTCACTTACAATAGTAGTCCAGAACCTAAATCTAGAACCGTGATGCGTTTGTTTTTTGTTTTTTTGTTTGTCCATATAGAGCGAGAGACTGCAACAGAGTGGAACAGATAAAGGAAGGTCATAACCCTTTAGAAACAGTAGAAACGACAGAAATAAGCACTGCTAAGTGGGTAATTTTAAAGTTCTCCAAACAATTTCACTCGCCTTACTTACATACACTATCTCTTTCCATTCTGCAATAGTCTTGAGTTGTATTCAACATTAGGACTGGATGATTATACAGTCACAGTGCTGATACTGTAATGAACTACAGCACAAAACGTAATGGTATCATCAGTATACCAGTAAAGCCTTGATACCTTTAGTGACAAGTAGATTGGACATTAAATAATATATATATATATATATATATATATATATATATATATATATATATATATTTATTTTTTTTTGTACAGAATGTTCTGTTGAAAAGATAGATTTTTGTAAAAACATTAAATATAAGTATTATTAAACTCATCGTATTCATATTTTGAAATGGAACACTAATATTTTACTGCTGGCGCCCTGTCCAGGGTGTACCCGGCCTTGTGCCCGATGCTCCCTGGGATTGGCTCCAGGTTCCCCCGAAAGGTTCCACTGAAAAGGAGTAAGCGGTAGAAGATGGATGGATGGATGGATGGATATTCATCATCCACACCAAAAGATAAGATTTGGGCGATAAGATTATTTATTTATTTTTGCCCACCTATATGAATGTACCACAGACAGCATAGTCCTACTGAAAACAACAACAGCAACAACAACAGAAACCATCCCAGAAATCCTAATGCTTTCCACTACAAACCATCAGCTAACCATTAAACCCATTACTGGCCCTAAATTATATCCACTAGACATAATATGCTACCAATAGAAGGCAACAAGTTACCAGTACATACCCAACAGGGATCATTACAGTTTCCATTAAAACCAATACAATTTCCACTACAACCATTACAAATTCTATGAAGGTTTTTTCGGGGGGTTATTCCCAGCAGGGAGCCTATAGGCCTGGTATTATTAGTATCTTCCCCAAATCTTCCTCAGAGACACCGATGTCCGACCTGTCAGTTGTTGTATTTCATGTTATCACTGATAAAATCGTAAAAGGGAGTATCGACACACACCTAATCCCATGAAAACACCTCGTTTCGCACCATGAACGGTGAAAACCGACTGGATCTGGGATGCGCGAAATACTTGATATTTAACATGTTTTTTTTAAATATGTATTTATGTATATATTGAAAATAATGAAGGAAACGCCGCATTTCCAAAGCGAGCGCGTGAGCATCACCGACAAGCGCTGAGTGTTTAACTGCCAAAGAGCCGCGCGCCGGGTTTCTCTCTCTCTCTCTCCCTCTTTACCTTCAGTCGGTTCCTCTGGCTCGTCCATGCCTTTTTCCGCATTGAAAGTCCGTTTAATGGACCCGGTTTCACCGCAGGAACCAGTAGACACGCTTTAAATCGCGATTCACGCCGTTAATCCCCGCGTTAGAAAAGTGCCTCCTCGCGTGCAGTAGTTCCCCGAGCGCCACGGAGCGCTTGCGGCAACATCCGGGTGCTGTCCTCCTCACACCGCGGCTTCACTCTGATCCAAACGAGCTTACTGTATATATCCGGTTCCCGTGAGTCAGAACCTGGGATGGAAGAACCTTTGCGGTGGACTTAAAAACCAGTCTGTGGACTGTGGAGCTGCACCATGTCCAGCGGAGTGTCGCGAGAGGAGCAACAGTTTCTTGATGGATGTGTGGAGAAGCCCACAGCGCCGCGGTTCCCTCGCCCACTTCACCAGTGTCCCTTTTCAAGTGATGTTGGAGACATGGAGACCCTAAAGATTACACTTCCCAAAAGTCTGCTTCACCTCTACCTAAAAGCTGCTGCTGTGGTCATACTGATGCTCGGATGATGACGGATGATTTTATTTTTAGCAAAAATGTCCTTGCTGGGAAAACAAACAAACAAAACAATCGAAACCATAACAGAAATTCGAATGGTTTCCCCTACAAATACCATTACAAACCATCAACTAAGCATCAAAACCATTACAATTATTAGTCCTTACTGGTATCCACTAGACATAACATGCCACCAATAGAAGGCAACAAATTACCAGTAGAGACCCTCAGGGACCATTACAGTTTCCATTAAAACCCAGTACAATTCCCATTATAACCATTCAAACCATTACAAATTCTATGAAGGTTTCTATATAGGGGTCTTGTAACATATAACTTAGTTAATATTATATATTAGGTTGGAGTTTCCGCCTTGTGCCCGATGATTCCTGGGATAGGTTTACAGGTTCCCCGTGACCCTGAAGAAGGAGTAAGTGGTAGAAGATGGATGGATGGATGGAAGGTTGGAGTTTTTTTTTTTTCTTTTCTTCAGATAGCCTTTTGACGTGAAACATGGCAAGCACATCACACATGACACTGGTGCCAAACTGGAAGACATGGCTCCGTGTGTGCTTGCGAAGAAATGGCAACCATGGAGTGGATGTTTTGTAAATAAAGTTACATTTTGCCAAAAGGTGTTCATTTCCGCCACGTCTGGAGACTTTTTGGACACCCTGTAAATCTACATCTACACTGGGACTTCTGCAAAACTTTTTTTTTTTTTGGACAATGTCTATAGTTACAAGGATGATATAAATAAAAATGAAATTCAGTTCTGTTGTCTTAGAACAGCCGTGAGTGAATGCACGGCTTTTAGTAAGTTTATGAAAATAAGCAACAGGTAGGTTTTAGTTAAGTCTATATTACAGTAATTGCACGAAACAGCACCGACCACTTAACTTTAGACCTCTTTGAAGTAGGTCTGATAACCTCGAAGGTACAGTGACTCAGAACTCTGATTTCGGTCCATGAATGAATTAAGACTACATTCAGTGCTAAACAGTTTGATGTGGTTCCCAACAACAGGGTGGGTTTATAATTACGTTCTTACCAAATTTAGGCTGCCAAATTTTATATTTTACACACTACAATAAAAATAGCAGTTTTATATATATATATATATATATATATATATATATATATATATATATATATATATAAAGGCACACCTAAGACATTTCATCATGTGGATTTGAATTATAAATAAATAGTATTTTAGAAAGATGCAGGAAAGGTGGTAGTGTGTAAATCACTGCATGGTAGAAGTTCCATTTTACTTTACACATAAGCAGGCGTTTTAAAAATCTTTGAAATAATTAAAAAATAGTACAATGCTCTACCATTCGATGTTTACTACACGTTTTTTTGAGCAAATCATGTATTTCTTGTCGTTGTTATTATTACTATTATTTCAGTATTCTCTGGAGAGGATAGCTTAAAAGATTTACACTTGAATTTAGAAGAATACGCCTAACTGACCAAACTTTGGTCAGGAAAAACAAAGGAGCCAGACAGGCCTTAATGTCGAACAAGTGAACATAAATTCCAAGCCAAACAGTCTTACCTCTGCGCCCTGGTCTCCAAGATATAAACGCCATTCACCTGGTGCTCATACGTAACCAAAGGATGACATTAGTTTGCCACATTCTGTAAAGTAAGCTGGAAGAATAGCCCATGTGGAAATGTTTCCCACATGCATGATTCACCTGCTCTAACAGGCAGGCTAACAGTTAACACAGTGATAATCCGCCAATATTAATCCGGGGTGGCAGTGACCTATTTCAGCCCTCACTGACCAAAAAAAAAAAAAAGAGGCTTCTCCTTTCTAAATAATCTCACTGATACACTGTTCATCACAATTATTGTTTAATTATGGTTGATCTCATATTATAAAATGATCATTAATAAGCTATACGCCAGGCTTATACACATTAATAATTTAGGACTGTGTGGAAACCCTGCAATATATTCAGAGGCCTAGCATACAAAAAAAAAAAAATCTGTTTCATAATTTCCCTGCCAAGTAGCCGATGTATCTCTGCAGACCGCAGATCTCCAAATGGGAGGGTCTTGAACTGTAAGTAGACACAGGCATCCAAGTAGGAGGGTAAGTAGGGTCATTAAAGAGACAGTGGGTTAAAAATGCAGAATTTTTTACTAATGAAAAATAAGAATAACATTTAAGAAAATACTCCCCATATTACTGCCTCCTCTTATTTTGAGGGGTCAGGTTTGTGTGCAGCTCTTTTGCCTCTGGCTCGGACAATTTGCCAAATCATTTTTACAGGTATTGACCCTCAACCACACTCTCTACAAACCAACAAAAGATATCCTTCTGGAACTGTAGCTCATTAATAACATAGTTACACAACATAAGCATATACATTTACCATGTAGTTTTCAATCTTCTAAACATATTTAAATGTATTTGACATTTTACTTTCATATTTTGTGTCACAAACTTACTTTAAAAGGAAAGAGAACGCATAGGAGATGTTAGGGTTAAATTATAGCCTACTGCAATCAGACTATTCTGCATATTTCATTTGTTTTACACTGACATCTTGTGGTGAGTTCTTGTCTTAGCGTAATTCTAATGCCATAGAGCATAAGCCACTTCATGACAGTCTTAAGACAAATAAACATCACAATTCCTCTTTCACTTCAAGTTTTTAATGTGTTCTTTTTTTTTATCTTTATAGCTATTTTCAACGATGTGCCCAACATTAAGTACTGCTTTCAGCACTTTCCCTCTGCAGTTTGATATGCAGCTCATTTGGGTCATGCGAGTGCTCACTTGCAGCACAAAAAGAGAAAGAGAAGGGTTTGACCGATTTCTCAGAGCAAGCGTACTTACACTTGGCAATAAGAATGTATTTAAAGTAGAGGTGTAAGGTTACGCTCTGGTCACGATTCGATTCGATTCAATTTACAATATTGGCTCAGAATAATTTCAACACGATTTGAATGAAGAAAAATTACGACTGGAAAGACTTCTTTCAACAGTAAATACGAAACGATACACATCTTCCAAATCAAAAATGGCTATAAACAGAGGAGTACTATTTTTTCATTTACTACAGGTGCACCCTATTTAAAATAGATAGATAGATAGATAGATAGATAGATAGATAGATAGATAGATAGATAGATAGATAGATAGATAGATAGATAGATAGATAGATAGATAGATAGATAGATGATAAATAGATAGATAGATAGATAGATAGATAGATAGATAGATAGATAGATAGATAGATAGATATATAGATAGATAGATAGATAGATAGACAGACAGATAGACAGATAGATACTATAGATAGATTCCTCCCAAAAATTGATTGAATAATCAGTGTCTGACTATGGGACTTTGAAAAGGCTGAAATAATGAGCTCCACAGCAGAAATAGAGATCCAAAGTCGGCTAAAACGGCCGTTTTCCTTTTCCACTGGTGTTGTCTGATAGCTACTGAAGAGCGAATTTTTCCTGTTATAATGTGGTCGTGTAAATGTCTCGTGCAAGGGTCTCTCCATGAAAGATCACGATCATGTGACCAGTGTGTTCTCTATAGATTTTAACTCTACTGGGTTGCACAGATTGTGCAAACAGTGCAACTGCATTACATGCATAATTAATAGAACGCTGATTTCGATGATGTGAATTACACATTTTTGCATTGCAATGCTTCATGTCACAACGTATTGTTACACGCTTCATTTAAAGACTATCATGGTAACTAGCTAAAGTGATATATAAATAAAAAAGCTAGCAGAAAACAGTAACCCAAAGAGCTTACCTCAAATGTCACATATATATATATATATATATATATATATATATGGAGTAGCTGGCTAATTAAAACACCAAATTGAAAATAAAAAAATGTTTACAT
>CM022780.1:9826737-10111737 GCA_012411365.1 Ameiurus melas | reverse complement strand
ATTAAATGATATTTACTTTTGTCACATCCTCGTGAACATGAGTGGTGGATGATGAATTTCCCGAAGACACGAGGTAGTAATTTATCGTTAAGATTCATACCATGTGCGAGAGAGAGAACGGTACCGGAACATGCAGCACGATGGAAACGTGATCTTTATCTTTTGCCAAAGTAGATTTATTATCAGCACTGAGTTTTTTTTTTAACGTCCCTACCAAATACGGATAAGGTCTTTACACTGGGGTTGGGGGGGGGAACAAAAGGAAACCTTTTGGATGCTGCTTCAGCTTCTAAGAAGGAATCCTGACCCGTGCTACTCATGAGTGCTGATTTTTGAATGAAGTTTCACCAAAGGACGGATTTAAAATTTCAGGTCGTAGGATGATCAGAATTTTTTTTAGAATTTCTACTGGATATCAACTGCATGCTACTAAGGTATTTAGTTTTATCTGCAAGTAATCTTTTTTTCTTTTCCATAAGCTCCGATTTGATCACAGCCTGTTTGAATGCTACCTGAAAGCTCGATCCACGAGCTTAAAAATAATCTTTGGCATTGTTTTTTCTACTCAGGTTGTAGAGTAGAGAACTGTCCGTATGGTTTTGGTGGGTTTTTGCGTGTAGAGACCCCGAAGGTTGTGAATTTGAATCTCACGTGCAGCAGCATGTATCCATTGCTACCCTCAACCTTGGATTGTACTCTGCCTCATATACAGTTGTGCTCATAAATCAATCATCCTGTTCAAAAGTTTACACGCCCCTGGCTCTTTAAGTATCTTGTTGCCTTCTTGAGCATCAGTTAATGTTTGCACCTTTTGTAATAGTTGAGTACGAGGAGTCGAATATGTAGAATGTGCAGGACCTGGAGGATTTTTCTGAAGAACAGTGGGGCAGTTTAACTGCTCGGGACAAACAAGGGACTCATGAACAACTCTCACAAAACGTAAAAACAGTCGTTGATCATCCAGGTAACGACACACAGTATTAAGAATCGAGGGTATGTAAACTTCTGAACTGGTTTATTTGGGTAAATTAAGTTATTATTGTGTCTTGTGGATTAGATGTAAACATGTTTTGTGAAATAGTTTATTCATGGCAGCACGAAATTACATTTTATTTGTTAATTCTATTTTAACGACCCCTCTTTTTCTTTTCTTTAATTTTTTTAAATTATTAACCCTTTGAAGATTCTACAAGGGCTATGTAAACTTATGAGCACAACTGTGTAGTTTGAGTTTGATTAACGCATGCGCTTAATTCATTTAAAAAAAATACCTTGACCATTTGCTGTCCTGCTTTACTAGCACTACAACATCTTGGCTAAAGTTTTATCTAAAACGAAATTCTCAGCTGCCCGAAATTTCTTGTGAATGTCAGATCAGGTTCTAGGTTACTGCATGCCTGTGTAACAAAAAGGAGACATGTCTGTGACTGAAAGTAAACGGAATTTCTCCTTCGAATCTTCGAATGCTTCACGTGAAAGCGTGTCCTTAGGACTGAGGGTCACTGCTGCTGGTTGTATATACACACTTTAGATCATGTCACAGTTCCTGCGCTATCAGCTTTCCAGGAATAACACGAACTGTTCAGGTCAGTCTTGAGAGCTTCCAAACATTACAAAGATGGATAGTGGTTTGAAAACTCTGGCGTTTCCTGTTGGTTTTTTTAACTAGTTTTTAAAACTATGAGTGAGATGTTTTTAAATGTATAGGAATTATTTGGTTAATGTTTTAACGTAAACATGTACGTGTTGCGTTAAAACCTCACGGCGAAGACCGTACTCTACAGGCGTGCACAGCAAAAACCTGCCACTTTAAGTGATGCAGATTTGTTTAATGTTTAACTACTGGATGTAGAAGCAGTACTAATGATCCATTTCTAGCGTTTAGTATGGGTTTATGACGATTGGTTGAAGACCGTTCTATCAATTTTAGGAAGGGATGATGGACCTTACCTCTGTCACTACCATTTAAACAGCGTCCAAGTGTCTTCTGAAAGACGATCTTCCCCTTGCGCCGGAGGTCCTGTAGCTCGTGATTCGAGGGGTTCGAGGCCAAACCAAGCAGAAGCATCCTCTCGTGGCTGTCACCTTCGGCGAGCTCCATTCTTCCTCCAGTGCAGCATGTCCTTCAAAATGTTCTAAAGTTGCTCGTGATATCCGGTTTCATCGGCTAAGCTCTTGCCGTGACCCGTCGCTCTGCACGCTTTGATCACGCTCGGAGCGAGATCAGGAATGGCAGACTAATTTGGAGAAAAGATTTAAAAAAAAAAAAAAAGAAGAAGAGAAAAACAAGGTGTTGAACAGAGCAGAGGTCTGGAGAGTGGCACAACATTCAGCCGTGTCTCTCTTGATCGCGTGTAGCTGTAGAAAGCTCTGGAGGGAGAACGAAGACGGAGGAGTACGGGCTGAGAGAACGAAGCGGAGAAGTCCCCAAGGCTTCCACGGAGTGCGTGGTAGGATCGTGTGCTCTGCCTGAGCCGCACGTGTAAGGAGAATATTCCGGAGCCGTCTGTGTGAAAGAAGGCAGAACAGAATTCCTCGCTTATCTGACTCGATCAGAGTGGAAATAGGAAGGGGTTACTTTTGGAGGGGTTATCAGTGTGTAGGACTTAAGCTTGAGTATACATGCGCACACACACACACACACACACACACACACACACACACACACAGCCATTAAGGTAATGTAATACAAATGAAAAGGTCTAGATGCTATATAGACTGATTTGTAATTTAATTTCTCTGTTGCTGTCTGATTTGTTGTTGTTTTTTCTCAGTGGGAATCTACAGTATCTGGTTCTACGACAAGGCCGACTGTCAGCGCATAGCACAGCGGATGGTACAGTAAGTGTCAAATGTTGCCGATTTTTTTTCATGGTGTGCATAAAAATAGAACTTTTAATTGATCAAGTGTAACATGCACCGCAGTGTGACAAATGCTGGGTAAAAGCAATTGCAGACCGCACACTGTGGAGCCCTCATGGGAGCCTAGCAACAAGCTGAACTTGTTGCCATGGGTGCTGGTTACCATAGTGACCAGGTTAGCTCGGATGTACCATCTGGGTCCATAAGGAGGTGCTTATTCTGGAGTCAAATAACTTGAGAGATATGCCGCCGTTTTGAAAGCTCACCGAGTATAAGTGGTAGTTTTGCATAGTGTTCTCTGATCGTAGTCTCTTATCAGGTTCTCGGATAGTCATAATACTGTTTGTTTGTTCGTTGTATTTTATTTTATTTTTCTTTTTATTTTATAGCCCTAAATTGGCCCATGTCTTAGTGAAGGAAAGCGTTCATCAGTACACCACTGCCATCTAATGGACAAAATGTGCAATCATCCTTAAAAAAAACAAACTATCTCAATAGTGTAGTGCAGTTTCACTTTCAGATTTTGCTCTTTGTGTTTTTTGTGTGTATTTGTAGAATAGTGAAGCAGGAGACATTGAGAGCTCAGCAGGCCTCTCCAGATCGAGGCCGAACGAATGGTTGTGTTGAGACGAGACCGATGGATATCCTGGAGCTGCTGAGCAAAGCCAAAGAGGAGTACCACAGGGTAAGGCTGCAAGTCGCTCTTGTCTGATTTGTTCATTTTCTCGTTAATTCCGGATAGACCGATTCGCTAATGCCCACAGTGTTCTCTTTCTGTGCCTCTGTCTATATAGAGTCAGTCTAATGATACCGATTCACAGGTTAACACAGACGTCACTCCAACTCCAGACCCAGTTAAAGTAGAGAGCATGAAGCCTACGGTTATTGCTGCTCAGCAGGAGAAGGTACTCACACACCCCATTGTTTTCATTTACATTTTTAACTCTTCTTTTGAAAAGACAACCAGTCAAATACATTAGAAATAATGTGTTTTTTTTTTTTTTTTTTTTTTTACTGATTGCAAAACAATTACATGATTACAAAATTTTGGCATCATGAACAAATCGAAGTAATTAGATACAGTTTCGGTTTTAAGATAGTATATTAAAGAGCCCATGAAATCAGAGCTTCTTTCAGAGTTTTCATGCCTCATCTGCACTCGCATAATTTGAGTCCAATGAAATGCTCACTAGAACTTGTATGTCCTACCGCATAAACAAAGTTGCAGTGTGTGTATACATTCTACCTCCAAAGTCTTCATCTTGGCTCAAACATGAACGACTTCCCTCATCCTCGTCCTGTTTCAAAAGGAAATGCATGAACGGACAAAATCGAATCATGGCTCCTGTACCTATGGTCTTTATTGACTACAACGTTTTTGCCCACCGTATCTGTATTGTTTGTGATGAGTATGTTGACGTTTCCCTGTACTGAAAAGAAGCAAAGTCTGTTCATTTTAAACTAATAATGGACTAATTGTTGAATTCTATAAATAACATTTATACATTTTCATTTTGTATGTGCTTTTATAAAATAAATTAAATTTAGTCAGCAGTATTTGTACACTAAGCTCCAAGTCTGTACAATCAGACTACATTTAGGGAAGGGTGAATTTGTGTTAGTAAATAACACACTTGGACACCTGGTTGCACACAGATACGACAAACACATCAGGAAATCATAATCATATTTTACTGTATTGCTCCGATGCTGGAAAGTGAAGGAAAAAAGTGATCTAGTGGTGAACTGTGGTAATACACCTCTGTCTCATCTTAAGAGTTTCACTGTTACGTGCATAAAATCATGCAGATACCGGTCAAGAGCTTCAGTTAATGTTCACATCAGACATCAGAATGGAGGAAACGTGTGATCTCTGTGAATTCGACTACGACATGGTTATCGGTACCAGACGGGTTGGTTTGAGTGTTTCAGAAACTGCCGATCTCCTGGGATTTTCGAGCACAACAGTCTGTATAGTTTACACAGAATGGTGCAGAAAAAAGCAACGAAAAAACGTCCAGTGAGAGGCAGGTGTGTGGGCGGAAATGCCTTGTGGATGACTGAGGTCAGAGGAGAATGGGCCAGCTGACAGTAATGCTGCTGTACCTCGTATAGCCACTCTTTTACAACCATGGTGAGCAGAAAAGCGTCCCAGGACGCACACCATGTCAAACCTTGAGTTGGATCGGGTACAACAGCGACATCGGGTTCCACTCCTGTGAGTCAAGAACAGAAATAGGAGGCTACAGTGGGCGCAGGTTCATCGAAAACCATCTCAGTTCGGAAATGTATTCGAACAATGTATTGGTGCAGTTTAACAGCTGTGCTTAGACTTGAATTATAAGTGAGTTTTGAGGAAGTGGGATTTTGGATTGTTTGGGGGTTTTCTTCTCCTCAGTAAGAGAAACATGATAACATTATTGGCTGTGGTGATCACGCTTGTGCTACAGATGTGTTTGGTAGAGTGAAGGACTTTAATCTCCTAGCTTAATCATTGGCTTTGTCCGTATGAGGTCATTTTGAAAATGACCACCTTAGCGTTTTCATTCAGTCTGTGAACCTTTTGTTTGTGTCCGTAGCAAACACACAGTGTGGTGAAGCAGATCACAGTGGAGGAGCTGTTTGGCAGCTCTTTACCCAAAAACCCAACCCCTCCAGCCGAATCGATTTCTGGCGAGAATTTCTTGCGTGGAATGAGCTACGGCCCTCCTCCCGTCCCCCTGGAGCCCCTCCTCACACAGTGTCTCTCGGCCAATCCCCTGCTCCCTCAGCACTCCATCTCTCCTGCACTAATGGCTCCAAGCGGGGCTGAGAACGTTCCGGCACTTGGAGGGCATCGTGGGCAGACTGGGCCTCAGGCTGCACCTCAGTATATAAATCCACTCAAAAACGATGGCCACGGGATCCCAAAGCCGACAGCAGCGCCAGGCTTCATGCCGAGCACACTAGTCACGCCACAAAGTTTCCGAGAACCTACAGCCAAAGCACCAGCAGTTTTCACCAGCAAACCCGCAGCATCTGCCCAAGTAAGGAGTGGCGAAATAGAATTGGCCTGGATTTCTTTGATCGATTAACACTCATATCCACCGTATCTCTGACTGCTTTTCTTTGTGTCTCTTCCATTTGTCTCTCTTTTTCTCACTCTGTCTTTCTCTTCTCTCCATCTAATGAAGACTAAAGAAGCTGGTACTTTTGCACAGCCGCAAGCCACAAATCTGGTCAAACCCATTCCCGTGAGTATCCACACTAAAACACTGTACAGGTGCAGCTCAAAAAATGAGAATATCGTGCAAAAGTTCATTTTCTATTTATTTAAAAAGTCAAAAGGTGGAACATTCATACATTCTAGATTCATTACACTTAAAGTGAAATATTTCAAGGCTTGTTTGTTTGTTTGTTTGTTTGAATCTTGATGATTATAACTTACAGCTCATGGATCCATTATATCTCAAAATATTAGAATAAAGAATTTATAATAGAAATACCGATCTTCTGAAAAGTATGTTCATTTATGGACTCAATTCTTGGTCAGGACTCCTTTAACATGACATACTGCATCAATGCGGCGTGGCATGGAGGCGATCAGCCTGTGGCACTGCTGAGGTGTTCTGGAAGCCCAGGTTGCTTTGAGAGCAGCCTTCAGCTCGTCTGTATTGTTGGGTCTGGTGTCTCTCATAGATTCTCTATGGGGTTCAGGTCAGGAGAGTTGGCTGGCCAATCAAGCGCAGTAATACCATGTTCACAGTAGTAGTTTTGGCACTGTGGGCAGGTGGAAGCATGAAGTGTGCGAAAATCTCCCGGTAGACACTGCATTGACTCTCGACTTGAGAAAACACAGTGGGACCAACACCAGACTCTGGGACCTTGATTTCCAAATGAAATTCAAAATTTACCTTCATCTTCCCCATGATTGTGATTGTGTGTACTGAACCAGAGTGAGAGATGAAAGGCTCAGGAAACCTTTGCAGGCGTTTTGACTTAATTAGCTGATTAGAGCAATTCTCAGGTCAACATGTCTGTATTATAAATTCTTTATTCTAGTATTTTCAGATACTGGATTGATGATGTCCATGAGCTGTAAACTGTGATATTAACCAATATTTTAAAAAAAAGGGCTTGAAATATTTCACTTTATGTGTAATGAATCTAGAATATATTAAAGTTCCCATTTTTGAATTAAATTACAATGAACCTTTCCACATTTATAAAAAATTTTTTTGAGATGCTCCTGTAAGATACTTTAGCAGTGCATATACACGTCAACTGCGCTTAGAATGTAAACATGCAAAATAGTCACCTTCTTGTGTGTATACATTCATAATTGTAATATATCTCTTTTCTGTCAACGTGTTTTCCTTTATTTGTATCCATATGTATTTGACGTTTATGGTTGTTTTATTGAATAGTTGGTGTACGATATTATGTGATGTGTGTGAACTGGCTGTCAAGTCAAAGTCGTATTTGGCTTATAATAGTTATGAAACAAAGGTAATGTAGGTGAACATGGAGGAATATGGGAATACAGGATATATAGGAAAGAAATTAGGTTGAGGAGAAGATTCTTATTTGTACATTGTGAAATTTATTGTATTATTTGACGTCTCAGAACACAGTACACTTAGTGGCCATTTTAATAGGAAGACCTGTAACCTTGCCTCTAAAATCACGCAGATACAGGTCAAGAGTGCCAGGTAAAGTAAACATCAGAAAGGGGGAGGAGTCTGATCTCTGTGACTCTGTGGCATGGTTGTTGGTGCCAAATGGGCTTGATGCACAACAGTCCGTTTCCATCCATGTATTTTTATGCGAATTTTGAGATATGTCGAAAAAATTTCAATAAAGGCTGGATGGAAACACCAGCTACGAATAAAGCCTCCACAATGCACATAAAAACTGTATGCACTGAATTGAGGTGGATATAAAAAAAAATATATATATATATATATATATATATATTCGATAAGTAGATCTGTTCGTAAACTATGACTGAGAAACATTTAACGGAGAAATTCCACAATGCGTGTCAAAAAGGTCACATGAATTTGCATCAACGAATCGTGTGATTGGATAGTTGGCTCAGAACAGTAAATATGGCGAAGAGCGACAGGTATGTTCGGATAGACAACTTTGTGCCAGTTTCTCGGAAACGAAAGATTTTGTTCTCTTGAACACATGGAAAGGAAACGATGCTTTATTCGTAAATGTTTCATGCGATGCTCCTGATTTTTCAAAGAAGTAAAATTCGCAACTTGGCTGGAAACCTAGCTCCTGAAAACATTCACTGAGCAATAGTTCTGAACTCTTTGTTGAGTAGAGAGGTCCTGTTGGGTTCTGTCAATCAAATAACAACTCGGAGCCGGACTCTGCGATTACGTATGTTTTGACATGATTATATAATATGCTGGTTATATTTTTGTTCAGATTGTTAAAATGACTGTAATGCTCATGGCACAGGACGCGTATTGTTTCTGATCTACCGTCTCGTCGGTCTTGTAGAGTGACGATAAAATCGTATTGTTTCATGTAAAATAATAAAGCTAAAACTTACCAGTTCGTTTTCACACACGATTGGGGTCTCATGTGCTTTAATGAGTTGCTTGTTTGGTTTCAGACCAAGGCGGGGCTAGTTGTGCCAGGGGGCGAGCCGTCATTGCTACTTTCCCCCAGTGTGTTCCAGCAGTCCACTACAAAAGCGCCAGAGCTGTCAAGAAATCCTGCTCCTCCACCGTCACCCCCTGCCTCTCTGGGGGCTGGAGATCTTCCCTCGACGGTGTACAGCAAGACACAGCTACAAGACGTTCTGATACATTTGATAAAGGTACACATTCAAATGGAGCATTAATCAATGGGAAAAAAAAAATCCTTTTTGTTGTTGTTTTTTTTTGTGAGTTTAGGTTAAAACCGTTTCTTAAATTTGGATGTTTCTTTTTTTTGTGTGTGTCTTTTAAGAACGATGCCCACTTCCTCAGCACAATCCATGAAGCGTACATGCAGAGCCTCACCAAAGACCTCAGCAATGTCAAACTATAGCCTCTCTGCCCAACCTCCTGGACTGAGTGCTCTTTATATCGGCCCAGAGGGCTGCGTTTAGGACCGAACCACCGCATACTGGTGCACTTGTTCTCTCACTGTGTCTTAGTCACAGAGGGATGAATCCAAAGGCACACATCACTCGTCTGTTTCAGGATGACCACATAGCCATGGTTGTCCCACACCTGAGCCCCGGCTATTCTGATTCTTGAGGTCTGAACACTCACTCTTCTTTTTTTTTTTTTTCTTTTTCTAATCATTGTCCGTCTCGTCCTGTATGGTCACTCGTCACCCTGTCGGTCATTCCATCTCTAGCTGATCTAGCTCATGGCTAAGCTTATAAAATCAGGTGCAATACAAGCTTTTTTTTGTTTTTATAAAAGTCGTGTTTAGGGATGCATTGATAGCATTTTTTTAATTTTTTCAGATCGAGTACATGTTTGGTTTTTTTCATATTTGTCAATAGCAATACCGGCGCTGAAATAAGAAACCTATTTGGTATCAATCAGAGACGTCACGAAACATTAAATTTCGCTCTGTCTGTTGGTTGCTGCCACAATTAACTCCTCGTGCTCAGTTTTCTGTTTAAGATGTTCCGGTGTTAAACCAGAGCCGTGTCAGCGAGCATATTTAAATGCACCTTGCTGTGAATTGCACCTCGATTCACAAGCGAAATATAGACCCCTAAGTATAGCACAAGTTGCTCAGTGCTCGCTCAGCTTAAGCGCTCTCTACATGCTCATTTCACGAGTCCACCTTTAAAAAAAAAACATTTGTTTTAAGTGACCATGCTTGCTGACACTGCTCTGCACACTCACGAAGAATACTGTTTAAATGCCATAAGATGTTTTATTAGGATACTTGTATTGTAGGACGTTGCTGTAGTAGCTCCTCTTGATATTTTCGCAAAGCACCGATGCATGTCCACATCGCTTTCATTTTGTGCCATCCGTTCGTTCGCCTGACAGTGTCATCACGCACAGTATGACGTGATGGCGGACGCTGGCGTCGGGGTGTGTTTTCGAGTAAGTGAGGATGTTTTCAGACCGATAACCAATTCCAGTATCGTATCGCTGCCTCCCTGGTAACCATGGCTTTCTTATCGTTAAAATAATGTCCCACGATTAAGTTTTCAACAGGAACCTGCGGGAAGACCTGCACTTTTTCTTGAAGTAATATTTGGACCCAGGTTCAGAAGTGAGATATGGGTAACCTTGATGGATTACACTAGTGCCCGTGATGCATTATAAACTGCAGTAGTATTTCTGCAATAAGCTGTATTTGCACTGGATAATAAGAGTTAGGACTGCTTGTTATAGAGCGATAAAAGAGTTTGATTATAAATATGGTGTTATGAGTTATGAAATCGCTTTTGAATCCCGATTTCAATATTTCAGTCCTCGACGTTGTTCTGCAAGTTTAGGATGAGTGTGAAGTTTTGCCGTTACTTTGTGATTTTTCAATGGGTTGATTCATTAAAGTACAAGAACAAGACTTTCATGATGAGCAGGTCATTTTAAATAAAGTGGATTTGAATAAACTTTAGGACTTGTATTGAGTTGTTGATTTATAAGATTCAACATTCAATTTGGTCTGCAGCCTTTTAATATTTAGGCAAATGCCAAAAGAAAGAAATAAGCAGCTGTGCAGTAGCATATGATTCTGGTTTAAAACCTTTTCTATGATCTTGATGAAGTCCTCCACTATGTGGCGCTTTTTGGTGGTGGTTTTTTTTTTTCTTTTCTTTTTTTTTTTTAGATACATACAACCTGTGAAGTCTTTTTAATGCAAATATTTCCACCTGCGTGATGCTGTGAACTGATTAATATCTCCCATTATGTCTATTCTTGTCCCGCTAACTTACAAATAACTTTCAGTAATTATGATGCATTTACGGAAGCAGCACGGAAATAGGATACATTAAGAAAAGTCAACCATGTAATTCAGATTTGGTTATAATGGAAACCTCACTAAAGTAACCAAGCAGCTTTAAAGTGCTGTACTCGTTTGGAAGCTGGAATGCATGTTGTGGACAGCTCAAGCTTTTCTTCATTTGAGGAAAAAAATAAAATAAAATCTGTTTGGCCAAAAAAAAAAGGTCACATTTTTCGTATACCCTGATTGTAGTCGATCAAATATAACACTTTTTTTTTTTTGGTGTCCAGCTTTTGTTTCCTTGCTCAGACATTCAGCTACATGGTGACGTATTGTTGATGTTTATAGTTATTACACTACTTGAGGATTAAATGTGGATCAGCTTCATCACTTCAGTGTCCCGCAAACACGTGAGGCGGATTGACTGGAGTAAGAAATGCATTAGTACATGATCCATCTTTAGGTTTTGGGATATATTTTTTTTGTTGTTGGTGGTGTTGGTTTTTCCAAATGATGTTCATTATATCGTCATGAATGTTTTTCCCTCAACCTTTTACATTTTCTTCATTTTGTTATTTTCTGCCCTTTTTTTCCCCCACAGAAAAAATGTATAAGCAATTAACTGTCCTAGAACAGTACTCTCCGAAATCTGCTAAAATGCATGTTACTAGAGTGTGCGCTGATGGAACGGTCTAGAGATCACTTATTTTTTAAAGTCGTTATCCTTTTTAAAATTCTTTGACTTTCGCTAATTCAGTGTACAATAAAACCAGTCTGTTACCTCTGCTGATCATGTTCTGCAACGTAACTTATTTTTTAATAAAATTCCCCACGTGCGCAGTTGTATTACAATAATAAATAAATTGGGTGCGATGACTATGTATTTTTTTTAACATCAATCATGCTGAAAACTGACACACGGGGAACAATGATGATTATGTTTAGGCAATGTGTACTTGTATATGTGTGGCTTTTGGTTCAAAGAAGCAAATAGAATGAATTTGGAATTTCACAATGCTTCAAACCATCGGATTGGTCTTCGCAGATGAATAGTGGAATCCTTCATCACTTGACCAAGGTGTGCTTGGGAAGGGAATTAAAAGTGCTGTGGAAATTAAAAAAATTTACGATAAATGTTGTCACATAGCAGCTTTACATGAATCTGGGTGTAGATTTAGAGCCCTAATGACCGATCCAGAGGTGATTTGAAGAAACCTTGAGAGGAACCAGGCTCGAAAGGAAACCTGGAGACATTTGGGACACCCTGTAATTCTGGGATGAGCACAGGGCAGTCTAATAACTATAATTTAAGAGACAGGAAGGCATCACCATAGTTTACACAGTTATATTGCACACCCAAATACGTTTCTCATAAACCTAAGCTCACTTGTCTTTGGTCCAAGTGGTTTGACACATTTAGCTGGAATTCTCACTCTACAATCTCAATACAAGCACAGGACACTTCTCCAACTTGATGGGACAGAGACTATGTATCTTGTCCTTGTGTCTTGAAGGATGGTGGGGTGAGCCGTCGTCGTGGCTTAAAGGCAGGGGTCTCCTGCTTAGTAGTAGCACAGTGGTCAAGACGTTGGACTACTGCTTGGAAGGTCGTAAGTTCAAATCCCAGCGCTGCCAAGCTGCCACTGCTGGGCTCCTGTTCAAGGCTCCGAACCCTGAGCTGATCAACTGTATATCTGAGTGATCTTTGCAAATGGCTGGTATGGCGGCATGGTTTTCTTTCCCAATGAGCAGGAGCCACAGCTTCAGGAAGTGGACAGCTGAAGAGAAGACAGCAATGGGGTAATGAGGAAGTGTTTTAGGAACCTGTACTACTACTCGCTTTACACGTGGCTGAGAGTGTTGTTTTAAAGTCTCAGTACTGAGAGCTAAGGCAACCGGAAGAGTTCTATTTGGTGAATGGCTTGGGATAGGGATGGTACCGCGGGTCGAGTTGCTTCCTCACAGTTCCTTAGCTCAGGTTACCCACCCTCAGTTCTCCCACCTCCGAAAACCATGCAGGTAGGCAGATGGTTAATGTGTGGAGGTGTTAACGGGTGTGTAAGTGGTGCCCTGTCAGATTGATGTCCCATCTGGGGTCAATTCTGCCCACTTTTACCCAGTGTTATTGTGATAGGCTCCATGGGCCTGGACAGAGAAAGGAGGCCTATTTATTTAAAGTATACAGAGCCATGAGTATACAGTATATGCATTTTCTATAGAACTTCAAATGCACTCTTCATTTCCTTAAGTTTATCCTGTGTTTGTGTCTCTTTGCAAACACAGTGTTTCTGTGGTTGATTAGTATTTTCGTTTCTGTGGTTGATTAGTGAGGCTTAGAGAACATTTTGTTTCATAGTGAATCGTTATTAGCTTTGGCTTATTCATACAGGTGCATCTCAAAAAAAGTAGAATATGGTTGAAAAGTAATTTAATTTTATAATAATTTATTTTAAAAAAGTGGAACTTTCATATATTCTATATTCATTACACAAAGTAAAATATATCAAGCTTTTTTTGTTTGTTTGTTTGTTTGTTTGAATCTTGATGATTATGTCTTACAACTCATGGATCCAGTATCTCAAAATATTAGAGTAAAGAATTTATAATACAGAAATGTCGACCTTCTGAAAAGTATGTTGATTTATGCGCTCAATACTCGGTCGGGGCTCGTTTTACATGACTTACTGCATCAATGCGGCGTGGCATGGAGGCGATCAGCCTGTGGCACTGCTGAGGTGTTCTGGAAGCCCAGGTTGCTTTGAGAGCAGCCTTCAGCTCGTCTGTATTGTTGGGTCTGGTGTCTCTCTTAGATTCTCTATGGGGTTCAGGTCAGGAGAGTTGGCTGGCCAATCAAGCGCAGTAATACCATGGTCAGTAAACCAGTTACTAGTAGTTTTGGCACTGTGGGCAGGTGCCAAGTCCTGCTAGAAAAGGAAATCAGCATCTCCATAAAGCTTTTCAGCAGATGGAAGCATGAAGTGCTCTATAATCTCCTGGTAGATGCTGCATTGACTCTCGACTTGTGAAAACACAGTGGACCAACACCAGCAGATGACACGGCCCCTCAAATCATCACTGACTGTGGAAACTTCACACGGGACTTCAAGCAACTTGGATTCTGTGCCTCTCCTCTCTTCCTCTAGACTCTGGGACCTTGATCTCCAAATGAAATATTAGACTGAAATATTTGACATAACATTGCAGTAATGTCTGCAAGAACACTAAATGGTGTGATACGTCAAAATTTGAAACCATAAGTTTGCATTTTGAGATAATAAGTCAAAGATGTAAGATTATAAGTCAGACTTTTGATATTGTAACTCAAACATATGAGGTAATAAGTCCGAATTTTTAGGTAATATGTCAGACATCTGATGTATTAAATAAGAATCTTTTGGTAATAAATCAGAATTATGGGGTAAGATGTCAGTTTAGAGGTAATCTGTGAGAATTTTGAGGTAAGTCAGAATGATTAGGTCATATGTCAGAATTTTAAGGTTATATGTGAGAAACGTCAGGTGATGGGGTCATTTTGAAGTAACGATCAGAATTATGAGGCAGTATGTCAGACTTTTGAGGTAATGTGAGAATTTTGAGAAAAGGCAAACTTAGTGTTGCTGCCAAAATAAGGAGAAAACGTTATGCATTTTTTCCCCCTACCTGGTGGAACAGGTTTCACACCCTTGCAGTTAGTGTGAGTGTGCCTTCAAAGCCAGCCACGTGTTTAACAGTGTCAAGGTTTGAGGTCAGGTATGAGTGCTTATGAATTAGCAATTGGCAATTATTGTGTTGTCACACTGTAGCACTTATTTTGAATTATGAGTGCAATTTTCTTAAAAGTATTTGTACATCCATCCATTACTCGTTTTCAGGGTCACAGGGAGCATCGGGCACAAGGCGGGGTACACCCTGGACAGGGTGCCAGTCCATTGCAGGGCACAATCACATACACACTCACACACTACACTACGGACACTTTAGACACGCCGATCAGACTACCATGCATGTCTTTGGACTGGGGGAGGAAACCGGAGTACCCGGAGGAAACCCCCGCAGCACGGGGAGAACATGCAAACTCCGCACACACGGCCCCGGTGGGACTCAAACCCCAGACCTTGGAGGTGTGAGGCGAATGTGCTAACCACTAAGCCACCGTGCGCCCCAGTATTTGTACATTTATGTACAAATGTACATAATAATATATATGTACAGAATAATATATATCAACATGAATGTGTGTGTGCATGGTGTCCTGGATGGACTGTGTGTCCCATCCAGGGTAAATGCCTGCCTCAGGCTTAGTGTGTCCAGGACAGGTTTCTGATCCTGCAACCCTGACTAGAATAATGAAAGGGAGTGAGTGAGTTATACTGTATTTTATATGGCATACAAGTTGTTGCATGTGCCATATTACTGTGATACCTGTTTCTCCTGTCCCGCTTTAAACTGCCTGCCTCTTGCATTTTGCTGATGTAAAATCAGAAGGGACAGATACATATTCTCATGTCCCCTGTCAATCATAATAAGCTAACTTTCACAGGAGTGAAGTGCTCAGTTGAAACCTCCTACTACAATTACCCATGTATTCTGTACCCCATAACCATTTCTGTTATTCATTTCCAATGTATTTGTTGTTGTATTTGACATTTAAGTTACAGGGAATCATGATCGTATCCTGATTCTAACAAGTCTTGCAGCATCACTAGCTAGCAACATTATGTTCAGCTAGCATGTTCATGTAATGGTCCGTGCTCTGTAATCGAGGTATGAGACCATAGGGCTTCGCAGCGTCAGTTGTTTTTATTCTGTGTCGGTTATACTGGCTTTATCAGTGTAAAGTCACACTCCAAATTTCCAAGAGTGCTCAGTTACACAACTAGATAGAGTATAAAGTGTTAACAAGTCATTTCTGTTGAATGCATGCTCACTGTGATCACTATGTATAACAGCAGAATAAATCTTTTTTTTTTTGTTAGATAATGCCTTTTTAGATCGGTCAGTTATTCTGCAATATCTCTGTTATACATGTTTGAATAGAAAAGCAACAGTTTAATTCCACTTAAGTCTGCTGCTGTATCTACAATGTGTACACCCCACTGCATGACCACATCAACTCTATTTCGCAACAAAATCTAATATGAAGTATAAAATCAGCATGAAGTTGGTTAAAAGGTCTTACCCAGTAACACACTATGCCAAACATTTTAAGAAATTCCAGAAATGATGAGGAAGAAGGTGACTGAAATACATCAGTCTGGGAAGGGTTACAGAGCGATCTCAAAGGCTCGAGAACTCCAAAGGACCACAGTGACCATTATCTCCAAATAGAAAAAAACTCAGACAGTAGTGAACCATCCCAGAAGTGGCCAACCTTCAAAAATTTGTCCAAGAGCATAGCAGTGACTCATCCAGCAAGTCACAGAAGAGACAAGGACAACATCAAAGGACCTACCATCCTCCATTGCATCAATAAAGGTGCAATAAAGGAGTCCATGACTCCACTATCAGAAAGACACTGGGCAAAAATGTCATCTATGGAAGAGTGGTGAGGTGAAAACCACTGCTGACCCAGAAGAACATTAAGGCTCATCTGAATTTTCCCAAAACACACCTTGATGATCCTCGTACCTTTTGGGAGAATGTTCTGTGGATTGATGAGTTGAAAGTGGAACTGTTTGGAAGACAGGGGTCCCGTTACATCTGGTGTAAACCAAACACAGAATTCCACTAAAAAGAACATCATACCTACGGTCAAGCATGGTGGTGGAAGTGTGATGGTGTGGGGATGCTTTGCTGCTTCAGTGCCTGAGCAACTTTTAGTAATTGAGGGAAACATGAAGTCTGCTCTCTACCAGAAAATCCTAAATGAGAATGTCCTGTCTCTGGTCCGTAACTCAAACTGGATAATGCAGGAAGAAAATGATCCAAAGCATAGGAGTACATCGTAGTCCAAGAAATAAGTGAAAGACTGATCTCCAGGCATCGAAGCGTTTGGTTGCCGTTATTGCTGCTAAAGGTGGCACAACGTTTTTCACATGGGTGTTGGATAACGTTATTTGCTTCAATAATAGTAAAAAAAAAACAAAAAAAAACAACTTTGCGTTTTACTCAGGGAGCCTTGGTTGTGTTATATTTCGTTTGGAGATCTGAAACTATTTAGTATATATAGAGATATACACAAAAACAGAAGAATTCAGAAAAAAAAATTTCACAGCAAATATATATATATATATATATATATTATATATATATATATATATATATATATATATATATATATATTTACTCTAAGTCTCCCTCCTCTCTTTCCCTCCCCTCCTCTCTCCTCTCCCCCCCTACCCCTCCCTCTCTCTCCCCTCCTCTCTCCCTCCTCCTCCCTCTCTCTCTCTCCCCCCTCCCTCTCTCTCTCCTCTTCCCCCCTCTCTCTCTCTCTCTCCTCCCCCTCTCTCTCTCTCTCTCTCTCTCACTCACACACACACACACACACACACACACACTGCTGCATATAAAACACATGCACACAGAGTGCAGCGAGGACCACCGACCTGTTCTTCATTCATTTCCATCCTTTTTATCACATAACCTTATACACAGGACGCCACCATGGAGAACTATCACAAACCAGATAAACACACACTGCAAGAGCTGAGAAACATCGCGAACCGACTCCGAATCAATTCCATAAAGGCGACCACTGCAGCTGGAAGCGGGTAAGAGTCTCTCTCTCTCTGTCTGTGTGTGTGTGTGTGTGTGTGTGTGTGTGTGTGTGTGTGTGTGTGTGTGTGTAAAACACTGCAGCTGGAGCTCCTGTGTGCACTTGCCCACTGCACGTGCGTTAGAAGCGGTGGTCACGTGCCCGTCGAGGCTCACACACCTGGCCTGACTCTAGAATGGTTTAAACTTGAAATCAGTTAAAAAATAATAATAATAATAATAATAATAATAATAATAATAATAATAAAAAGGCTAAAAGGGAACAGTGTGTTGTCTTTTTTTTGGTCACATTTCTTTGATGTTATCTCTATTTCATAGACACAAACACAAGTCACTGTAATAGTAGACAAAAACTGTTTATCTAGCCTACATCGCCTTTTATTTTACTAGCCTTTATATAGCAAACCCATTTCATGGATATGGTCAGTTAGGAACCAGTTAACGATTCGACTTACTTGTGTATCATCATGAAGTAAATATTGGACACCTGCTCCAATTTTATAATCAAGAACAGGCCAGATTTACAGAAATAAGAGTGTGACCTTACACAATAGTTGAAATACCCAGTAATGTTATTTGTGTGGCTTCCTGGTGAGGGGAAAAACCCCGTCACATGATGATGTTCTGACATTTTCCACTATATACTGTATATAGTTGTAAAAACTGCATTGTTTAGGGTTCTTATTTGCATGTATCTCAACCGCATGTAAAATTCTAGCATTACCATCAAAAGGGAGAAGACTGTGGCGCAGGAGCATCACGACCAGTATCTGTTTCCAAATAGCACATAGACCTCCAGCAACTTTAGAAACACCTGGAATACACTGTGTGAGGAAAATATACATAATAAAAACATCCGCCTTGTGCCCGATGCTCCCTGGGATAGGCTCCAGGTTCCCCGTGACCCTGAATAAGGAGTAAGCGGTAGAAGATGGATGGATAATGAAAATGAGTCTTTATTGGTCACATATACATTAGAGCACAGGAAGCTGGGGTCAGAGCGCAGGCAGGGTCAGTAATGATACAGTACCCTTGGAGCAGAGAGGGTTAAGGGCCTTGCTCAAGAGCCCAAGAGTGGCAGCTTGGTATTGCTGTGGCTTGAATCCCTGACCTTCCGAGATATATATATATATATATATAGAGAGAGAGAGAGAGAGAGAGAGACTGATCTCATACATTTACAAAAGCCTTGAAGAATGTTAAAAAACGAGGGATCATAAAAAAGTACAGTTTGTTTTTTCTTTAGTTCTGCCCTGAATAAGCTTTTTCACATAACAGATGTTTAAATCTAGTCCACAAGACTGAATACACAAATAAACCAGTTCACATGTTTACATACCCTCGATTCTTAATACTGTGTGTCGTTACCTGGATGATCAACGACTGTTTTTACGTTTTGTGAGAGTTGTTCACGAGTCCCTTGTTTGTCCCGAGCAGTTAAACTGCCCCACTGTTCTTCAGAAAAATCCTCCAGGTCCTGCACGTTCTTTGCTTTTCCAGCATCTTCTGCATATCTGACCCCATTTCCAACATTGGCTATATCACGTTGAGATCCATCTTTTCACACTGAGGACAACTGAAGGACTCGTACACGACTATTACAAAAAGTTGCAAACATAAAATGATGCTCAAGAAAGTTACACGATACGTTAAGAGCCAGGGGGATGTAAACAGTATGATTGGTGTAAATTGTTATTATTTTATCTTCTGGGAAACATGTAAATATCGTATGAAGATTCTGAAGAGCAGTACTAAATGAAAAAAATAAGATCATTAAAAAATAAAAAATAAAACCTTGTTGTAACATGGCCTCCACTCATGATAGGCATGTACTGAAAAACTTTCATTATAATGAGGCTGACTAGCATTTAGCAAATTTTGCCCATGCCTAACACATCACTTCATGTCTATTGTATAATATCTGCATGTTTTAAACTTTTAGACTCCATTTCCAGTTGGTTGCAGATTTTACTGTATGTGTTCTGTGTTCACACACGTTTTCGATTTGAACGCAGCATGTGAAATTGTGTGTGAGTCTGAATAGTATCCGGGTGGAATCTTTGCATGTTTTCTGTTCTGCAGACACCCAACATCATGTTGCAGTGCAGCAGAGATCATGTCTGTGCTCTTCTTTCACACCATGAAATACAAACCTGATGACCCACGTAATCCCAGCTACGACCGCTTTGTTCTGTCCAAGGTAACAGACACATTGCTCTGCTGCATCTAATAGATATAACCTATATCCAAAGAGATATTAACATTGTATAGAACACCAAGTTAAATTCAAAATACGCAAATAAATAAATAAATAAATAAATAAATAAGCAAAACCCTCCACATGAACTGATCAACTGAATAAGTTTATAGCATAGTTTCCAGCACAGAGTTTAATGCTGCTCAAATGTGATTGTGTTCCCTGTCTGAGCAGGGTCAGATAACCTGATAGGGTTACGTCGCATTGTGTACATGAAAGATAACACTAGTCCAGACGTGACAAACCAGTTACAGCAGATTGCATAAGTTTGAGAAGGTTTCCTTATCCTTAAAAAAAAAAAAAAATACAAAATCTTCATAATCGGCATTCTTTTGAATGAAAAGAGATTAGATATGTGGCATAGACAGTCCTGAGTCAACATCACAGAATATCATGATATATAGCCTTTTGACAGTCGAGTTGCAATTGTGACAGTTTATTTTTAGTCGATGGATTGGTCAAATCTTCGCTAGTGTGCTAGTTTGTAACATGCTGTCCATTAAAAAGTTCATTTAAAAGTTCATTGCATCACACACAAGACATCAAACTTTGAGGCAGATGGCCAACAACAGCAGAGGACCACGTCAGGTTTCCACTTCTCTGCGGTTGTAGAGTGTGAGTTACCGTAATAAATGTACATAGAATTAAATATACCAGTGTGTAACTATAATCAATATAGGAAACTCTATCAATGTAGAAAAAGCTTTGTGTGTTCACGTTGTGTGTGTGTATGTGTTTAAGGGTCATGCTGCTCCAGTGCTCTATGCCGCCTGGGCAGAAGCAGGTTCCCTCCAAGAAAGTGAGCTGCTTAACCTCCGAAAAATTGACTCCATCCTGGAGGGCCACCCAGTTCCAGTAAGTGAATACATATGCAGGAAGTTTCACAATAGACCGTTTTTTTCTTCTGGCTAATTTAATATGATTGAGATTTAAATAAGCATTTCCCTACAAAACACTGCATTGTTACTTGAAGTGATATATGGAGTCTGGAAAGCACCACACAGAGTTCTGACTTAGAATCCCGCTCCTTGGTTCCCATTAGCTTTAGGGTGTCATGATCATTTTCTATTTATTTGAACTATAACTAATTCTAACTGTAAGCGTAACGTAGTAAGTATCTGCAAATAAATAATCGTCAATAAAAACTTTATGAAGAAAGAGGACATAACAAACAACATTGTAGGCAATTAGGAGGATGTGAATGAACTTTGAGGGGTTGGCAGGGTTCATGGGGAGGACAGAGAAGGAAAGAAAAAAGAAGAGAGTGTTAGAGGGACGAATAGATGGAGGTAGTGAGAATAGGAGACAACCAGATATGGTGAAGCCTCCTGTTAAGAGACGTTTAGGTCACTTTTATGGAAGGTGTCTCGAGTATCAGTGATTTGTAATAGTAAGTTTGGACCACGGGAAAGTCTTCAGCACAGAAGTACTTTGCGCATTGTGGTTTCTCAGTAACAGAAACGGTAGCTGCGTTGTTTGTCTTATTAACTTCAAGAGAATCAGAAAAAAGAGATGTTCATGAGGGAAACACTGTTTATAAGTGATAACGGGAGCTAACTCGTCTCATGAACATTCCACCACAACAAGAACTAGGAACTGATCAAAAGTATCATGTTTCCTTCTCTTTTTTTCCTACACCGTTGGTATCAATGGCAAATAGCAGTTGTATAAGAGGAACAAAAACCACCAGTATGTAGAATGATCTAGTCTGTTATTTAAAATTTAGGATATTCTCATACCATATTGCACATTTGTGTTGCAGATATTTGACATTATATTGAATGCCGTCTCACATGCATCATTATAGAACGATGCAATAATGTTTAACCGTGAAAATTGTCGAAGGATGTCGTTTTTGGTCGAACGTGTATCTGTGTTCCTTTTTTTTTAAATGACAGAAACAGCCGTTTGTGGATGTGGCCACAGGATCTCTTGGGCAAGGACTTGGTGCTGCATGTGGGATGGCCTATACTGGAAAATACTTTGACAAGGCGAGGTATAGAACAATATACATGAAGTACTGCTAATGTTCGGTCACGTTCAGGGGCTATACATTGATAAAGATGAATCGTGCTCAAGGAAACTCAGTGTAGCTGCAGAGATTATTAAACCTTTTCGCTAAGTCTTGATGTGAGCTCATTGTTCTATGCGCGTTTTTGCATTTAGTTCCTTGTCTGTCTCCATATCGCTTTCTTCCTCTTTGTAGTTTCCGCATTCTGTCAATTCTTCAGCTCTAATAAGACGCTCTTGGAGAAATCTTGCCCACCGCTGCACTCTTTCTCTGGTTAGCTGTCATTCTCACCTCCCTCCATCTTTCCTCCCTCGTCAGCAGCCCCCATCAGTTCTCTGTTGATTTATTCTTTCCTTTCTTTGATTTTTCTGGCGTTATTAAGGTACAACCCAAACCACCACCATAACCATATCTGATACCATCTGATATCTATGCTAGATATCTAAGCATGCTACATCTGTAGGATTATCAAATCAGTGCTCATGTAGTCTACTCAAATGTCAATCACGTACACATTTTACGCCTACAAAATCAAACCATTCAGATGTGTTTAGCTTTTGGGTGTGTACTGTTTTGCCAGGTGTGTTTGTGTTGGAGTGGCAGAGTCAGCCTGTTCTTTTAATGGCGTGTGTGTGTGTGGAATATGCATGATAATGCTCACTGTTCAGTCTAATCACACCACATTAATAAAACTTGACTAGAAAGGAGTGTGTGTTTTTTTTTTGTGTGTGTGTGTGTGTGTGTGTGTGTGTGTGTGTGTGTGTCACTGACTGTGATGCAAAACATCAGATTTCTAAGCATATCTATATAATTCTAATATAACGGATATGTAGATAACGTTAATATTATATAATTATATATAATTAAATATCATTAAAAGTTAATTAATTAATATAATTCATATCCTTATAAGTTTATACCTGTTAAGACAAGATGAATCATTTGCTTTCCGTGTCTAAAATGAACTGATTTCATGATTTGAATGACATTTGAAATCAATTTTGCTTAGCATTTTCTTACCTTAAATACACACACACACAACACACACACACACACACACACAAGTATTCTGTATATTTTTAAAATATTCTGATTCTATAGTTTTCTATAGCATTTTGGGTTGAATCTATTTCTTTCTCCATCTTTCTGTTGGTGTAGTTACCGTGTGTACTGCCTGCTCGGGGACGGTGAGCTGTCTGAGGGCTCAGTGTGGGAGGCCATGGCCTTTGCTTCCTTCTATAAGTTGAACAATTTGGTAGCCATTCTGGACATCAACCGACTGGGCCAGAGCGACCCTGCGCCCCTGCAGCACAAGGTGGAGAAGTACAGGGAACGCTGCGAGGCTTTCGGGTGAGTGTCTACATGCGTATGATGTACCATTCAGTGCGTATTCCAACCTCACTTTCAGTGTGCCGGGGAAAGGCTCAAGATCCAGCGTGACTGAAGACACTTTATACATGTGGCTGATTCTAGAAAAATCAATGTAATAAAAACACAATGCGTATCACATGCCCTAAACTCCCTGGACACTTTGGTAGATCAGACTTAGTCTCACTGACTGATTTATAGTAGCTACAGAATAATTTGCTTTAAGGTGAATAACTGCATAATAAACTGATCTTTAGTTCCACGTTCCTCAGTATCTTGTAGGATAATGAAAGGCTGCAGCTCGTCAGAGTTTCTCTAACACTCCTTATACCCTGTGTGTGTGTGTGTGTGTGTGTGTGTGTGTGTGTGTGTAGATGGCATGCTGTCATTGTGGATGGCCACAGTGTGGAGGAGCTTTGCAAGGCTCTGTGTCAACCCCATTACCAGCCCACTGCCATTGTTGCGACAAACCATTAAGGGCAAAGGCATTCCAGGTACAACACACACACACACACACACTGAAAAAAAACACCACAGTCCATGTGCACAGAGAACACACCGTTTATATATATTTATATTGTCCAACATGAATTATAAGTAAACTTCTCAACATTATCCACCAACTTCGCATGTACATCCTACACCGCTGTAATAGTCACTGCACGCTACATACACTACGTCATACAAAAAGATGGTCTCACTAGATTCACTCGATTCCATTATATTCGCACAGCGCTTTTAACAATAGACACTGTCACAAGGCAGCTTTATAGAAATCCAGATGCAGGTGTAGTTCACTAACGAGCAATCCAGAGCCACCTAATGAGCTGTGCTTATGATATGAGAAAGAAAACATGAGAGGAATCAGACTCTAAAAAGGGAACCCATTATTAAAAAAATTAAAAATCTGTATAGTATATGGACTTTTATAGAGTCAAAAAAGGCCAATCGTACTGACCCACTGACCTATTAAACACCTTCACCTTTACATTCTGGCTGCTTTGGAAGCGAATCTATAGGTCTGTGTTTGTGTGTATTATAGCCACAGAAGATAAAATGGGTTGGCATGGAAAACCCCTGCCTAAGGACATGGCTGAGAGTGTAATAAAGGATCTACAAAGTCAGATTACAAGCGACAGGAAGTTATCCCCCCCGACACCAACTGAAGACGCACCTCCTGTCAACCTGAAAAACATCCAAATGCCCAGCGAACCCAAATACATACTCGGAGAGAAGGTACGGACAAGAAATGACACAGGCCCAATATTTAGGTGGGGCTAACTCAGCACGGTGGCTCTCGTAGACTTTATAGACAAACCCTGTTTTTTTTGGCACAAATAAATCTAACAGAAACTAGTTTAATGACACATTTTATGTGTATATAGGGCTACAAGTAATTATTATTTTCATAATCGATGAATAAAATTAAAAAAAAGAAAAAACTTTCAATACCATTTTTTCGTTTATTTAAAATAAAATCCACAAACAGAGTGTTACAAATATAAACTTCAGACTGTAACTTATCTATACACATATATATATATATATATATACACAGACACACACACATTTAGGACTGTAGTTTAATTATCAGTGCTTTTTGTGTGCATCCATAATAAAGTCATTCATAAATACTTCTATAATATAAACTAATAAATATATATACTAGTTTATATTATATACAAGTGTAAGTAAATACTAACAGAAGGTTGCTGAAAGAACTGTGGCTTAATTGTCTTTCAGATCGCTACGAGGAAAGCCTATGGTCTGGCTCTTGAAAAACTTGGCCATGCCAACAAGCGCGTTGTTGTCTTGGACGCAGACACGAAGAATTCCACCTTTTCTGAGATTTTCAAGAACGAATTTCCTGACCGCTATGTGGAGTGCTACATCGCAGAGCAGAATATGGTATGTGACATCATCATCACGTTTCCTATATTATTAGCACATTTAATGAGATGAGCTCTGTTTAAGGCGTCTTGGGCATGTGGGTCACAGCTGATTATTTATTTTTTTTTTGCAAAAGCTGAGGCTTATTATACAGCACCTAGACAGTGGGCAGAGCAAAAATGATTCTTTTATTATAAAAGTGAGGAGTGGAAGTGTGGTCCCACGGCAGTTAAACAATAAAGCGTCTTCAGCATGTTCAGCATGCAAGCTGTTACAGAACAGTAAGCTGTTAAAAAGAGGTAGCAGGTGTGGAGCCATAGAAGAGGAAAGTTTTGTAAAGGAAGTAGCAGTATTGCTGAATTATTACAACACAGCGTCTTGCAACCACGGAACAGTAGTTGTGTGTGTATGTTCTGCAATTTTCTTAAGGTAACAGTAACATAAAGATTGCTGCATTAGATGTAGATGTTTACTGCATGAACTGAAGCCACTGACATTTTTTTCTTCAGGTGAGCGTAGCAGTGGGCTGTGCAGCTCGTGACCGCAACGTTGTTTTTGCCTCTGCGTTTGCCACGTTCTTCACCCGAGCCTATGACCAGTTGCGCATGGCCGCCATCTCAGAAAGCAACATCAACCTCTGCGGCTCACACTGTGGCGTTTCCATCGGTTAGTGTTTGTTGACCCCTGACCTCTGAACTTTGTTTTTTTTTTAACCTTATTGGGAACTATGTCAGTATTAAAACACTTACGTGCGTGTGTGTGTGTGTGTTTGTTGTGGGGGTTATAGGAAACTAATCAGTGACAGGGTGGGTGGTGTGATATAGCCCGCAGCATTTAATGTAGTGGAGCATCCAGCTACTATAACAGCCACTATAAACTGTTATGCACTCACCAGCCTCTATTTTTTTCCTTCACCCTCGTGCACTAATAAGACAAAAGAAAGCAAGATTGTCATGTTACCAAGAAGCCCAAAAAGTGCAAAGTCCTCTGTTCTGAAGACTTTCCCCATGATGAACTCTGTTAAATAATCTTAAGGAAATGAGTCTTTTTACAGAAAGCATCCCCATATCGATGGTAATGTTTTTTTGTTTTATTATCATTGGTCTTAGAGTCCAGACTTTTTTGTTGTGAATGAGTGACTATACAAATGATACTTATAAGGACGAGTGCATTAATATAAACCTGCGATTAGTCTTACAGCCGACACTACATTCAGAGGTGGTGTTATAGACAATGAAACATCTGCTTATACTGACGAATACAGGAGGATGCATGTTTAATACCAGAACACATCAATAAGTAGCTTCTGCAAACCTGACCTTTAATGAGCAACATTCATTGGTCAGTTTGCCGAAGGCCATACTCTGTTAAACGCTCCTTTTGTCGTCAGTAATGTATGTATTTTGTTACCATTGCAGTGAAACGAAGCGGTAAATACTTTCTCTTGTGACAGTTCTCCATTTCTTGTTCACTTCCTTCTGGTTAGCGTCTTCACCTTTCACCATACTTGCAATACACAGTGGCTCAATATTGTTGCTTGTGCTAAAAGGAACTCATCTTGTGGTAACATAAACAAATATTTGCTCCAGCACTTTGAACCTTTCTAGCACTGCTCGAGAAGTTAATCCATTATATGGAATTTCATCGCAGCGCAGGTCTAAGTTGATCACTTTCTACATTTCTACTACGTTAGTGTAGAAAACCGACATATTACGTAGCACCACGGGGTTGTGTGTTAATTCTTGGTGTGTGACATTTTAGGAGAGGACGGTCCCTCTCAGATGGCGCTGGAAGACTTGGCGATGTTCAGAGCCATTCCCACGGCCACCGTGTTCTACCCGAGTGACGCTGTGTCCACTGAGAAGGCAGTGGAGCTGGCTGCTAACACAAAGGTTCTCACAATTCTCTCAGGAGCCGGAAAATATTAAACGTGTTTTACACAGGGCTGGAAATGAACTCCTGAAAAACAACACACTTGTAGTGTGTCTGTGTGCACATGTTCACTCAGCTTGATCAGTGTTTGGTTTATTTATTATTGGTTTTCACCTTGCAGAAGCTTAGTTAGGCCAAATGTGGAGACTTTTACGCTGGTGTGAACTGACAGCATCCATTGAAAAGAGTGCAAAGAGAAAGAATGAGGAAAAAAAACAAAAAACAAAACACAGATGCTCGAATAAAAAGGAATTAATTGCCCTCCTATTCCCATGAAATTGATAAATGAGTGATTAATGAATTTGTATGTATTTCTTTTTAAAACATTTATACTATTTCATTTGACCTTAGTTATCATGTGGCAAATCGCGATCCTGGCTTTAATCCTTGTAAAGTGTCGATCCTTACATTAGTTCTCCTGATAGCTGTAAAGAGCTTGTTCTCACGTGATGCTGCATGTTCTCTTTTTACAGGGTATTTGCTTCATCCGAACCAGTCGCCCTGAAAATCCTGTAATCTACAACAGCGATGAAGAGTTCCGTGTAGGCCAGGCGAAGGTGTGTTACAAAAAATTCTGTCCTCTGTCAATCTGCTGAACTTAAAGTTACAGCAAAGGTTTATTTCAGCACCCGGTCAAAAGTACATACTCACACACCCGAGGTTATAACAGGCAGAAAATGTCTGTTCTTATACTATTTCCTGTCATTCCACGTCTGGCACATGAGTACGATTTATCTTAGTTTAGATTAATATCAATGGCTACAGTGTAGAATAGAATGTTTGTCTACATTTACAGTAGTGGTGTAAGTCATTGACACCCACCTCTATCTTTATTCGGACCCAACGTGTGCACGGCCTGGTCCAGATTGATTGATTTATTTATTTTAAAAATAAGAAACCTACCGCCGTGCCTCTGAAAACACTGGAACACACTGATCCTGAGAGTTTCCTCAGTCTTAGCTCGAGTTCATGATGGTCGAAACTAGAGATATGTGCGAAGAATTTATTTAAATAAATAAATAAATAAATAAATAAATAAAAGTACTAATGCACCTTTTTCTTCCTACTGGTATTTTCTGTTCAAATAATATATTCATATCTGATTACATCCTACATTTACAGACAGAATAGTGCGGACACTAACACCGTGTATTAGAGGTTAATAGATTACAGTGTTGTCTTGGTGATGATGAATAAGGTCGATCACATGTTGTGATGTTTACATGCAGGTTGTGTACAAGAACAGCAAAGACCAGGTCACTGTGATTGGAGCTGCTGTAACTCTGCATGAGGCTCTTGATGCAGCTGAGCAGCTGAAGAAAGGTACAATATGCAGAAAGGAGCCAGCACCCTGTAAATACCCAAACGTGCCATTACATGCATGGCAAAGCTCTTCTTACTATAAGACAGATTGTATTCTTTAGCTATATCAGGTTATACTAGATACTCTGAGCAGGAAGCTCAGCGAGAATGTCAAATCGCGGGTGTTTAACACTGTGATGGCATTCATACATCCTGGAATGATCTTGAGTCAGGGAAGGGAATGTGAGGGTTGTAACAAAAGGTTTATTCACTGCCAATGAACATTTAATCAGTTATCAGCATGATAAACCATGGACATGTTGATACAAATTGTAACATTTTGGCAGAATGGTAGTGTTTAGTATGCTACATTATAAATAACAAAAGTGTATGGTTTTGCAATTTTGAAACAAAGTAGGCTTAAATGCATTAGCTATACTTCTCTGAAACATTTGAGACCTTATTTAACATGAAATGAATAACGAAAATGAATCATGGCAGGCCAGAATTCATGCACAAGCGTAGTCAGCTTGTGTTTCAGCTTCTATCCTTGTTGAGACGTCTCCTCAGGGTTGTGGCTGAGAAAAATCTCACTTCAGAACGGTGATTACATGAACACGAGATGAGCTAGCTTCCACAGGGTCGTTTTTCTAATGAACCCGGCTGTTTGCATCACACACGGTCACATGTTGTTTTATGTGCATTTGTGCTTTGAATATAGAGAAAATTATTGCATAACGTATGACTACAATTCTTAATGGAAATGGTTTTGGACCTCGATTCCACATGGACATTCTTGCTGTGGTTGCTGGGACTACGGTTGCTGCTATGGCATTAGGACTGCAATTACCACATACAATTTTACACTCAAGTCTCCTTTAGTGAGCAGTGGATCAGTTCAACAAACAGACCTCATATAAACACCACGATGAACTTTCTTTTACTTTCATTCTATCTGTTGTTACCCAGAGGAGGACGGGTTCCCTTCTGAGTCTGCTTCCTCTCGAGGTTTCGTCCTCATATCATCTTAGGGAGTTGTTGCTCGCCACCGTCGCCACTGGTTTGCTTAATAAGGATAAATTCCCACATTTAAAATCTGTATCCTGTGTTTATATGTTTCTGCAAAGCTGCTTTGAGACAATGTCCATTGATAAAAGCGCTATACAAATGCAATTGAATTTCTAGAAAGTGCACAATATTATGCTATATCTGAATATAAAGGGTCTGTACCTGTAGCTGTCATTATAATAGCCCCTTAATAAGGCCGTGGGATCACGCTCTTCTGATCTGGGAAGTGTTTAATATGCACGCTAGCAAGTAGCTGTGTAATGTAAGAAGCAGCATCAGCCTGCGAAATCACTTAAGTGACTATTGATAGGCTTCGATCCATCAGACCCGTGCGGAATTCGTCCAAACCAGTAGGTAATTTGGTCTGTAATTTCTACAGATAGAAGAGACAAAACACAAAATAAAATCGAAAAGCATAAAAGCACAAAAATGAGACAGTAACAGTGCCTGCGCATGATGGAGTTCCCCAACGTACAGCTAATATTTAGTTGAAGGAATAGGTTGTAATACAGCTTTTAAATCATTTAAATACTTTTTCACACAGAACAACACAGTAGAGAAAAGTCAATCGGGGAAAAAAAAAAAAAACCCATTTCAGAAAATAATTCAGGATGCATGTATGTTTGTGGGGCTCAAATTTGGGTGGGCTATAAACCACACCCTCCTCATATTGTGGCACCGATAAGGGTATCTATCATTACAATGTCATTACTCTAAATGTAGTTACTCATAACGGTGTGTAGGAAGAGTATATTAATGAAGTAATATTATTATAGATTTTGGAGTTTTGTGTCCTGTGATAAACTGGCATCCCATCCAGGGTGTGTATTCCTGTCCTACGCCTAGTGTTCCTGGGATACACTCCGTATCCACGAAGACCCTGACTCAGGATATAACGCTTACTGAAGATCAATGCGTGAATGAATGAATTTTTAAGTTTTATAATCTGTTATTAGTGACGTTATGATTGTGTCTTCTCAGAGAGAAAATACATTCGAGTGATTGACTTATTCACTATTAAACCCCTGGACTCAAAGACAATTATTGAAAATGCCCGGGCCACAGGGGGTCGCATCATCACTGTAGAGGACCACTACTATGAAGGTGAGTGTTATAAAATGCTAATAGAGATATATCACAAGCCTTTAGGTCTAATCTAAGGGTCTTACAGTCTCAGGTTATTATTCAATCTTAAAGCATATTATTTAAATAACTAGTACGAGTTATTTGATTGCTACAGAAAAAAAAAAAGGGTAGTTAGTGGATGCATGAGACTGGACGAGACCTGGATGAGGGAAGGGAAGGCTGTGTCACGGAGGCTCACACTGACCGACAAAACTGCCTCATTACTAATTTGTAAATATATTATGGCTATCGGGGTGTTTTGATATGTTCAGTCATATTGTGTAGTTGTGTGTGTGTGTGTGTGTGTGTGTGTGTGTGTGTGTGGTGTCCTAGCTCCTGTGAATATCAAGATCAGTTCAAATTTATTTTTTTTTAAAGGAAGCCCTAATTGTAAATGATCTGTAGCAGAGATTAAGATTCATTCTTTCCTCTCCATTATATCATACACATACAGTGGTGCTTGAAACTTTGTGAACCCTTTAGAATTTTCTATATATCTGCATAAATATGACCTAAACATTATCAGATTTTCACCCGAGTCCTAAAAGTAGACAAAGTGCATCTGTACTTACAGACTCTGGCTTTTAGTATGTACAGAAAATGAATGAAATGGTATTTTGATTATAAGTGATAATACAGGTTTTGTGTTTCTTAAATAGTGCCAAATGTGACAAAAGCTCACTGAGGTCATTAAAATCTCATGATCTGATTCATGATTTATGAAGATTTTTGATGACAAAAAACAAAACCTGACATAGTTATTATTAGAAGGTTTGTCATGGGTTATTATTACGGGTTAAGAATGAGAGGAGATAGAAGCATATAATACTAAGGTTACAAAAATGTAAGTACACACATTGGTTAACATTTTAACATAATAATGTATCAATATCAGTGTAACATAATTACATTATTAGCCCTCATTATTAGTGCATTTTGTGTCAAGTATATCTAATACTTCACTCAAAATGCACTAATAATGAGAGCTACTAATGTTATTATGCTAACTTTTATTGGCTATTAGAGCATTCTATTATGAACACTTCAAATATTATTTGTTTAATATTCATTTTATATTATTTTATTATTTCATTGTGGTCATTTTTTAAAAATTAAATAAATAGCGGTCCTAATGTTCGAATGAGTAGGCCTTGTCAAGCTTCTGTTTTTATTTTCCCAGGATTCTTGTTGGTTTTGGGGGACATGAAGTCCTCCATGTTGTTTACCATGAGGTGTTGATTATGATGTGTGGTTGTACAGGTGGTCTGGGAGAAGCCGTGTGTTCGGCGGTGGTGAATGAACCCGACTTCACTGTGGAGCGCCTCGCTGTTTCTCACGTGCCACGCAGCGGGAAACCCAAAGAACTACTCAAACTGTTCAAAATCGACTCTGAGGCCATTGTTCAGGCCGTCAACAAGATACTCAATGATACTGCCAACAAAACAACAAAATAAAGAGAGAGACAGAGAGAGAGAGAGAGAGAGAGAGAGGAGAGAGAGAGAGGGAGAGAGAGAGGAGAGGAGAGAGAGAGGAGGAAGAGGGAGAGAGAGAGGGAGAGAGAGAGAGAGGGAGAGAGAGAGGAAGAGGGAGGGAGAGGGAGAGGAGAGAGAGAGGAGAGAGAGAGAGGAGAGAAGAGGAAGAGGGAGAGAGAGAGAGAGAGAGAGAGAAGAGAGAGAGAGAGAGAGAGAGAGAGAGAAGGCTGTTTAGTAGCTATAAGTAATGGAAACTGGATTTGTGTAGCAATCAGCTTCTTTTTTTTCTGCTGTATGGTTTGGCATTGTGACACAACAAACTGTCCTAAAGTTCACATCACATCATTATAATCAGCCGCACATCTAAACAATCTGGTGCTTTCCGTCACTAAACATGACTAAGAATTGCGTACTTTCACAAAAGCAACCAGCTACATTTACTCTCCATTGTTCCAAACAAAACCTTTGTATAACATTTAAAGATGTGGTTCTGTCTAAAAAGAATTTAGGTGCAGTGCCTGTCTCTTGCTCGAAAATGCTCACTGAAACATAGTACTCGATGTTCGCGACGTCTATATACAGTATGAGCATATACATGAACATATAGGTAGCCAATCAGATTGCGTTCTTGAAGATTCTAACGCCTGTGGACAGAAAAGTGTACATGAGCCGTGAGCAGAGCAGCGGAGTATGAGATTAACATCACACTGATGGTTAACATTTCCGTTGACGTGACTTACTACTACTAGACATTCCAAATAAATATGATAACTGGAAGAAAAAATAAATTGTGACTGTCACTATCCTTTAACACTGGGAAGATCTTAACAGTGTGAAGTCTGATTTCACTCTCTACTGAACCTGAATCCATGAGAAATCAGCGTTGAGGAAACAATAAACACATGCTGGGACGCACACAACATGAACTGATTAGAGATCTTTTCAAAAGCTTTTGAAGGGGAAATAAAAAGGTATTTCATTTGAAAAAAAAATTACTTCATACAATATTGATAATGACGCTATTTTGATGGTTCATAAAATGCACCCGTTCTTCATGCAGCACAATAAAGATGTGGTTTACTGCAGCTTCAACAGCCTGAACATTTCATTTGCGTTATAGCTATTTTAAGATTAAAAAGAAATTGAAATGAAAATATGAGACTATGTTTTAAATACCCAAAAGCAACTTTTGTTTTTTTTTCTTCCTAGGCCACATTACGCACCAGGATGAATAAACGCCTGCTTCTGGTCTGACCGCGTTGTGATTCGATGGGTTTTCTGATTCATTTATAAACTCTCGTGTACCATTTTATTCCGCGATTCATAAGATCTGAGAATATGAATTTCGAACTGAACGGTTCGATGAGGACGTAGAGATGGAAATCATACGTTATATCGGTCACCGTCAACGTAACTCAATCCAGTCGTAAAACTATGGGGGATTTTCAACTGATGTGTTAGAGAGTGATCTCTTCCACCATCATCAAAACATCAACCGAGACGAGATCTTTTCGTTCATCTTCCAGAGAATTGTAGAACCTGTGCCCGAAAAAAAGCACTGAAGCCGTTCTGGTAGCTCGTGGTGGCCATTTTACTAAGACGCCCATCTGTACTCGAGCATCAGTGCTTTACAGCCAAATTTTGACAAGCATTAATCGACAGCTGTGCCTTTAATTAATTACCAAAATGTCAAACTATCCCTTTAAGAACAATGCTTTTGCTGAGTCATGTCATACTCGACTAGAAGTTAATGGAATTGGTCACCCAGCTTGCTAAAACCTGAACTGTTCCTCTAATCTGGCTGGTTTCCTCAGGAGCACTACAGTGAAGCATGCCTTCATTTCTGGAACATGAGCTCAATGTCGGTAGAAGGCTTTTAATCAGATTGGCAAGGGGATTCATGTTCAGAGCCAAAGTAACAACATCAGGGGTGACTAAGCACACTTGGAGAACCTCAAGTTGGGAGCCAACAAGCCAAATAAGGTCATGTGCACGCTATACACTCTACGCACATACACCGACGCACACACACCAGTTCTCACACACCGTTACTCATTCACTATTCACCCAACAGCTCAGTTTACTGTCTTGACTAGTTTGCATAAGCTGCAGAAAAACACCAGGCAGTGAAGCTTCCCTCTCATGTTCTTCAGTATTGTATAGAATGTTTATTCTTCAGCTGCTGAAACTTTGTTTTTTTTTTTTTTCCCTCAGAAGTGCATATAGTAGTTACCTCACTATCCGTTGTGCACATCAGATTTGTCTTGCGCTCTTTGTGAGGAGCTTCCATTCACACTGCAGCTAATCAATGCTATGCTACACTTTAATCTAACACTCACATCAAGCTCTCTCCCCCTCCCCCCAATATCAAAGCTGCAATTTTTGGGGGTCAAAGTTACGATATAAAAACATGTCCACACACACAGAAAGCTGTGTTCTGGATGTGTTGTGTCTATGTGGAGAAGAGAAATGGCAGAATTCTCAGATGGAGATTGATGAGCAGTAATACAAAGTGAAATGACTCAAGTCAAGACACTGCAAACCTCGAGAATGTTTCAGAAACGACTCGAAAGCCTGTGGCTCATGATGACTCCACAGATTACTATCTTTATATATATATATATATAAAAATATATATATATATATATATATATATATATATATATATATATATATATATATATATATATATATATATATATATATATATATATATATATAAAAGTATTTACATGGAGTAGCTGTGTAGAGCTCATTTCTGGTTCAGACACTGCCATGAGGAAACACTGCCACCTGCTGGAGAAAGCTAAAGCATGCTCAAAATCTCTGCTTCCCTTTCATTCATTCAATTAGAATGAATGAATTAGAAAAACTTGGTGCTAAAAATAGAAAAGGTTTAAACGGTTAGCTATAAAGCACCTCCCATCTTCCCCCCTTAAACATAAGATTCAAAGTTGGAGCTTGCACTGCATATACACGTTTAAATAAAAAAAATAATATTCATGTAGGAAATTAACCCGACCTTTGATAGTAAAAAAATGCCTAAAATGATGAAATGCAGATGTTTCTTTTTCAGCTGCTCAAAAACATGAGGAAGTCCCTTAGTAAGATGTTGGATTATCACAGTCTTCAGTCTCCAAGTCTCTGGAGCTGTACTGAACACCGTTTTGATGATGATGATGGTGGCCGAGAGGTCTATCTAACATGTCAGACATTAGTTGCACTTGTGCCCTGTGGATGGGGCCGGCGTCATCCTGGAAGAGACCACTCCCATTTGGAGAGAATTTTACATCATAAGATAAAACTGCTCAGTGAGAATAACTTCAGACTGATTTGCAGTGACTCTTTCCTCTAAAACTCCTGCTTGGATGGAATGAAAACCTGCACCCACACCAGCCCTTTCCAGATAAGATTGGACACCCCTGCCCTAAACGGACGAGTGGACACAAACCATGATCCATATTGTGTCAAAGCTTAAGAGCTACCATCAGATGCATGTTTTTAATTTTTTTAATTAATTAATTAATTAATTAATTAATTAATATTTCACACACACACTGTGGATAAGCAAATTTGACCACAATTCATTGAGGACAGAAGAAAAATAAATATATATATATATATATATATATATATATATATATATATATATATATATATTACACACACACACACACACACACTTTCGTATGAGGCTGTAATCCTACACGTTATTTAAAACTCAAGTGCACTCATTTAAAGGGATAGTTCACCCAAAAATGAAAATTCTGTAATCAATTACTCGCCCTTACATCGTTCCAAATCCATAAGACTTTCGTTCATCTACGGAACACAAATGAAGACCTTTTTTTATGAAACCTGGGAGATTTCTGTCCCTCCATTGACAGTCCAAGTAACCAAAACTTTCAAGCTCGAAAAAAAGTTCATAGAGACGTAGTAAAAGTAATCCTTGTGACTCGAGTGGTTTAATTCCAGTTTTCTGAAGCAATACGAATGTTTGTGTTCGGAAAAAACCAAAAAACCTATAATTAAATCTTTATTCACAAAACATATTTACTTCCACATAGTTTCTTTGGCACGCATTCACGAGAGAACCATGGACGCATGCGTGTTGTGGTGGGAGCGGACAAAAAAAATCAAATAAAAAAATGCAAGTCCTCATCTGTGTATGTCGAAATCTGCAGACATCTTAGTTGCAAAGATTGTTTTATGTCTGCACCATACAATGGGACCTGGAAGTGCTGCACTGTTTACAGAAATCTAAAACAATAACAGTCGAAGATCCAAGCAGAAGTGAAAAAACTTAATTGTAGAGGGTATTTGCGCACACTAAGCACTGGAGTCACATGGATTACTTTTACGATGCTTTTATGAACTTTTCGGAGCTTGAAAGTTTTGGTTACTTGGACTGTAAATGGAGGGACAGAAATCTCCCAGGTTTCCTTAAAAGTCTTAAATTTTTGTTCTGAAGATAAACGAAAGTTTTATGGATGTGGAACGACATGAGGGCGAATGATTGATGGCAAGTTTCTTTTTTGGGTGAACTATCTCTAAGTAAGGACTACTGAACCAAAAAACCCTACTGTTCTTTACGGTAGTAGTTGCTGTGAGGCCCTGAAAGGGGCATGAATAAACATTAGCCTGTATGTATTGTACAGACAGCAGCAAGAATCAGTTCACACTAATATATTAATATATATATATATATATATATATATATATATATATATATATATATATATATATATATATATATATATATATATATATATATATATATATATATATTAATATATATATATATATATATTAATATATATATATATAAAAACACACACACGAATAAAATATGTGAACCTTTTGGAATATCATGGTTGTGTGCATAAATGTCAATAAATGTTCATCTAAGTCAGGGGTGTTGACAAATATAATGTGCAAAATAATAACAAAAAAATTCTGATCTTTCATGTCTTTATTGAGAACCAAAAAAAAAACTGTGCTCGTGGAAAAAGTATGTGAACCCTTGAGTTAATGACACCGAAAAAGCTAATTGGAGTTTCAGCACACCTGGAGTCTGGTTAAGAAAATGAGTGTGGAGGTGTGGACTACAGCGACTTTGACTGATAAAAACCCCTCAAACTTTTGGAGTTTGCTCTGCACAAGAAACACACGCTTATGTGAGCCATGCCTCACCAAAAAGAGCTTTCAGAGGATCTATGATCAAGAATTGTTGATTTACAGAAAGCTGCCAAGGGTCACAAAGTGATTTCAAAGACTTTAGAAATTCACCCGTCTACAGTTAGGCAAACATTCTACAAATGGAGACACTTTGGGACTGTCACTACTCTACCAACAATTGGGCGCCTAGTTAAAATGACACCAAGAGGACAACGAAGATGCATCAATGAGGTAAAGAAACAACCCCGAATGAGAGGCAAAGATTTGAAGTCATCATTGGAACTGTCCAACATCTCTGTTCATGATTCTACAATACGTAAAACATTGAACAAGCAGGGTCTCTACGGCAGGACACCACGAAGGAAGCCACTGCTTACTAAAAAGAACGTTGCTGCATGACTGAAGTCTGCAAAAGAGCACATTGACACTCCACAGCGGTGTGGGCAAAATGTTTTGTGGACTGATGAAACTAAGATTGAACTATTTGGAAAAACCACACAGCACTACATCTGGTGTAGAAAGGGCACGGCATATCATCATGAAAACAACATCCCAACCGTAACGTATGGTGGAGGAATCTCATGATTTGGGGCTGCTTTGCGGCATCGGCCTGGCCAGCTTGCAATCACAGAGGGGAAGATGAATTCCCCTCAGTATATCAGACAATTCTTCAGGATAATGTGAGAATGTCTGTACGTCTGCTGAAACTGTGTAGAAGTTGGGTGCAACAGGACAACGACCCAAAACACCGGAGCAAGTCCACAACAGAATGGCATCAGAAAAACAAAATCCACCTTTAGGAGTGGCCGAGTCAGAGCCCAGACCTCAACCCAATAGATTCTATGGAATGACTTGAGAGCCATACACATGAGACGTCCAAAGAATATGACCGAGCGAAAGCAGTTCTGCCAGGAAGAATGGGCTAAAATTCCTCCTGAACGATGTGCAGGTCTGATCCACCGCTACAGGAAGTGCCTGGTTGAGGTTATTGCTGCCAAGGGGCGGGGTCAATCAGTTATTAATTCTAAGGGTTCACTTACTTTTTCCACTGCCATTTGGAATGTTGAGTGTGTTCAATAAAGACATGAGGGATCAGAATTGCATGTGTTATTATTTTAGACACATATTTGTCAATACTCCTGACTTGGATAAAGATCAGATCACATTGACATTTCTGTAGAAAACCACGAAATTCCAAAAAGGTTCACATACTTTTTCTTGCCCCTGTATTAATAAAAAAATGGTGTTGCTGGTATTAGCATGAAAGTTCAAAGCTTTGGAAGCTGATCGGTTCGAGCAGAGTGTACAGAGGAGGTGAGAGAACGGGACAGACTAATGAAGTAAAGCGCCGCTGCATTGCCTTTTATCATTTTTTTGTTTTTTTTAACAACCCAGAAATGAAGCAAGGGCTCAGGCATCAATACCAGCAGGCAGTCCAAAGGCATTGTGGGTAATGTAGGAACCTGTTCAGTGAAAACAGACCACCATGATGATGAAAGAATCTGAAACTCAGAAGGTCATTACAAAAATCTCAAACACAACTGGAGGTAACATGTCGATTATTAAAGCGTGCAGGGGGGATTTTTCCTTTTAAAGACGCGAGTGCATCCTCATAAACAGCACCGACACTGAAAGCTCATCTCAAACTGCTTTATTACATCTTAAATAACAGTACATTTTAATATAGTTTCTATCTTGCATCCAGCTTTCTGTTGTACACTGAATTTAAAATTAAATACAAAAGATGAATAAGGATACAGTGGGGGTGTGCAGAGCTCTACAGTTATTTGTATGGAGAGAGACAGACAGAAAGAGAGGGAGAAAAGAGGAATTGATTTCATCTCTTAATTAATTTTTTTTTTGTTTTATTTATTTATTTATTTATTTTTGTTGCCAACTCCAGGCCTAATGCACAACGACAGCACTTTTTTTTTTTTGTACAGAATGTCGCAGAGGGAGAAGAGAATGGAAGAAATGCCACTACCGCTAAGGAAAGAGCGCCTCTCGTTACACGAAGAAAGGAACAACAGAACAATTCTGCCATTCAAATGCTGCAAGTTTTTTTTTTCGTTTTTTTTATATTAAAGGACATTAAAACCTGTTTGTTACAAAATGTCTCTAGCATTCTTTTCTTTGTATCTGGAATTTTCGTCTTGCTACGGAAAGAATGAAAATTTTTGTTCTAGTTTGAGTGAGTGTTGTGTGTGGTGTGTGTGTGTGTGTGCGCGTGCGCACGTGTGTGTGTGTGTGTGAGGGTCGGTGTACGAGTGTTTTAGAAACTCCAAGTCATGGATAGAACAGGTCAATCAAGGTGTTTGCTTCTCTTGAGTGCATAGCTTTTGCGAGTTTAATTGAATTATGTATGCACAGAGTAGCAAAAGGAAGAGGAAAAAAAAAAAAAAAAAAGAATATAAATATCATTGTGATGATCTATTTAACAGGTTATTTTCTTAAAGAAAAACATCAAAGGACTTTCCATATGCACCTCTTTTTAAGCAATTCTACAGCATGCGATTCTAAGAGTTAACCCACTCATGGCAGACAACCAAAATAAAAGTTGCTTTTTTTTAATTTTTTAACTTAAAAAGTTTTTTTTTTTTTCAATATCATTATTTTCAAACATTGATTTTTACAACATATCATTCACAGAGAAGTAACTGTGCCTCCCCCAAGCACGGAACGGGCACCTGTGTTGAAACCGGGCAAAAATGGAAACCTAGTTGCGCCCGAAAACCCTCAACTCCCACCCCAGACCCTCCCTCACCCTCCACACCAAAGCTCAACCAAAAACAAAAGGACATGGAGAAGAGAAAATATAACTATTAAACAATGGGTTAATCTTCATTTCATTTCATTACTCAAACCTCATCAGGCAAAAAAAAAGAAAAAAAAAGAAAGAAAAAGATTTTTTTGTTTTTTTTTTAAATGGACCTTTTTCATTTCTTTTTAAATGAGCATTCAACATGTGCTTGGTTAGTCAACATTTTCAACATTATTCTATGTATGCAATGCTTTATTCCTGTGCGAAACAAAGACAAGTGACTAGACAGAAACAAAACAAAAATAGATTGTGGGACTAAAATATACAGGTCAGGCTCAAACCGCTCTTCGTTTCGGACACAACAACGCTGTATTACAACACCCGTGATTATTGTCAATATTATCCTCCAACTACAAACTTGATTCTAAAATATTTAAAGACTAAATGATAAGAGCTTTTGATCCTCATCTGAAACACTAACCGTATGTAAACGGGATGTAAAAAAAAAACAAAAAAACAAAAAAAACCCTCCAACAAAACCAAAAAAACAGCAACTCATTAGGGGAAAACGACTGCTGCCTTTTTTTTTTCTGTTAGATAACGTTAGCGCAAATGACGACTTGCAGTGTGACGAGCGCTTGGGGAAATGGTCCCGGTAGGAATGCAACAGTTACTACAGTTACTTTTGGCCCCCTCCCCCCCACCATGTAATGTCAACCCCAATGATTTCCACGTGATGTACTGAATGAAATAATTGTGCTCTTTTTATGGGAAGGAGAATCATTTTCGCCCTGTTGTTTCCTCAGATAACGGGGTCAGTTGTGTTAAGAAGATTGGATATGCAATAAAATTTAACATTATGTCGGAATGGTCTTCCAGTCAACTTTGGAGTCCGGATGCCATCTGCAAGGAAAGCAAGAGCAAAATGATCATTCAAGGCACCGAGATCGCAGAAATCATATCCTGTTTATACCCACACACAATTACGAAAGCATGTTTACTGGAAGTTCCATTTCAGAGCTACTACCATTTTCCTGTTTTTGACCTAGTTGCACCACATCTGTATCATTTCCTAACGTCATGCCACACCTTTGTGCCAGCAGGGGGCAGCAGAGCAGAGGGTGCGTGATGACAATAAGGCAGTAGTGTATTATAAATCACAGCAGTAGAATTATAAAATGAGGGTACGGGGCATATAATGGGCAGAAATCGGGGTGAAACATGTTCAGGGTACAGATGTACAAGCAGACCAATCAGCTGAATGATGAGTGAAAGCTCCTGTTTCTCAAACGTTGTGATTGACGTTAAACTCCGATGATAAGACTACAGAAACGGACGTCGATGACACTCATGACCAAGAAACCTTTCACTTGTGGGAGTAACCAACCTTTAAAATGCTAGAATGAGATTTTTATGCTGTATGTAAAAGTATTTGCTTTAGACCAGCTCACTGTTTGAGGAGGAAATATACATCACTTAGCAGCATGCGCTGCTTGTTGCTAAGAAAATACAAGGGTGAGAATGACATCATTCTGGTCTGCAAATGACCACATACGGGTCAACTTCTAAAATTTCAGAGAAACATGTTTCAGTTAAGGAACGCACGACGGTAGTTTACAGAACTATATTTAGTGGAGATTTCACCACGTGAAGGGTTTTCCCAGCAGTCACTTTTGTTCCGCAGGGAAAGTCATACGGGATGAGGTACAACGAATAAAAGACGCGTCAACATTGCAAACAAGAATCTCCTAGCAGGCAGAGAGAGAAACTCACTACAAAATCCTAGCCTGTTCTAGTGGACGCAATGGCTTGGTGCCTTAACACTATAAGCTTACCTTATACAACGGTCACAAAATAAATACATAATATGGCTGCAGTTCAGTCGGTGTCTATATTGTACTGCTATTTAATGTTCAAGTGAACTGCATCTCCGAAAATTGGCCTATACACTCGTCTTTACCCGTGTGACGACTACTTAACTAGCAGCGCCTCCATGCGTTTCAAATAGACACCAAAATATCTACAATCCGATCTAATGGTTTCCTATTGGGTCACAAGGTCATGCATTCACAGTTCCACCTCGCAGAAGCTGAAACCTTTCATGCATCCTTTCCCCTTCAATACATTCCCTTCTCCACCAGGAACATTTTTACTTGCACTGGAGCGGAGTGGTACATTATGTGAGAAAGCAGAAAAGTATAGATTTCAGGGGTGACTAAACTGTAAGATGTCAATGAACAATAATCACAATTTTTTATTTATTTTTTTTAATAGTATTGAAAGGAAGCACTTACCTTGCGGCTTTAATTCCAGATCTTAAGGAAACTGTCCCATGAGCCTGTGGCAACTGCCATGCCATCATCAGTAACACCCAAGCAGCTAACACGGTTATCATGGCCTGCCAGGACACCTGCAGAAACGTATTTATATCCGTTAATCAAGGACAGCATAGATGAAGTGCGTTAAAAACCCATCGAACTTAAACAGTATTTGAATTGACCTATGGAGCTTCGCTGCAAACTACCGTCGTCACGGCACTGAACCCACCATTACACCATGTTCACAATGTGTAACTGGAGAGCAGAGATCACTTCAAGACATTCTCTCTTATCTTTCACCATAAAGGATCATAAAGATACAGATTAGCTGTTGGATGAGCACATCAGTGCCCATACTTGTCTTGGTCAGTGTGCATGAGGGAAGTGCTTGGCCAAGTGAAGGCGCTGTGAGAATTCAATCTCCATTTCGTGCTTTCTGATGGTGTACATAATTCATGGGGATGGTGGAGTGGCGCTGTGCTCCTCAATGCAAACGCAATAAACTATTCATGTGCTGGTTGAGTGGGGGGGAGAAAAGGATGGGTGTGGGTGCCCCGCAAGTTTTCGGGGAGATAATGCACATGTCTCATAATTAACACAGACGTGGTGCCCGTGTCTTCAGAATACTGCTGGTGTTTGAGCATGTTAATTAATGCATGCAATTACACGCTTAATAATTCCTATGATGTGAGAATGATCAGGGGTATTAGTTGTTTTTTTTTTGCAGTTCAGTGAGATTACCATGGAAATTCAAATGAAAGTATGTGAAAGTCAGAGGTTACATACTACTACATTTGCGAGCAGGAGGAACACTGTAGATAATGTATTTTAAAATATCGGTCTCTTTCAATAGATGGCATCTAATAAGCATCAGCAGATGCATTTCCATCCATTTCCCTTATCGATTGTGGTCTGAACACGACCATAATCCAATCAAAGTGCTGAACGTCATGTATAGCCTTTATTACAACCCTATATTCCGTTTTATCTCTATTTAATCCTGTAATATTAGTTCCATTGAGGTTTCTAGTGGATCTAAAAATCCTTTTTTGAATATCAAACTTCCTGTTCATTCGCAAAACCCTTCAGAATCCCCTTACATAGCCCAGTGAAAGCTACTCCACACAGGGTTCCCAGCACTGACCTGCACGGTCGGCCTTGAGGGTGTCCCACACGTTGCAGTTGAAGTCATCGTAGCCAGCGAGCAGCAAACGGCCGCTTTTGGAGAAGGCCACCGAGGTAATGCCGCAGATGATGTTGTCATGCGAGTACACCATCAGCTCCTGGTCGGCACGTAGGTCGAACAGCCTGCAGGTGGCGTCGTCCGAGCCTGTGGCAAACGCATTCCCATTGGGGAAGAACTGGGAGAGGAATAAAAGAAGAAAGAAAAAAAAAAGAGAAAAGAACATAACTACAAGCACAAAGTATTTTTCCTGCATTTCCAAAATGACACCCTAATTAGTATGAAGAGCATCATTTTAGGAACCGGTCATTTAGTACTCAAGTCAAAGCACCCAAAATCCAACAGTGCCTTACAAAAGAAAGTGCCCAAGCAATGTTGTCTGAAGAACCCACTGACTGTGCAGAACTCGGTGTGAATAATGATGGTGAAACTTGGCCCAGGATTGAACATCATTGACTAGGTTAAATATGTAATATGACTTCTCGACTCCACCAGGGGGTGCTAACACACAAGAAGATTTTGTGTACAGTCATCATTGGGAAGCAGAAAGGAAAGCTTGCTCGACAAGTACTCTACCTACAATCTACTAGTGGCTTAGTGCTGTAGCCCAGCGGTCCAACCATTTTTGCGCCACGGACTGGTTTAATATCAGACAATATTTTCACGGACCGGCCTTTAAGATGTGGCGGATAAATACAACCAAATAAAATGATCGGACCGGCATAAAAACTGGGGTATTTTTAAAAAAAATATAATAATAAACGTCAATACAATGTGAATCCAATCCAACTTTATTAGCAGCGTCCTCGTAACATCGTCTCTCCCCCCTAACGCTCTCTGGTCTCTATGGTAACGTTTCAACGTATCACGTGACCGAGACAAGCGTCTTGACATGCGTCAAGAGTGAGTCGTAGAAGGATGGAACGGAGAGAATCCGCTCATTTTTCAGATCCAGATAATGAATAAAACGGAAATAATGTAAGTTATTTATTCTTTCTGCGCAGCCCGGTACCAAATGACCCACGGACCGGTACCGGTCCGCGGACAGGGGGTTGGGGACCGCTGCTGTATAGCACAACCAGACATGTTGCAGCTCGGCGTATTTTAAGACATAACTGCTGTAAAATATCCTAACCGGTTTCCTATTTATCACCACAGAGCAGATGGTTCCAGTATTTTTGTCCCTTTTCGATTCACCGCTTCTGAATGAAATTGAATTTAGGTGTAGAACCAATGCAATCAGAGTCTTGCTCTCCTCCACCGGTACACACAGACTGGTCACATTTCTGCCGCTAGCACTTCAGATCAAATTGATTAATGAACAAATCAATGGCAGCTGTTTGGCGGTGTGCATAAAACGAGCAAAAACTAATGACCTTGCGAACTGTTTAATATCAAATATTTGCTCAATATCAATTAGTCTCTCACTTGGTCACAGTGCAGTACGCAAGGAATAAACGTTAGGACGGTCATTAGAGGCATTATCCTGTAACCAGTGCAATGAATTCATTGTTCATCTACTTTGCAGTAGTTTGCAGAATGTGCTCCTCTTCTGGGTGAAGGCTTTTCAGTATACGACAAAAAAAATTATTAGGTGCATTCAAATATTCAGCTGCAGAAGTACAGATAGGTTCATCTCTACAGCGCGCGCACACACCCATATATATAAATAAATAAACACAAATTAAATAAAAAACAAACACATCACTTAGCCCTCTAAGTACCGGAAAAATTCTTGCCTACGTCACTCACGCCACTGAATGTAACACGTTTAAAAGAGCATCGGCACATTTCCCATGAGAGCTGATTCACGCACTTGTTGCTGTGCACCTATGCCGCAAGACAGACGGCTGGTTTGGTTTTGTGGCGACAAAACGATCTGCCAGAAATCAATCGTGGCAAGGAGGATCTTTTTATCCTGTATTACTATGTGCAAACCCAGCATTATGTGAAACCGCTTACTTGAATCCCATCCCGTTAGCGATTTTAGTGTGCTGTGTTGCGTTCATGATACTTGGGTGTAGGCAATAAAGAACAGGGAGATATTTTGGACACGGCACGTGCGATACATACGCAGATGGCGTTGATGTCGGACTCGTGGCCAGTGAAGGTCTGTCTACACATGCCCTCTCTGATATCCCAAAGCTTAGCAGAGGCATCACAAGCACCAGAGACGAACAAGCGTGCATCCGGGGCCAAAGACAGCGACATCACATCCCCGGTGTGACCTGCAAACGTGGTTGTCTGCTGCCCCGTCTCAATGTCCCAAAGAGCACTGCGGATGTAACAAACAAGATTAGTAACGGCACCAAAGAGAGAAGGAAAGATGTACGCCGCAAACAGCGTTAGGTTCAATGAATAAACGAAAACCAACTATTTTGCCACTGTGCAACAGTCTATATTGAAATTAATTATCCTATAGACTCGTCTGAATCCTACAGAATTTTCCATTGAAACCATGTTAAGTAAACATCTGGAAAATCCCCCTAGTATAAGGATTAAGCAAGAAAGTGGCTGTGTGAAATATTCAGTGTCCGATATCAGGATCTGAATCATCATACAGCAGTCTGCCCAGTCAGACTATCGTGTGAGTCTATGCAAGTGTCTGTCTAACGCAAATGGATAAAGCAGAGGTGCTGGAGCACTTCCCCAAACTCACCAGGTGGTGTCGCCTGAGCTAGTGACAATCTGGTTGTCGTCCAGGAAACGACAGCAGGAGAGGTAACCTGTGTAAAGACACAAGGCAGAAAATGACACAACTGGACAAAAGAGGACAGACACAGAGTGAAGTATACTATGCCAAACCGTTGTTCCACCGTATAAGCTCACCATTTCACCAGCTCCATCTAATTTAACCCATTAAAAACACTTATGAATCCAATCAGAGCCACTGGTTCTGTAAGAGCAATCCTCCAGTGGCAGATTTGAGGGCGTTCTCAATTCCTATGCTAGATTAGTGACCTGAACAGGTCACACCATCACCACTAGCGTAGAAACAACCACACACACACACTAACCTGTATGGCCAGCCAGCTCACGGCTCACGCGGACATTGCCCTCACGCGTCTTCAGGTTGTAGATGGAGCAGATGTTGTCCAGGCCACCGCAAGCCACGTAGTTGCCAGACGGCGCGTACGCACACGTCATCACCCATGAGGAACGCAGCGGGATGGCATGAACCTGTAACAGGACAGTGCTCATATAATAAAATCTGCACCGATAAGGTTAACTTGTAGAATAAATCACATAAATCCCCTTTTTTCCGCCTCACTTTTATATAGCTTATAAATGCCCATGTCACCATGTGCGCTTTCACTTTCGAATTAGCAGCAACTCAGGAGCAGCAATTGCTTGAATGCTGGGTTCATTATTATTCTTAACAAAAAACACCCCCACAGTACAATGACAAGCTCGCTTATATTAAACTTTTGAAAGCAAATCTTCCGCCATCGTCTGGTCAGTCAGCTCGCCTCACTCATCACGTGATAAATGAAATCTGAGCTCTGCTGCGACTCGGACTCGTTCAGCTCATGCTGAATTGAGAAGACGCGCTCGGTTTTTAATTGTAGTTCTCTAGCTAAACTGAATGATTTGTATTACTATAAAAAGGCAAAAAAACGACAGTGGGGGCGTTGCCGCGGTGAGCAAGTGATGTAATCGGTGTGCAGCTGAACACGCAGACAATCGCAGCAAGCCTAAAAGATACATAGCAGTTTGTTTTTACTCTGGTGCGTTAAATCACAAGCTACACACTCACATGGGTTTGGCTGTATTTAGTTGTACAACAAATCACAAAGTATATTCACAGAACTAAAACAAAAATCATAAAAAAAATATTTTGATGGTCATACTTGATAGTTTACAAGACCTACAAAAACGTAATAATAAAAAGCTGTTCATGCTAGGGCAGTCATGAAAGCCAGTTTGACATAAAATAAGCACTCATGACAAATGGAAAAGTCAGACATGCCTGTCAGTAATTAACAGTGGAGGTGAACAGACTTGGGAAATTAGGCTCACCTTGTTTGTAGTATAGCTGTCCCAAATGATAAGCTTACCATCCTGGGAAGCACTGACAAGGAGCCTGCAGAGAGAAAACATACAAAAAGATGAACTGCTGCCTTATTTTTATATTTTTTTTGTGTGCGTGTGTGTGTGTGTATGAGAGAGAGATAATAATTTAACTTATTTTATTGTCAAACATTACTATATAAAGCATTTGCATACATGCGTGGGGCCTCTGGAGCTCTGGTGTGAATACAAAAGCGAAACATTCCCTGGACTCTGTGTTTGAACTATAGCCTGATATGATCATCAAACACCACCTCCACAGAAAACACCATCATAAAGCCAGCATACATGTTCCTTCTGAATTATTTGAATAAACAAAACGAGCAGGAATTTTTTTCTTTTGCACATGGGAGAGGCGGAGATATGATGTGCCCATGACTACGTTTTGCTATCAGGAGAGTTAACAAACTTTCCACTGCGATTCAGTACGATACCGTGATGATACTGGATGCACTCCATCTACCCAAGGGAAAACCAATAAAAACAGAAGGAGGAGGGGCTGACAGACTAGGCAAAAACAACAACACGGTACACTAATTTTAAATACCATCTCAAACAACGGTGAAAAGATCATGAGAATTATTACCTAGCTGCAACTGTGTGCGCAGTGCTAAGCTACACTCGCTGTTGTTGGAAAATAAGATGCTTAGCTGAGATTGTGCGGCATCATCATGCTGTCTGAGCCCAACCCAATAACCCAGGAGTGGAATTAGAGTCTTCGGCGGCAGTAGATTACTCCGGTTCAGTTACAGCTACTGATTAACAAAAAGTAACAAAATCCAAAACAAACTAGCTAAATGTTCGGCGCTACATTTGTAAAGTGCTACTCTATTCGATTTGGTATGAGCGAGTAGAACATGCAGTACGAATAGGGTTTTATCACGTTGCTTATTATGAAAAACACCCAAACAGGAGAATGCAGTTAGTTATAGAGCCACAACTCGACAGAGACCAGAAGCGATCTATTGTGGTACCGTGAAGAATAGATACTAACAAACGACTGCTTCACGTCCTTTAAAAACAAAACAAAAAAAAAATATTTGCATGTTAAAAGGACAGCCATTTTGTCCGAGCACGCAGAATGCATTTAGAAGAGCAAAGTAGCATGACAAAGCACACAGGGAGTTCTCTAGGGCCGAACTTCACCTGCAGCCTCCCAATTAACCTCCTGGAGACCAGGGCACATGTGTGTACAACGCGAGATCTCCCTTGCGCGAGCACGCACTCGTCACCACCATCTTTATCGGAACGTGCAAAAGCGTTTTCTTTTTCTACCCGTTTCCAAAGCCTTGCTTTAAACTGCATCTCTCTTTCCATTCAGTCTTCACTCAAATCTGAAAAATAATTTCAAACAAAAAACAGATCCTCTATCGGGCGATGTTGAAATCGGTCGGGCTTTCAGTACACAGCTTGAGGGAGATTACCGTGAGTCAGTGCCCCAGTGCATGGCATAGATTTTAGCCAGGTGACCTCTCAGTGTCCGCCGGGTACGCATCTGAATTCGCCCAACCGGGTCGATGTTGGCTGTAATCTGTGCAGATACACAAATTACACGAGCACCATGACACAAATCCTGTTTAGAATTTAAAACTCTATCAAACGGTTATCGTCCTAAAAGCACGGATTCACAGTATGGGACTACACTCACCTGAGACAGGGTGGCATCCGCACATGCTTTCCTTGCATCCTAAGAATAAACAAATAAAATACTAACCCTCAGTTTATGTCATTTAATGTACCACATTTAGATTACAGTTGTGCTTTTCTGTATCTTTCATATCGTGCAAACAATTAACAAGCAATGCGAAGCTGGTGATGTAAAGAAAGCTCCCGTAGCGCTTTAGTTTACTCCTTCCAAGGTCCGTTAGTACAGCGGAGCTCTAATCGAGTCTCACATCCACAGCCAGCAACCTTCTCTTGTTGAACATTGTAAACGTATGTTAGCTTCAGCATAATATATACCTTATACTGGAATTTAAAGTCACAATCTACATATTGCTAAAGGAACAACAAACTGGAAATAGCAATTGTGTTGCTCTCATACACAAATGATTTAAATATGCAAATGTGACTATCACGTACATCATATAATGCATACACAGAGTGAGCAGGCAGCGCAGTAATTACGTGCCCAATACCATATACATATATATACACAAACACACATATATATACACACACATATACATATACATATATATATATATTATGTGTGTGTGTGTGTGTGTGTGCATGTGCGCGCATGTCAACTATTGTCATGTAGAAATCGTCAATAGCACCCGGGACAAGTTTGCGCTGTGTGTAAGACTCACTCTGATCTGGTTCTTCAGCTGCTCAGCCTCCTGACGTAGCTGGTCGAGTTCGCTCATTTTCCTCTTCTAAATGGTATGCTTCACTCCTGCCTCGCGCTGGGTCACTTACTGATCTGAGAACGACAGAAAAGGAGAGGGAGAGAGGGCAGAGAAGGTGAGGTTAAGCCTGCAGCGTAAGCTTCAAGAGATACAGTGGTCAGTGAGAACAGCCAGTCAAATCCTTTTAACGTAATCTATCCTTTGTCATTTCAATTAGTTTAAGCAAGGTGATCTAGAATACAAGCACCGTTTGCCGTCCGTGGAAGAATGTTCATTCCCTAGCTAAATACACACCACCAATTTTCAGGAAAAATTGGACCAGAGATTTAGACGAAGCTCCAAACCGATATTTAGCAAAGTGAACCAAGACATCTCAGCAAGCAGTTCTACTGGGGGAAATGTAACGGTGCTGTGTGAAAAGCACAACGTTTTACAGGTCCATGGTGAGGACCAGCAGTCCCATACACAGCTTTAAACTCCGACATCTTAGCCATCAGGCTAACCAAAGGCAATAAATGTGCCATAAAAAAAAAAAAAAAAAAAAACTGATCCAGGGATGGCACACTTGTGCGCTCTCTTTCTCTCTCTGCTGGCGTGTGTCCTTGCCAACCCATGAAGCTGTTACTAAGCAACAGGGTTCTGCAGCAGCCCATGCTAAAGATCACCGTTTCGGCACTGGTGCAGAGAGAAAGCTATTTACAAATCGAGACTGACAGATCCCACAGCAAATTCAGCTGGCTTCACAGCTTCGGTGTGCCGAAATGTGGCTAATTCAACCTTCGTCTTAAAAGGTAAACGTAGGCAATGTCGGGGAAATCTACAGTTTACAGAGCTTTGCTAGTCAAAGCCTGGTTCATGTTCATTTAAAAGTGATCCAGCAGCGCGATACGAACACGTGGCAAATGTCCCATTTTGCAAATAACGGTATCCTGGAGACATTTATATTCACCCTGAAGGACAGAACGAGCTTTGATCCGTTCTGTACATGTGTGGCACTGCACTTAACTGATTTCATAACGTACCCTTAGATAAAAGGGAAAAGGGTGCCCCAAAGGTGTAACATAAAATTTCCGGTTGAAGAAACTGGTCAAGAAGAGTGAACGCACAGTTGAAAAAGGGACGAGGAAAGTGTGCAGCCCTGACAGGACGTGAAAGCTTTTTCGCAGATCTGGCCACTGTCCTCCTTCGCTTCCCTCCAAAGTCACACTTGTAATCCAGGGACACTTAATTCGGCTCGTCCACGCAAATCCGGTTAACACAGAATCTGCTGACGATCCAAAAAGGAGTGACTCCTCTGCTGACCCAAATCCAACTGCGAACACGCTTACTGCGAACACTTTCTCTCGCACAGTGCCACTTCATGGCTAGAAAAGAAAAAGATGACAAAAAACACACTAATGCTACCTCTTACTGAATCCAACACACTTGATCGATGTGTCCGAAGGGAGCTTGAAATATCACTTGGGTTGCTTGGTAATTAACCTTCAGGACCCAAATGAACCCCCGCCTAGTGACGTTCCAAAAATTAACAGCAGTCCTTAAACACCAACAAAAAGAATCTGTGTGTTAAGACAGATTTTCAAGAACATAGGAAACCCCAAAGACTCGTTGTAACCGCTAACATTTTCTCAGGCTGTTGGTAGTGTTTTTGGTAACACTGTCCATTCCAACTAATAAATCTTCCCTTACCGGGTTACAAACTCCCAACGTATATGTTGCATGACCAAACCTTACCTTGCCCTTTTACGCTTAGCCACAGATCCTGTACGCCTGATGGCCAACGAATTTCTGAACGGACACTGTATTCAATAACCACCAAACCTCGTTTAGATAGAATGCTATGTGCTGATTGGCCAGTGGGGCTAAATGCGTTTAGCCAACGCAACTTAAGCCGGACATAATCCAGGCGATATAAACGTGTCATGCTAATATTTCTAATACGCTTTTTCGCCGTCAGAAGCGCAACAGGGTTAGCACTAGTTAGCCCCCTCCTGCCCAGGTCTCCATGACCCGAGTACGGCCTTCCTGCCTCTGCAACATAATCTGAAGCCTATCGAAAAGGCAATCGAGTTTCAGAATTTCTAGTCTGCTGAAGGGTTACTGCTGAGCATTTACTAAAGCTTTCTCATGTTCATTTTAGTCGCGCGTTGCAGTATTCAAGAAAGACTGACGGACTAAAAAGGGAAAGTCGACAATTGTTAGGCAGCTCTCATCATGAACTAGTAGGGCTGAAACTGCTTTGTTTGTAGAGGAATAAAGAGAAATGAGAGTGAGAAGAGGAAAATGACAGCAGTAAGGAAAGAGCCGAGACTTGAGAAAGAGAAGAAGAGAAAAGCGGGCGGGGGAAAAAAAGACGAGCTGCAGCTCTTATGCGCTGCCTCCCTCCTCCCTCCTCTCTCCCCTTCCTCTTTTTCTCTGCACTATTTTTAGTCAGGTGGTGGATGGGCTCGGCAGAGAGGGTGGAAGCGGTCTTCACATTTTCAAGCAAGGCCCATCAGCTCAGTCATCGCCGCACAATGATGCCCCTCCAACACACACACGCACGCACGGGTGGCATAAGAAAGTCCAGGAAGGAGCCACACTCATTTATTTCTGCAAAAGGCTCTGATTATATTAGGTGCTAGTTATAGGTTGCCAGAGAGATTTTTTTTTTTTAGTTCTGTCGTAGGCAGGAAGGAAAGAAATGGGACTGTAAAATACTTCCTTCTGGTCATAAGAGGGGTGGGCGATGCTTTGACAAAGCTGGCTGACTGGAAACCAGAAATCATCTTTATCAAATGTTCCAACAAACGCTCTGAAATTGATCATCCCTCACCATCGATACCAAAGCTTACATAAGACATTTATTAAAATGACATACCGCAAGTACATCTTACTGAGACAAATGAGGCAAGAAGGAATCTCAGAAGGGAAAGAAAGAATAATCTAAAACACACCTGTTCAACTACAGTTCAATGACATGGACTTTTTCCGTTTGAAGAAATAAACAATTTAACACCACAAGCCAGTAATTTCCACAGTGTATCATTGATGTACATGGCAGGTGAGGACTTTACACAAGGATTTTTCATGTGCGTCAAATAAACACACTTTCAGCTTGACATTTTTGTAAGATGTAGAGACACAGAACAGATAAATGTAGCGTTCAGATTAGTGTTATGGTGTCACAGTGTATGATCAGACAGCACATTTCTCTCTTACCATTTTATATATATATATATATATATATATATGAGAGAGAGAGAGAGAGATTAAAAAAAAAAAAATTAAAAAAAAAAAAAAACACCTCTAGTGGTTCTCATCTCTTGTGTCCAGCTGCGAAGCCCCAAAAATTGTACAACTCCTTACATCTACATGACTATATTGGATTAAATAGACAAAGGTTTTTAGTACTCTTGTAAACACGTTATACTGTTCTAGTTCTGGGCGATATCTCAATATAATATTGATATCTTGATAAATGATTACACGATAGACTTTGATACTGTTGGAATATATATATACTGTTCAAATATTTTCAAGTTTTAAATAATTACAAATTAAAGTGTATTGAAAGGATGCCATTGATTTGATGTAATTTTTTTAGGTATTAAAGAAAAGCATCATCAAACTCAGTTACATTTTTTGGGGGTTTATTTTTTTTGGTTTATTTCACAACTGTTTTGCAGACATTGTTAGCCAACATGTATATCAGGATGCGCATCGTGCATCACAGAAATGTCCTCAAGTACCGTGATAAGATATTTTTGTCATCTCTCCCAGCCTTACACTGTTACCTCTGTCTCCACTCCTGGCATGTTCACAACGACCATACACAGGGCTATCAAAAGCACAGAACACCACGGCACAGCTGACCAAGGCTTAAATTTAAATAAATACATAAATAAATAAATGAAGGGGGGTTGGTTTGGGGGGATGACCAAACGAGCCATTTTTTTTTTATGTCTTTCAAAGAAAAATAATTGGTGAATATTTATATATACTAGAATTTTCACGACTGGCTTGTGGGCTTGTCAATGCTAATTAATAACGCGATACCATGAGTCAGTCATATTTTAAAACTAGGCTCTCATACGTCCAAACTGTAACACCCCTAACAGAAATAGCTTCATGTTTCTGCAAGACCGGATTTGTGCATCTTTAAACCTGTCTTCGGCTGGACATTCAGTTCCTCTGCCTTGCAAGATAAATGGCTGAAAGGTTCTGCTGCACCAGATCTCTCACAGGAAAACAGATGTCCTCAAATCTTTCGCATAGTGCATGTCAAATAAGAGAATTGTGCAATGTTTGTGGCTCAATTAAGAACATTACAGTTAGCGGTCTTCCTGAACTGTGTACCGAACAGCCTCCACCATGTCGTGATGAGAAATGCTATGAAACTGGTTCAAGCTGTAGTGTTTTCACATATCGGTACAATCTGAGAGGGCAGTGTTCTATTTTAAGGACATATCACTCACCTCTAAACAGAGAGATTAGCCTAATGGGACTCGATACTCGAGAGGACGAGTCGAAGCACAGCTTTTCTAATGAGGACTATGGTGAAGGAGACAGGGGTGTGGTCACCGTCAGAGACACAGGCATACGTCACCTTATCCAGAGCTGCTGAAAACATGCATTCTTTAACCACGGTGTACAAAGTGCATTTCCTTTCCTTCTGGACAAACGCCATCAGACTAATTTGATTCCCCAGACCTTAAAATGAATATTAAACGCTCAGAGAGTCAGTGATTTTGGAGTTAGGTTTACTCCGTGAACGCGTCCTTTGACCATTATTAAATATAACACACAGAGACGAAAATCCCCATTTGCTTCTGAACTCAAGTCGAAATGAAAGAAGCTAAATTAGTCTTGAGGACTAGGTGACCAGTTCATAGTTTGCAGCAACGCTTTTCTCGCACTGTGCCATCTATTAAACATGGTGCCCCGGTTCTGCTTATGGGGGCTTAATAATTTAAAGACACCCACCCTCCTCCCCCAAGCCTACAGGCTTATGGGTAGCTCCAAGGGATTAACTTATCATCCCGAACAAAAGCTGCAAAATCAAGCCCTGATTTGATCAACCATTTTTGGTCAAATGAAGTGAATTCATGCGTGAACGAATAGTCCTTTAGACTAGTTCTTAGACGTCCTATAGTCCAAACATATGCAAAAGGCTACAAACCAGGAGACCAGAGATGAAAACCTGAAGGGTGGATAGATATTCAGGTGTAATCAACAGTACGAAGTGTGGTTAAATACATCGCACAAGACATTTACAATGATCTTCTTTGAGGGTTTGTGTGTCGCAACTGCAAGAGCAGGAAGTACAATTGCAGCACCCTGCTAAAAGCCTTGGCCATTAATAGTGTGGAAAATCTAACCCTGGAGTTCATCCTCTTCCTGGTTTGAAGTTACTTTTTTTTTTTTTGGGGAGAAAAAAAAAAAAAAAAACACAGGAAAAGAAAACCTGACACCATGCCACTTTCACTTCACAAAAACATTCAGTACACCACGTCTACATTAAGAACAGGATCATACGAAAAAAACGGTTTTACTAATTCTGTTCGCTCGATTTTATTAGATTCAGTTCCGAGTTTCAGTTAAGCTTGAAACTGGCCAGAGGGACTGTGTGTATTTTGAATTTGGTGCACCATGTTGTGTTACACTTCAACCTAGTGACATCACACAACCACGCAGTCAGCTGAAAGTGTGCAAGTGTGTGCATTACAAACAGGAAACGGAGGGTGGAGTGAGCCACAGGACTACAGTACACATATGGCTCATGTTCATGTTCTGAACCAAAACAAATGTTAGCTAGCCATAAGGTGTTGAGGGGGGGTTAGAAGGCTTTCCACATACTCAACCTAAGTTTGTTATGAAATAAGAAGACATCCATTTTGCTAAGGATGAAACTTTATATGGAGGGATGGGCTAATGTTTTGAGGTCCAAAAAACCCTTAAAATTCTTCTGTGCTGCCTGTGCTCTGTTCATTGTAACACCAGGACAGGCTTTGGCCGGGAAACATCGCTCTTAAAAGGATCACAATTTGAGTGCGGGGGAAAAAGCACCACACCTTTCACAACTTCAAGAGCAACTCCTCAAAAACATAACCATTTCTGCCTTTCGTTTAACATTCAGGGTTGGCCTGAATGGCCTGACAATACAGCACTAGTTAAATCCACATTACCTGAATGCGCAGAGTTCTTCACTGCTCTTTGCTGGATGTAGCCCAAGGTAAGAACGCACTTATAAAGGATTTAGTGTATACAGCGAATAAGTGCATGCAAAGAAAGCTCCGGCTGCATGTGATGCTCTAAATGGCTGCCGTGAGCATGTGTGTTTAGACAGACCATGCGCTTACAGCCATGCGCTCAAGACGGACTATGCAATATTTAACAGCACTCTGCCAGCTGCCTCCCATTCCCTCTAACCATCCTCAATTGAAAAACAGGATCGAGCAACGCAGGACTCGTTCCCTCAGTCTTAGACTCCCCTCCATCTCTCTCTCTCTGACGTAGGAGGCAGGCAGCAGGACCATCTCCGTGTGGCCTGTTTCTCCAGGGGCTTAAAAGAGCTCATGCATGTAAATATAATTGAAACACAAGGGGTCAGAAAGAGTGTTGGGACCACAAGTCTGGAGGTGGCTGATGGAGGACGTGCTAGATGCTGTCAGCCTTGCTGTTTTGCCACTCCTTTCGCTTTCGCTCGTCCCCCCCCCCCCCCCCCACGCAAGTACACACTACATTGCTCTCTCACACACTAACAATCATGTGTAAACATCTTACAGCAGCCGAATTCCTTATGCAGTCATTTAAACAAACAAAAAACCGCAAAACAACAACAAAATAATAATTTTCAGTTGGAGAGCAAATTCCCACCCACAGCAAACACAGCATCCTATTTTGTACACCGTCAACTGTACAAAAATAAGGCCCCGTGTAAGTCGTCCAATTTTGATGCAAGAGTTAATTTATTGATCACTGCGTCATCGTAATAACAGGCATAAAGTCATTTATTCCAACAGCATCATTCTTAAGCTCAGTGCCAGGGTAAGCACTTTCACTGAGGTTCAGATATGGAAGATGAACCCCTTGTGGAGATCAGACTGCCGTCCCTCGTACTCCTTGACCCCTTCCTACCACAACCTGACTGCTCTCCACACCATGACATCATGCCATGTTCTCACACAGCAGTCACACCAGAGAAACCATCAACCATGAGCTTTTTTCAGTCTTCTTCAGCAGCGGAGCAATTTGTACCAGGTAGGAACCATGTTGAATGGATCTGGAACTGTTAAGATTGACGGAAGTCTGGCCTATAAGAGGGCGTGAACCAACTGAACCTGCACGTACATTGGATTTTTAGGCTATTTTTTCCCCCCTCTGACATCACAGCATGAAACCTGCACATGTCCACGTTGGTTTTGGATTTGCTGTGAATGTGTGGACACACCATGGCTGCAGACCAAGCTGACTAGAACTTTTGTCATTTCTTGCAATCTGATAACATGTTACTCCCTCGTGTCATGGCGTGTTCGTGTGCATTTTCAAATCGTTTATTCCTATGAATGACGCTTTCATCGGATGTTCTGGATGGGATTTTTTTTTTTTTTAAATGGGTAAAAAAAAAAAAAAACATTTTGAAAAATATCTGCATACACAGGCAAGGCTTGAATGAACAAAGGGGACAGTCAAGAACAGCACACACACACAAAAAAAATCCACAGGAACCAGATTTGAACAGAACTATGGATGTAAACCTCAGGCTTCTACACAATATGATATATTTATGATTTAGTAGCCTCCGATTGAACTACAGAATCAGGGGTAGACCTACGGTTAATCTGAGAATGATGGGCAGTTATGGGCAACTCACCGTGCAAGCTTATAAAATGATTTATGCATCAGATAAAGAACTGTACCTTACCAGCTGTGTGTACTTTCCTGAAAATCTATTTATAATCAATCAATCAATAATTTATTTATTACAACTGTTGCCTTTTAAATCGATGCATCATGGCAAATATTCTAATATGCATGATACATAAAATTTGACAGACAAAAGAGGGCCATTATTTTAAAATCTTTTAAAATTACTGTCCACAGGTAGCCCCATGAGGGGGGAGGAAGAGAAAAGGGAGGGGAAAAAAAAAAAAAAAAAAAAGAGAGACACTTTCAGAAGGATTTCTCAAACCTACAGTGGGGAAGTGCCTATATATTGTGCTGTCATAATATGATGGAAGACTCAAGAGGGCCTGGGAGTTCGAGGTTCGCAGTGCAGCACTTGTACGTTTCTGGACTGAGATTTTGCTCATTTCTAGAATCTGTTTGAGCTCCTCTTCTTACAGGTGCCAGGTTTAAGTGTAACCATTATCACTGGGACAACTTTAGTTTTACCTTCTACATTCTCTCTACTTCCTCTTTGAGAGATGCCGTGGTTAACACCACCGCCCTGTGCATGGGCAAGCCTTTAAATCCACAGTCAGGCAGCAGTGTTTAGCAGAGTTGCACAATGTTCTGAAATTTACATACATTGTCAAAACAACAACATGGTAAACAACAAGTCTATAACGCGGAGTCTAAGCGGTGTTCAATTAGACCGACTGCATGATCCGATCGCATATTCTTCCTGCCGTCATGTTTTGCTAACCGTGCTGATGACAAGAAGTCAAGACAAAAACCTGCAAAGGAATTTTCAAAAGAAAAACCTTACACAGCCAAACAGGTAACACCAGCAACTTGTCTAAGATTCAGATCGACACGCTTTCTGACCTCTATGGGAAGGTGAGACAGCACTATGCTGGCGAGCTCCCATAACTCTTAATAAAAATAAAAAAATTTTTTTTTTAAAGTGTTCAAAACCAAGACTGATGTTAAACACTGAGAACAGCATAACCTCAAATTATGAACTGATGCTTTTTAACAGTACACGTGGAGTGAAATATCTCCCTCTGTTAACCACAATTTTACTCTGTGCTTGGAATACTATTTTTAGCTTCATAACTGTGCACCTTGAGGGTAATATAGAATTGGGTTCTTTTAAATGGATCAACTCTGTTGGAGTTAATAATGGGGAAAATGTATAGTCGGACGACAATCCTGTGACAATCCAATGAGTCCTGACTGATCAACACTACACGGCTCCTACACGCGATTTGAGAACATGTTAAAAAAAGGTGTTTTATTTAACTAACGAAGGGCTTAAAATTCATAAAATCGAGGAAATCACACTTTAGTGCGGACGATATGAATTACTCGGACTTCCACAGGTGTGAGCTTTGTTTGATTGCCGAAGTTTTGTTATCGATAGTCTCGATACTACTGGTATTGGCTTTGAAGTCTAAATACTAAAATCTTAACAACCCTAGTCCTTGGGCCCAACACTACAAAAACTGAGAATAAGCTCACACAGATTAAGTCCATGTCCAATTTTGAGGAACCAGGACAGCTCAGTGCTAAGTGGGCTATTGGAGCAAACCAAAAATGGACAGTGCGTGTGTGGGTGTGTGTCGATTTCACGCTGCTTGTGAATGGTGCATGAGATGGTGGATAAACTTAGCAAACCTTACCAACAGCTACAAGACACAGGCCTTGAATCACTGAAGCAGGGGCAAATCGAACAAAAGGCCAAATCTGAAGAGACACGGTGTCCTGCATCCTGTGGGCACAAGACTGACCGGCCATGAACTCATTCCACTTTCTACTTTCCCCCCATTAAATGGCATTTAAAGAATGGTTGCAATTTTGAAAAGATATACATGCTTTCTGAAAGTTGTGCAACGTAGAACCAACACTACCCTCTAAAGCCTAAACACACAGTCCCACAGAGTCTGGCCACAATTTCAAAGCTGTCCATTTTATATCTACATTTAACATGCAGCATCTGCCTTTAAAAAGTGAAGAGGGAACAAAAACACTGCTTTGAGGGATCTTGTGGGCCACTTTTATGGACATTGGCATTTTTTGTTTTAAAATTTTAAACAGAAAGCAGTCGAGCTATCATTTATTTGTTCCTTTTTCAACAGATTCCTCTGAATAAAGAGAATAGTTCGTACCTTTGAAACTTCAGTAACATCTCTACCACATAGTAAACTATAATAAAGAGAAAGCGTACATTTGTTTGTGCCCCGCCCTTTGAAGTTCACATCCAGTAATTCCGACTGTAGATTAAAGGCAAATCAAAAGACACTGGGAGGGACGGTCAGTGCAATTCGTCCACTTCCAAATAGAAACAGTCATTTTTAAGCGCAAGACTTCGTTTACCAACTGAACTTTTGACACGGAAATTATTAATAGACTTTAATATCCAAGGAGTAAGTTGGGAGCAAGAGCCACAGAGAGTTTATTTAGGTCACATGCAGCACGGTAAGAGAAGATGGCAATATGACATGAAAAGCTTTGAACTGATCACTGATAAAGATTTCAACGGAACCAACGCATTGCCATTTCAACACAACGCACAATTTAAAAAGGAAAATACGTGTTACCATGCAGAAAATTGATTATTTGCATGTGGTGTCCGTACAAAGCCCGTTACATGGTTTCAAAACACATTAAAAGTCCAAAATTATGAAAATACACAATGAAACGTCCTGTATTAACTGGTGTCTCTTGTAGACAGTTTGCCCAAGACACCTATAGGTTTGCTTGCCTTGCTGCTAAACAAGAGTTTGAGCTTAAAGACTAAACTCTCTAGTCATTCCACTGCCCGTGTGTTGATGCCTCCAGCTAAACTGGTTCCTCTGGATAACGCTTGTGTTGTCAGTACCCTGACCCTGAGACACACACTTAAAATGCCAACACTACCAAAGATTAAAGATGTTAAAGACTCTTCCGGATGCAGCACGTCTCCCGTTGGGAAAGCGCAGATCATTTTTAACAGAAAATAAATACAGGATCTACAGGATCAGAAATACGTACCCTTGTATCCTACATTTAGCTTCTTTAATAAAAAAAATATATAAAAAATTCACGACGAAGCTCAGCTTTAATGCCAGACAGGTTCATCTGTAACTACATAAACACACTAACTCCCTCCACCCGGTTTAAGCACGCTTTAGAGGCGCTACTGAGCAAACCGTGGCATGACTCAAAGCTAATCGTTTTATTTCCACACAAGGATAATCTCATTTTGGAGTTAGTTCTTCCGTTTCTAAACTAAGGAAGGCAAAACAACAGGGGGGAAAAGACTTGGCAACATCGGTGTGTATTTTTTTTTTTCACTGTCACTTAGGCCTGCAAAGGTAAACAGAAAGCCAAGCCTTTATTCAAAAACTCCTTTAGCTGTGTATGCAAAAATTGTAACAGGTTTACTCCATGTTATGCAAAATCCTCTGCCATTGCCATGAAGTTTGGATATTCAAAACGGTACCGTAATGTGCGCTCATTGACCAGTAACAGAGGATAAGTGAGGACGGTTTTAGGCAAATCGCTCGGTGAATGGCAAAGACACTAGCTACAGATTGCTGTTAGAGAGGCTTTCTTACAACTTTAATACAGTATTGGGAAAAGATGATAAAAGTGCTGATTGAGAAAAGGCACATATAAAAAGTCCAAGAGCCATACAAGACTGCACTTTTATTTGGTAGTTCTATCTAATTCCAAGGCTCGAAATCGCAACAATTCTGCTCGTATATGCTTCCGAAATATAATCTGCGCGACCTCAAAGTATATTTGAGAGCATTTGAGCATTTCTCTAGAAAACGTTCGCTAATTACTGCACAGTATATGCCTGCTGTGAGCCGATACAGTGACCGGTCCACCGTTCTATCCAGCATTACATAAACAAGTAACCTTCATCTTCATAATTCTCAACTTTAATGCAGATTTAAGGTTGGTTAATATTAGCCATCAATCACTCCCCTTCACTGCGCTTTTTTGTCACGTTGTCACGTGACGGGGAGCTAACTAGTGCGCAAAATGTAAAGAGCTAAAGAGAGAAGATAAAAACATTTCTTTTGTAAGCCGCCTAAAGTTACAGATAATGTAACTCCTGGAGTTGGTGATGGTGATCATGTGGTGAATGTGGATCCACCAGTGGAAAAGAAGGCTTAAGGCACATTCACATAGCGACTCGGCGACCAGAGACCATTCATTTACAAATGAGAGCTGGTGACTTCCAGTGACATGAGCAACAGTGACCATTGGCGACTAGATGTGGACGTGTACAAACGGCTTTGAAAATTGAGAAAAGTTTAACTTTATGCAAATTTGGAACGACTTGGACCAGCAACCACCAACAGGAGTGAAGACAGTAATTGCTGCAGTAGCCAATCAGCTTAGCGGGTGCAATAATAACGAAACTCACTTTTTGTTGCAATCGAGAAAAATCCCAGTATAGCTCCTATCTTGGGTGAAGCGCCCAGGAACAACACAAAGCGCTGTGGTCCGTCTCCCGGTCACCATTAAACATATAGTGAATGATACCCTGAAGGTGACACTCACTTTCTGAGACAAGAGTTACACTGGGATTTTGCTCAATTGCAGCAAAAAAAAAAAAAAAAGCCAGCGTTTCATTATTATTGTTTTAACCTCGCTACGGCCATAAGCTAAGCTAAATTAATGGTTGCTTGCACCGCAGATAGATGGCCACAATGACAAAGAGCGCACACTGCTCCTCCATCTTGTAGGATATGATGCATATATACACTGGTGAATTTAATACAAGATTGCTCTTCCTCCAGAATGTTTTACTTTAGCAGCAAGAAAACTGGTTCGTTGGCAAAGTGGAATGTTAGTTGCGCCACCCATGTTACAATGGCAACCAGTAGTAGGAACGCCTACTGGCAACTTCTTAGTACGGTGACTTGCAGTGATAAAAATCGCTGTAGGTCTGAACGCAGCATAACAGTTTTCAGAATGAGGGGCTGAAAGACTTAGAGAGTGGCTCCACTATGAAAATGGCTCAATGTACAGCGTTCACAGTAAAGCCTATGGGACAGAGGCTGCAGGGAACATAGCGCTCACCACTGAATACACACGGTAAGCACGAGAGCTTGATTAAAAACACAGGGAGAGGGCCAAGCACAAGAAATGCCAGGACAAGTATGTGGCAAAGAATTCGGGATCAGGTTCGATTGTTGAAGCTTTTAATCGTCGGGATGTTGCTGGCCGTTCTGCTCAAATGACAGAGCTGAATGTGAAATTTCACATGCCTCAGTGAAGAGATGGATTAAGGAGGGACAGAGAGCCAGAAGACCAATTTACAAATCCTAGCCACCGGATGTGTAAAACCCCAATGCTAGTGGTGTTTTTAAATAAAAGAAATCTGTTTATATATATAAAAAAATTTTATTTATATATATATATATATATATATATATATATATATATATATATATATATATATATATATATATATACACACACACACACACACACACACACACACACACATATATATATATACATACACACACACACACACACACAGCTCCTTAATTTGCAGTGGGTGCACCTAAATCTTTTGTTGGTGCTCCTAACTTTTTGAAGGAGGGAGCACCGGTGTTAGAAAGTAGAAGAGTTTGAGTCCTAAAGTCTATCTAATTGAAGAAACAGGAAAGGATATCCAACCCTATGAAGTCTTTCATTTTCAAATTCAAAACTTCCCCAAATTCCGTTTCAATTTTCTCATTCTGGTTAAGCCCTGGACATGGCACTGAGCAAGCTGAAACAATAAACACTGCATTGCTTACTGAAGTGATGCATGTAAATGGTAAATGTGCACTCATATAGCGCTTTTACGCAAAGCGCTTTACACTGTGTCTCATTCACCCATTCACACACCCATGGTAGCAGAGCTGCCATGCAAGGTGCTAGCTTGCCATCGGGAGCAACTTGGGGTTCAGTGTCTTGCCCAAGGACACTCGTTCGGACACAGTTCGTTTCTAGGTTTCAAGCAGGCGGTCTTGAATCCTTGCAGCATTTGGGCTTGTGATCACTCAATGGCATGAAACGTATTTCAGCTGTCGGAATTGGAATAATGGACGGTGAAGTGGAGGCTCAGAGGTAAAGGCTTTGGCTAATAATTGGAAGGTTGTTTGCTCAAATCCCAGCGCCACGTAGCTGCAATGTTGGGTGCCGGTGCAACACCTCGACTGCTTAATTGAATCCTTTTAAGTGGCTTTGTGTAAAAGCTTTAATCAAATGAGAAAATGTAACTGTCAACTAAAACTATTGGTTTCTGCTTAATAAGTCGAACAAGTTCGCTCAACCAACACCGTTAGAATTCTATTGTTGGTATGGTTGACCATTTTCATATCAGGTGTCAGTTAGGACTAGGGCTAACTAAACAAACTGAGCTAATAAAATGCTATGGCTCTAACTGAGGCTACAAGTTTCTATTTTATCGCTGAGGGCACATGAACTATAGAACAGCCCGAGACTAGTTTCTCTATACTGATGCAGTGATTAAAGTGCTAAGCGCTGTGCTGGTGCCATCGTGCAAGTTAGAGAATTACTGGATATTTGGCCCTTTGAAATCTTTCAATGTTTTGTTTTAAATACATTCATCTGGATGCAACACGAAATTTCCAGAGACGTAGCAACATCAGCCACTGATCAATAATAATGATTTTTTTTTAAACTCTCCTCACTAAAGAATCAAAGCACATTTTACAGTAATTGCACTTAAACGAAACCAGGCTGCAGGGTCAGCGTCTTGCGTTGAAAGGTTTCTCTAGGCCACTAATACACCATACAACTGCCGAGAAGGGTTTTAAAACAACGATCCAGTTTCACCTGTGGTCATAAACATCCACAGTGTTGCAATTAAAATCCAATGAAAAACCATAGACTAGTGCAAACTAAACTACGACTGTGCTTGCACGGAGACCTGATTGCTGAATTAAGCCTAATGCAACTCCCAAAATACAGCCTCCTCAAACGAAAGCTATAGGCCTTCAGACTAAGAAAATGATTGACTTTAGCTGTTCTTTGCCCATCCATAACTTCTACATTTCTAGATTTGGTATCCAAACGTTATTTTCAGACCTGATAATCCATCACCACCTCCGCTTGTTCACCTGGCTACATTCCTAACACATAGGTACATATGGACAACAGGGAAGAAGAGAGAACATGGAAGCAAAGGCTTGAAAAACAGCTAACAGGAAACACATGCACAAGCAAAAAGAACTTCCTGCTACAGGATTTTTACTGGGCGTTGTAAAATATGTCAACTGGGGCTGTTTTCAATGCTCAGGATCTAGTTATATTTCTACACTATTGCTTGAAAGAAAGGCAAAATGAAGAGTAAAAAACTATAGACGAGAGTCTAAAAACCTCTTTAAAACAACTGTGTCTTCAAACTGGATTTAGGCAATGACAGGAGACCCATGTCGTCACTCTCTCTCTCTCTCTCTCTCACACACTCACACACACAACCACCACATCTTCACAACCATCATGTCCAATCCTAGGGTTTAGTGACTTCCTTACTCAAAGACGCCAGGTTCAACTTACCAGTCTATTACCAGGTTTATTTGGTGTATTAGAGCAGCAGAAATCATCTGTACGGGATTCCAGCCAAAACCTGAAACAATGACCCGACAACAAGAACCGCCATTCAATCAAAAACAAATTGTATACACACACACCCCACCCAGGTAAGTTCAATAGTGCCAACAGGTGTGTTTTTCATGCTGCGTTATTACAAATGCTACATTCTAGCGAGCACGTGTTTAAACGGCTTTACACAGTACAACGTCTGGCCCTATTCTACTGTCACAGACTCATGTCGTAAAAAATAATTATTTGGTTGCGAGTTGAAATCAGTGAAAACGGTGACATGCTCACCAGCAGTCAATTTAGTCCCGCTCAACCGAAGATGGCCACGTACGTCTACTAGCGTCAGAAATCTTTTTTATTTAAATCTGAGCATGTTGGCGCTGCTACGATGTTCATCTGAAAGCCACCAATAGGAGAAAGACATGAGGACATAAAAATCATGGAAGAGCTACGAATCGGTAGCGGCCACAATAATAACGCAAACGAAACATTCTAATGGACAGAAATAACATCCTTATTACTTCAAGCTCATGTAGAAGAAGGTTTCTATTAACGGTCAATAATCTGACGATCTGTTACAGAACGCAGTGAACATTTTACTCGCATCATCTTGCGCGCTGTCGACGTAGTTATCTTGAAAGACTGCTGAAGACACCGGCTAAACTAGAAAATCGTAGATTTCGGACACGACACCAGAAGACACAAACCTGACTTTCCTTCGGTACAATAGTATGAGCTAGACACTTCTACTTGCATAGCGACCCTTGCTGGAATCTCACACACGGTAGGAGTGGCGCAGAGCTTCATTCAGAATTCGTCTCAAGTTACAGAAGCTACGAAATGGACTACTTGCCTAGCGTGAAAGTCGTTTGCAGGAATTGGAGAAGGTTCGAAAATAACTAAATCAAACAATTCAAATCAGCTGCATCAATGACCAAGCCCATAATCCTAAAAGCTGAGGTCCAAAGACAGCAAGAACTTAATCCTATTTGGGATTGCAGGCTGAAAATGGAGGGGGATAAACAAAGAGAGAGAGAGAGAGAGAGAGAGAGAGAGAAATGTTAAAATTAATGTCCACTATGTCAGATGGGGCAGACAACTCAGCACTGGTCATATGTTTCTTGCTGAAAGCCGATTTAACAACTGGAAGCACAACAAGAGCAACAGATAGGTTAAAATAGCATCAACATTTATTACAAACGATCGCCAAGCACTAGGACGCAGATAACAGCCTTTGAGAAAGATGAAGTCTCTACGCAAACTACACACGGCAGCCCTGAACTGTGAAGTGCAGAATTCATTTAAGGCAGGGATGTTTTTATAAAAAAAAAAAAAAAAAAAAAAAAAAAAAAAACGGATGCCAAGGTGCTGCACACTCTCAACACGGATGTGAGCACAAACTATTGAGCAAACAAGGTCTTGTCCAAACGTGTGCATAACCCGCGTCCTGTGTGACTTTGTCTACGCGTGTTATGGCGCAAAGAGAGGAAAAAGAAAGATAGGGAAATGTGTGTGTTTTTTTTTTAAATGTGCCACATGGGCACTGTTATTGTGGTTAAGGTGTATATATGTATATGGAAAGAAAACAGTGCTGTGCAAGTCAGTCCAAATTCCAACTAAATAAATAAATAAATAAATAAATAAATAAATTCGTTCTCACATCAGTGTAAGACATCTGCATACTCAAGTTTTGGCTCTACGGGTGGAGTTTCACCTAACTGGAGGGAAGTCAGAGATGTTCAGTTGCATGGGTTAAAGTGAAATAGTTATTCCACTCCTCCATGTTGTCCTAAATCTGATGCCATTAAACACACAAGACTCGGTCGCTCTCGGCTTTACGAAAGAAATAGAAAAAAAAAAAACAGAAAGATGTGCCATTTCCCACCGCATCGGAAGCTAATCTAGAGAAACATGATCGGAATATGGCTTTTCCACGTAACCACAGCGGCCAACGCTAATGTGCTGCTCGGTCGGAGGGAGAAAGAAGAAAGCTGCAAACGCCATCTTGTTGGTTGCAGCTGCTTCAGGTCGAGAATACAGAGCGCCATTCATTACAACCAGACCAGGGAGATCAACTCAGCACTGTGAACCAGCACTACAGCGTTACCGAGACTCACACGAGCTTTTATTACAGGCGCGTGGAGGGGAAAAAACTTTGCAAATGGCTGGCTTTCTTTTCTTTTAATCGACGTGTGTGTGTGTGTGTGTGTGTGTGTGTGTGTGTTTCCCAGCCGTGAGTGTGGAGCGCCTCAGTATTACACCAGCCTCTCCTCTCTCTCGCGCGCGCGCGCGCCAGAGAGACTGCAGTGACAAACCGGTTCAATCCAACACGTCAACAGTTTCTCTCGGAGATTCCCGGAGAAATCATAATCTCGCCGTCAAAATATTTGTCTTTCTAAAGCTGTATCGCGGGAAAATAGACAGCTTCCTCCTTGCAAAGAAATCCGCCCTGTTTCCTCTACACCACCGCCAGGGCCGAGATTTGCAGCGCGCGCGCGCGAGAGAGAGAGAGAGAGAGAATCCGAAAGTCAATTAGCCACTCATTTCCAGATCGTTAAAAGTGGAGGATCAGTGCTCAGATCCGATCTAAATAACTAGATAAATAAACAAACACACACACACACACACACACACACACCAGCATACATGAGCGCAGGAGTGTGGGTTGTTAAAATGGGGAGATGTCTGAGAGGAGGAGCGGCCGACATCGAGCTGTCACTCACACCCCAACCCTGCTGATGGTGCAGACACCATCCGACTACACACCTTTCACTACAGATCAGAAATCACAATCCTCCACGTACACATGATCCACAAGCTACACACACACACGCGTCGCAAAGGGAAAAAAAAAAAAAGATGGAGGCGAATCCAGGCGATAAATAACCGCACCAACCGTGACACACTGGCTCCATTTCATCTTTAATACCAGTGTGTGCGCATGCGCATAGCATATTTTATATATATATATATATATATATATATATATATATATATATATATATATATATATACATACATACATACACACACACCTTGCTTAAAACATGACATATGATTATAAACTCAACACCAAACTCACACCGAATGCTCGCTCGGATACAGGATGGCATTCATGGGGAAACATCGGGGAAACACGGCCAGATTTCAGGAGTTAAGGGTTAACAGGATTCCCAAAACACACGCCCTGATTTCACCCTCTTCGACAAAAACCCACAGGCTCCGACACTGGAAACATCCAGCACAGGAAGACTCAGAGAGAGGGGGGGAGGGAGAGAAACACATCCTCCGGGGTGGTGATCAACCCCCAGACCTGCACAGAACGAGCCATTTCCAGCGTTTTAATCGCGACGGAATCTATACGAGATCCCTTTGACGTGTTACAATCCTGTACAATTGTAGCTAGAACACTGCGTGTGTGTGTGTGTGTGTGTGTGTGTGAGAGAGAGAGAGAGAGAGAGAGAGGATGGAGCTGTAGTGGGGGGTTTAAAGCACAAATGGCCGTGAACAGCTAAGCAACTTGGTTCCAAGATGGATCTCTCTCCGCACCCGAACACTTCAAATGGTGGACGCAGATTTCACCAGAAAGAAAAACCCACACACACACACACACACACACACACACACACGCTCTCTCTCTCTCTCTCTGAAAAATGTGTGTGTCTAGGATGAAAAACAAGGTGACTAGTTCTAACGGGAACTTTATCTACTAACCCTACTGCACGAAATAAGATGCGATTACGCAAGGCATTTCTGAATGAAGAGAGGAGCATTAGCTCGCTAGCTAGCTAGCTAACCCAGCAGCCCCAGTGCTAAACATTTTCTGCCACATGACCGTGATTTATTTATTTATTTATTTATTTATTTTAACCAAAAAGGTCTACAATTCTCCAAGCCTGTCCGACAGGAATACACCGCGCCTGTTCGACACTACAGACGCGAGGTGTTGACTTCCAAATCACGCCACGGTCTTAGCAATGTGTTTACCGAGTTCAGCAGCAGCAGCAGCAGCAGCAGCTTCCCCCACCCCCGTCACACGGGCAGGGAAGTCAATCAACCCAATTAGCCGACTAGCTAGCTCTCTGCAGCTCAGCGGTAACAGCCTAGACATACTGTTGGGATAATGATCATGATCATGAAATGAAGAAAGTCAAGTGAGATGGTCAGAACTGCGCCCTTACCCGTGTTCAGTCGTGGGAATCCGCTGTTTAAATCGCATTGACTGGAAACAGCAAAGAGTTCCCCCTTTCTCTCCGTCGAGCTACCGAGCTTTACCGAGGAGCGCCACTCCCCGCACCCAGCTTTCGATACGCCAAAACGGTGGGAACACACACCGGCACACCACGGGCGCGAGAACGGCGGCACGTTACACTCTCTCACACACAGGCGCGCGCGCGCTCGCTCTCTCTCTTTCACACACACACACACACACACACACACACACACACAGGCAGACAGACCAAAAAAAAAATAATAATAAATAAATTCAGCTGCAAAACAACGTATGTTTTTCTGCCGTGGACTCGAATTAAAGTTGCTTATTCCGGCTCCTATCCAAACGTGGCGTCCCTTTCTATTCCCGCTGACGTTCTCTCTCCTGCTCTTTCCCTCTTTCTCTCTTTCTTTCTTTCCTTCTTTCGTTCTTTCTCCTCGCCGCGGTCTCTCAAGCGCTTCCTCCAGCCATCAAACGGCAGAGATGGGCGCGGTAACCCTGCGCCGCGCTCTGGGAAACCCCACGCTCTCGCCTGCGTCACCACGTACTGCGCGCGCGACCCGACTAGCGACGTAGCTAGTGAAAGCTACTGCTGAAACCTCAGAATGCTAACCACCTTAAGAATATTTACTTTCCCCTTTGTCTTAGGTTATTCAAAACAGACTCTTGTTACAGTATAGACTAGTCTTAAAAAAAAAAAAAGATCTTACAAAAGACTAGATATAATGTGGAGGAGACTAAATCCATACTGATAGATTAAATATACACTGATTAGCTGAGCTGGTTAAGTTGGTAGTACATGTTTGCCATCTTAAAGAGCAGTGAGACAATTAAAAAAAAACAAAAACAACCCTCAAACATTTATTGATTAATTTGGTCAATTTATAAGGAAGCTGGAGATAAATTACCATCGGGAAAAGATGGTCTACCAGTTTGACCGGCTCTCTCTCGTCTGTTTTGGTATAGATTTTTCAGCAGGGTGGCATCCTTTCCAAATAATGGTGCCATTCATAAACTAAGATCATCTTCTACTAAATGTAACGTAATCGTCACCAGGTTTGGACCCCCTGAGAGGTTAATGTACTGGCTTCTCTTAACTTTTTGATCAGTCGGGTCCTCATGGGCCCCTGTCTAAACATTGTAACCTTGGAATTATCTCCATGTATGAAAACTATTCGCTGTCTATTACAGGGGTACTCAAACAGACCCCCATATCACCCTATCGGCCTTTCAGGCCCATGCTACCTGCTACACCACCATGGCACCCACAAACAATTTCATGGAACCTAATCCAGCTATTTAAATATGTGGCACATTAGGCAAATATGCACCATGCTACTTACTGGAACTATAACAGGTTTCTATTCCTGTACCTACCGTACACACAACCAATAACAGTAAAAGTATGTCAACACATAGATATGAAAAGTTTTGTTTACTTTTTCTTTTTAACCATATGGGAACATTGTGGGGTGGCACGCTGGTGTAGTGGGTAACATTGCCTTCTCACAGCATCAGGGTTCTTCTGTTCAATCCTGAGCTTGGGTTACTGTCTGGTACTGAATGTTCTCCCCATGTCTGTGTTGGTTTCCTCCAGGTTCTCTGATTTCCTCCAACTTCCCAAAAATTGTGACAGTAAGTGGGTTAGCTACACTAAATTGGTGAATACGTGTGTGTGTGGTTGCCTGCGATGGACTGGCGTCTCATCTAGGGTTTATTGCTACCTCACATTAAGTGTTCTTGGGATAGGCTGTAGATCCACCATGACCCTGACCAAGATAAAGCGATTAATGAAAATAAACGAACGGTAACAAATTCCTTGTTTTATAAAAAATTGCAGATAGATTACATTTGACATTATTTATAACTTGTTTTTAAGGTTTACACTTTCTCATAACATTCAAATGACTAATCAATTAGGGCTTATATTAACAATTTTAACTACACAATAAATATAACATGTATAACAACTCGAATAGTAATTGATTGTGATCACCAGCACTGTAATATCATTACAGTGAGAACATATTCTGTGAGCAATAGGTCTTTTGTATAACGTAATAGAAAAGCTACTCACTTTTTATGATGACAGCCTGCACTAAAACACATGTGCCAAAGTATTTACTTGGTTGCTGTCTATCACAGTTGCATGATCACTGTTGACAAGGTACATCATTGTTCAAAATGTATTGAATATGAAACTCTCAAATGTACTTACCTATATGCAAACTAGCCTTACAGAGCTAAAGCAATACACGATTTCCCTTACTTCATCACCTGTTGTTCAATTCATCAACACATTTGAACACATAAACATGCACAATCCTAAAGGCATTATCAGGAGCTTGTGAAATTTTGCAACGTCCATGCACTCATAAGGCAAGAATGTCCATTTCAGATTCTGAGTAGAGGGAATTCGGCACAGTTTAGTCATCTCATTGCTCAAAGATGTCTGCAAACGTGATGATTAACTGTGACGGCCAAACAGGTATGAAAAGGGAAATCACTGGATTTCAGATGTGCAGAACCATAGTTAGGCTCTCCTATATTAGTCTAGATATTATAATTGGGAGTTTGTAAGTACACTATCAAAAACAGGTTTATACTACAGAAAATATCTAGGCACCATCTAGATAAATAAGTGGCCTTACTTTTATTGTAGTCATGATCATTTGTAAGGGGGTAATTATTTCATTTTCCCTTTGATGAACAGTAGACTACAACCTTTTCCTTTTTTATTTATCCATACTGTGTGTGAAATGACTGGTTGGCCCGTTTCATAATAATATTCCAAATGTTATTTACATAGACAGCTAAAGACAGCTTCACTATCTGAAAATCAAAATGACAGATTTAATTAAAATCTATATTTTTTATTTTTATGTATAAAGTATACATTTAAATTAGGCTTCACGTTTGTTTAATGTGAAGTGTAAGCAAAGCCCTAAGTATGTAAATATAAAGTACATATCATAAAGCTAAATAGCATAGCAACATGGTGTCACTAACAATGTCTTGTACTGTCTATGCTTCCATGTGTAATTTGACTTGTAATCTTACAGAATAATTAGACTCATGGCCAAGCCTGTTTTAGCTCAAGTGGCCAAATCAGCTGTCTGAGATCTTGTAACAACGAGATGTTTCACTTGGTTGTACAACTGTACAACTGAGTACAATATGAATGCTGTGCTTAGTAACTCTACAGTAGAGAATTTTGTTCTACAGCACAGGTTCTTAACCCTGGTACTGGAGTGCCTCTTGTCCTGCAGATCTCCCTGCTCTAACATACCTACCTCACGTGAGAAAGAGTAATTCTCTGGTTAGCTGGTGAGATAAATAAATTGTTTAGTTGTGAACAGGAAGAACAGTAAAATGTTCAGGGCAGGATCAGGTTTGGGAAGCGGTGCTCTTTAGGGTAGGAGATATTATTCTTTTTAACACATGAAACCAGATCTAATGATGTAATCAAGTTCAAATGATAAATGTCTAAATTGCACAAATTAAGGATGATGTGTGATTTCATTCAACACTAGGTAGAGGTTGGATTGGCTGGAAGTAGAATAAGAATGTGACTTGGAGGTTTCAAATCTATGTAAGAAATAAAACTTCAGGCCTGCTGTTATAGGAAAATGATCAAATTATAATAAATAAATGAATTGGTGGTGTTCACCCTCAAAGATGTTTTTTTTTTTGCTATAACAATACATCCTAATAATTTTCCAATGATAATTTTTTTTATTAATTAAAGAATTACACACAATAGTTTTATTCATTTATGCAGTGTTGTTGAACGTACATGAAACAAGTACGTTATCGTTTTCACTTACGTTATAACTGCAAAACCTACCACCCTGCCAAGCTATAAAGTTACTGCTTTACCTCTGACCATTACAAAGTGCTGACACTGGAGACTCCTTACCAAAAATGTTCAGTAAATGTCTCCTTTCAGAAAAGTCCACAATATCAACCATAATTTGTTACTATTGTAACTATAACATGGTACAACAAATGCATGAATATAAATCTTTCAACCAGAACTAATGTCAGAGCTGCTGTTATAGAAAAATCAACATCTTTTGACCTATTTGAATCGAGCATTCAACAGTGATGTGGTATGAAACTGTTCAAGGTTGGATATTAAAAAAAAAATTGTAGCTGATTATTTGTTTATTCGTTCGTTTTTGTCTAGCCAATTGTAGAAATCTAAGCATTTTTGGGGCGACTCCCATGTCTTATAAAGCAGGACACCGTTTACTTCCCAATCCCATGTTTAGCAAAATAGTTGTCAGTAATTGAAGACTAGCTGACTTTCAAAGTACTTCAGCAAGCAGTGAAAGATTCTCATCATTCAAACGTTAGTTGCATCATGTGCCCAGCTTTTAAAGTGGATAATTGTGCTGTTATGCGCTTGCCTCTCACACTCATTTAGTTTCAGACAATCCTCACTGAGACCCACCCCCAGTGGAGGTGTTCTACAGGACTGCATTCAAGAGCCAGTGTACCTCTATGAGAAAAACAAAAGGAACAAAGTGAAAGGCAGGCAGTCAGGGGACCGTTAGCACATCTGAGGGAGGCAGGGGTGGGAGTTGGTCTCCAACCCATAGCTAATTATCACCAGCAGCATGAGTGAGATATTACTCCACAGAGACGATAAAGTGAGTTGGGTAGCATCGTTACTTAGAGACCTGGAACACAATACACACTGATTCATTACCTACTGGGTCCAGAGGGCTGCTATCATCTCACATATACATACATTGCCAAGGACAGAGAACCTCCTCTAGGAATTCTTCACAGGTTAGGGTGGGGCAGCCAACTCAAGTACAAGGGCCCTTGAGTATGACATAAGAGAATACCCAGAATCTTCCTTCAAAACAAAAACACTTGCAAAAGATGTTTGGACTATGCTTTGATTTTTGCGGGTAAATTTCTGTTACATTTAAATTTGGGAATGACATATTGACATACCGACAGTGGATTGGCATCCAATCGAAGCTATATTTCTGGTAATAACAGTAACTAGCCAATAATATTTAATGATACCTGTAACAATAACGATATAAACAATTGTCCAGGTAGAAGTTGGACTGGTTGGAATTAGCCATTATCTGATTTTGAGGTCTGGGAATGGGATGCTTTCAGAAAGAGTTGTTGCACCAAACATGAAGAGATTTGAACCATTGAAATTGGGAAATGGAATGTTCTTGACCTGCCCTGAACCACAGTAAGCATGCACTTTATTTACCATTTCAAACGGCTGAACTGAGTACCATGAGTGCTATGCTCCAGCTTCCTTATTGATGGCAAACATGAGCCTTGTTGAAAAAAGCAGTAAAATGGCAGCATTACAAGCCTTATATTGAATCAGTAGGGAAGATGCAAAGCATCTGGTGATGGAACTTTCTCGCAGAGAGCAATTACTGCTTTTAATTAATAAATGGATTACACCCAATATAGATGTATGTAACTTTAAATGAAAGTTGACTTTCTGCATTATTACAGGATAAAGGTGATCAGTCAGAGTAACTGTGTTGGGCTGCATTGACCCTTCCCCCTAAGGGAACAAGTGGACCCAAACCATGGCAGCAAAATTCCTCCCACATTTAGCATACTCATATAATATTCTGATATAATTGCTGATATAATAACTCCACAGATCTGACTAGGAGAACAAGTAAGCATAATCATGGTGAGATTTAGTTGCCTGGGATACTTTCTGTAAATGCACTGGGTACATCGGGCTGCTTCACAAAGCATCCCTTGGGATCCTGTTAGCAAGGCGGTGTGATACTGCAGAATGCATGTAGGCTGCATCGCATTCATGGACCAGTGAATTAATACAGCAGATATAAATATATATACTTTAGATTATCTTAGCTAGATTGTCCACCAACATAGTCCAAAGGGACTACTAATGCTGCTAGCACAAAAAGCTGGCATTGAACAAGCACAAGAATGGTATTCAATAAGAATCACAATCATCTAGAACAAACAAGAACAATGTAGCTATATTGAAAATAAATGATGCTTGACTATTAGTGATCAGCATTTTTTTTAAAAAATTTATGTTCATGTACAGCATGTTTTATTTGCAATACTCTTTTACAAAGAAGTGTGTCTGCCAAGAGGTCTTGGAAAGTAACGCCATGTTGGGTTATTAACTCAGTCTTAAGTTTAGCAGTGCTACTAAATATTATAATAAATATTTTCATAAAATATTATGGAATAAAAAGCATTCACTATCATTGGGGTCCAGTGAATGGTTATCAAGTTTATAATAAAATGAATGTAAATTAATTTCACCTGATAACCTTATCAACGCTGTTATGCAAGCTCAACATTATTAGCCTAATGTTAAGTGATGTATACTGTACATGTATTAGCTCTACAATATACTGTACTTCATCCAGTAGCTACTTTGTATTTGTCTATTCTAGGGCAAGCACTGTATTTTCAATATACAATTATAAATGTATTCATAAATACTATTTATGATTGCATTAAATCATAAACTAAGGAGGCGATAATTAGGTATATATCTCCCTTCCCAAAAATGGTTCATTCATTCTCTCCTTCTCCTTCTACTTGTCTTGGTAGGGGGTCACAGTGAAAACAATTTGAGGTCTTCCTAGCAGACTTCTACATTTACAGTTACATTTACATTTATGGCATTGGCAAACGTCCTTATACAGAGCAAATTACAGAAGTGCTAATGAAGGCCCTATCAATAAACACATCCTCATACTGGTTCACTAGGTCAGGGACTAAGAGTTATTCATTTCACCAACTAGTTGCCAGAACAAAGAAAAGCCTTGATGCATGTCTTCCTTCTATACTGAGAGATGGTGGGTCCAATCCAGAGTGCCTGAGGATCAGAGGGAGCGTGGTGCAGAGCGGGGTCTGATAAAGTAGTTTAAGGTACATGGGCACTGGTCCATTTTTGTCTTAGTGGGACATGCCAGATACAGCTCTAGTGGCAACTGGCCAAAGGGCATCATCATGTGTAAATAACAGGGATGTTACCTCAGCCCTCCATACTGGACACCTCTCCAACATTTGCTGTGTCTTGATAGCCTGTCCATGAAAACCACAAACAGAAGTGCAGACAAGATATACTTTGACACCCACTTTAAAGGTTTCAACTTAACACCAAGAATGCAGGCACAACTCTCACTTTGCTCATAGAGAGATTGGATCACATTAAGTTACAACCCAGATAACCCATACTCCTGCTGTAACCCCCACAACAAATGTTGCGGCACAAGATCATTGGCGAAAATCACAAAACAGTACAGACTGGATTAATGTACCACTATTCCCATGACCCCTGACAAAGCAAGAGTAGAGAGCTGTCCACTGGGTAGAACCCATATTGTTCATACTGAATCCTAGGTTCATCTATCGCACGGAGTCTCCTCAACCAGAACCCTGGCATAGACTTTTTCGTGGCAGGGAGAGGAGTGTGATTCCATTATAACTGGAACACACCATCATGCTACCCCCTTTAGAAATAAATAAATAAATAGGGATCAATAGTTCAGTTTCCTAATCCAAAGGCACTGCTCCAGATATCCAGTCAGCATTGGGGTTGCCATTGGGGTTGCCATTGGGGTAAGTATGCCATGCAACCTCAATCTTCTCCAGTGCCTTCAACATTTCAGGCTGAATCACATCCACACCCCACAGCATTCAAGATTTATGAATACCTCAAACTGCTATTTGGTGCATAAGTATGCACAAACAACAGTGATAATTTTCCTTCTTCTCATTGAGGCAACCCTCTTGTCCACTAGGAAAATGATGCAAGGCCTTCAGCTGTGAGGCCTTCAGCCTGGGATCGGTGTGTATCCTGACAGCCTGAAGGCTGTCTCCTGTTTGAACTCTGGAGTAGCAGTGAAATACCCATAATCAAATAGTTTGGTACTGGAGCCCATACTGTGTGTGGATGTAGGGCTGTCTATATCTAGTCCATACCATTCCATCTCACACAGTAAATCAGCAAAACGACGTTGCACAATCCCAAAACCAGCTTCCATTACAAGGGTCTATCGCATACCTACCATATAAACGGCATTGTCAGTTCAAGTTGATCCTGATACAGTGATCATGGGTGGCTCCAGGGGTGGGTCCTGGTAACCTTCATTTAGCCAGCATACACTTAGTCATCCTGTACCCTTTATGGTCACTCTTTGTCTGAGCTCTCCCCTAAGATCTGTTCATCTAGGGAGGCCCTACTAAGAGCATTAGGCTTCTGGTGACATAGCTCTGAGGTGCACAGAAATACACAGGCTCCTTCACCATGACAAGGTTTTGATCCACAGAATAATGACACTGGTCCCCACAAATGTAATGCTCAATTAGGCATTAGTATAGGGAAAGAGATGTAATGTTCAGCCCCCTAGATATCCCATTTTACTATGTATAAAGACCAAATTCAGACACATTGTAGTAAATAATATATTCTGTACGACTGAGTGAGTAGATCGTCCATTTTGAGGGACACAGTTATGCACAGTTGTCTGTCACAGACTAAGTAGCAGTCTCATAAGACACTGTAATCAATTAGACCCAAAATATAATATCCTTTAAAGGGTGTGGGAAAAAAACCCCTACAAATGTCACCTAATGATGCAATGTAGTGCACACAAAAGACTGATATTGCATGCTGATAAGCTTATAATAACCTTGCTTTTTATAGCAGGGTCGAGATGTGGTAATCTGATTTGGAGTAATCTGCTCCAATCTGGCATAAATGCTGACCGCATGCCTCTCTCCCTCAAATGGGCCACTCCTATTGGCTGAGCCTCAGCTTTACTGAATTATGCTGTCATCCTAGGGCATGTCATATTGACATTCAGTTAGGCACCGTTCTACATAGTCTATACATTCCAAGTTGAATTTGGTCAACACTACTACTGTAAAGTTCTACCAATAATGAAATGAAACATATAATGACTCTATACGTTTATTAGTATGCCTATTCAGTCACTTCATTTCCTGGATAGATATAAAGGATAAACATAAACTATAACAAGTTATAATACAATTTAGAAACAAGAGACATATTTAAAGCCTCTAGACACATTCAACTGATTATAAATACCAGTATTTGTTGGTCTTCAGCTAATCTTCGTGATGAAATTCTAATTATAAGGGAAAAAATCTTATATTCTACATACGTAGTATTGAATAAAACGATAAGAAAATCCAGGAGCACTGAATTAATTTGCTCCCCCGATTCAACTAGGTAAAAAATATTTTCGCACGCTGTCCTAGCATCAAAGAAGAGCTTTGTATTCATTTATTCTAATACAGTTCTTAGATCTTAGCCAAAAGGCAGACAAGAGATACACCTTTATCAAATACTACATGACTATTTAAACTCATGACCTTCCCTATTAGTTTCACTATAATTTTGTGAATATTTGAATAAAAGCAAGGTGTAATTATAAATGCATGCTGAAGTTGTCCGGGATGCAGCTTAATGTTCTTATGTCCTTGTGTAAGATGCCTGAACCTAAATCTCTCAAATGGCAATCCATACCATGAGCCGGGCTATGACTTATAGAGATTGCAAATGACACCTGAGCAAAACACGCTGTGTGTACTGTATTGCTACACACATTTAATTCTGGATATTCTCAGAGAATAGAAACAACTTAATAAACCGTTGTATTGATCATTTTGAATTCATGTTATGTTACTGTTTATGTTCACATCCAGTGAAGAAGAGCTGCAACAATGCAGAAAGTCATTCTTTCCAAGTGGTAGCTGGATGAAATAAGAAACTAGGCATAAATCCAGCTAGTGGAAAGGTAAACATAATGTTAATTTATGATGTTATGATTGTTATATATCCTACAAAATTACGTACATAAATAAAGCTAACCTGAAGTATTCATATGAACTGTTTATAACACACATTTATAATTTTTCAAATAATTTGTACAGCTCATTTAAACACATAAATTGGAGAATTTGCATTAAGCTTTTAAACACTCCCCTGAGCTATGACAATATAACTGCTAAAGGGGTTTACCTATCATATTTGCATATTCAAGACACAGAGTACAGAATTATGTGTACTGCACTATGTGTATATGGAGTTAAATGGCCACCTTTACCTACCTGAATAACACCTTCACTGCTGTTAAAGGAACAAGAAAGTAAGTCCGGGATGATGTAAATGACGTATCACGTGAAGAAAGAGTGCTCTTACACTCCCCCTTCTGTCTTCCTGCAATGCAATATTGAACAAAGTGTACGTTTCTAATTGACTAAGCTGATTAAAGGATTGTCTGAATTAAAAAATATCATAAAAAATAATTCAAAACAACAAACCATACAGCTTATGAAGGTTATTTTTAATGATATATAAGAATAACAATAAATAATAATATATGATTTAAAACAATGAAGGCTTCTAATTTATATTTGGCTGAAGTCCTATTCAGAGTTCAGAATGTGTATGGTTGGACGTGTAGGCCAGGAGAGTGACACTGTACACTTCTGTCTCGTCTCCTCTCAAAATCAGCGGAACACACATCTGTACCACCTTGTTGGGCTAGAACACAGACACACAGACACACACACACACACACACACACACACACACACACACACACACACACACACACACACACACACACACACACACACAATCAATCAATCACATAAAATATCAATTAAAAAGCAAAGATGAAATTTTCTTCGGTATAAATATCTTCATAAACATTTTCATCCAGTTGTAGTATTGTCACAGTTTTAACGTACCGACATCACAACATCCCGATTTTAAGTCATTTTAACAATACCCTTTTTGATTCTTGATGCAAAATGATATAAAGTGCTGTGAAAAAGTATTTGTTTTCTTCTGTTTTTGTCTATATCGCATACTAAATAGTTTTAGATCTTCAAACGAAATATAACATGTTCAAACTATTTAGATAGTTTTAGACAACCTGAGTTAACCTACAATAGTTTCCATCCATCCATTTTCTATAATGCTTATCCTACTGTGTCACCAGGAAGCTGCAGCCTATCCCAGGGAGCATGGGGCACAAGGCGGGGTACACTCTGGACAGGGTGCCAATCCATCACAGGGCACAATCACATAAACATTCACACACCCATTCATACACTATACACTTTGGAAATACCATGCATGTCTTTGGACTGGGGGAGGAAACCAGAGTACCCAGAGGAAAGCATGGTCAGAATATGCAAACTCTGCACACACAGGTCAGTGGCGGGAATTCTCCAAGCCCAAACCTGGAGGTGTGAGACAAACGTGCTAACCACTAAACCACTGTGTGCCCGCACAATACAGTTTTTATTTATATATATATATATATATATATATATATATATATATATATATATATATATATATATATATATATATATTTTTATTGAACTTAAAATCTGTTTGTGCCACCTTTAGCAGCAATAACTGCAACCAAACCCTTCCGATAACTGGAGATCAGTCTCTCACTTACTTCTAGGACTAGGATTTACTCTTTTGCTTTGGATCATTGTCTTGCTGCATAATCCAGTTGCTATGCCCTTGGAGGAATTTTGGAAGATCAGCCACTTCTGGGAAGGTTCTTTACTGTGCAGAGCTTTTTCCATTTGGAGATAATGGCTCTCACCGTGGTAACTTTGGAGTCCCAGAGCCCTTGAAATAGCTTTGTAACCCTTCTCAGACTGACGTATTTCAATCACCTTCTCCTTCATCATTTCTGGAATTTCGTTCGACTTTGGAATAGTGTGTTATTGCGTACGACCTTTTAACCAACTTCATGCTGTTGAAAAAGTTTTATTTAAGTGTTGATTGGATTGAAAAGGCTTTGCAGTAATCAGGCCTGGTTGTGTCTAGTCCAGCTGAACCCCATTATGAATGCAGTTTCATAGATTTGGGGAAATAGTAACATGGGGGCAAATACATTTTCACACAGGCCCAGTTGATATCGGGTAACTTTTTTGTTTCAATAACTAACATCATCATTTAAAAACTGTGTTTTGTGTTTACTCAGGTTGCCTTTGCTTCATCTTGGATATCGGTTTAATTTCTGAAACAATTTATATTACAGTATTAAAAATACTTTTTTGACAGCACGTATAACCATTTTCAGTCAAATCTGCCATGCTATCTGGGCATGAGCAACTCAGCTGCAGTACGGTGTGTCTTAATGGTATAATGTTGAATGTTTTGGATGGGCCGGGCCCGGGCTGCGTTTAACGAGGTTCTGCGTCCACTTCGTGGTATTGAGGGAGCTCGCTATGGAATACTTCACCCAGCTCGGCTTCGCATTACATATAACGGTGTCCAGAAGGACTTTATTTCTTGATATCGGGGTGAACTGCATCACCTACATAGTGTACTGTTCTTTTATTTTTTACTTTTTTATTTTATTTTATTCTTTATTCTTTTTTTGCACTCGGCCTTCCAGCTCTACACAATTCGAATTCTTATTGAAGATATTGTCGATGCATTACTTCGTCTACAATTTGTGGACTCTTAAATCTACTTCGGTATTCTCTGTTTTGACGCTCTGACTGGGTTAGTGTTTATTTCATTTTATTAGTTATTTTCTTTTTTTCATTACAATTTTTTTAATGTGCTACACTGTGTAATATTATTAGTTATAAGTCTTTAAAAGGTAAGGACATTATATTTGTTAAAGACTTTTTTAAAAAATGTTCTTTTCTTTTCTTTTTTTTCTTTTTATTTTTTCTTCTCAATGAAATATTTGGGAAAGGGAAGGGAGGGGAGAAAAGGTAAATGAATCACATGAATATGAATCACATGAAAAGGAATCACATGTAAATGAATCACATGCATGAATATGAATCACATGAAAATTTATCATATGAAAATGAATCATATGAAAATGAATAAATAAATCAATGCGAATGTTTTGGATGTTTGAACTAGAGGTTTGGATGTTTGAAATAAATTGGACCCAAGCCTCCAAGTTATTAAAGTCTTATGTATTTCGTAATTGTCTACATCTTGCCAAGTGGCTTAAATTGAGGTTAATGGGGCATGACGACACAAACTTTTCCTAAACTATCTGTGTAACATACTCCTGGCTCACAGTATCAGGAGGTTTATTTAAGATGCTCAGTCTGTGAGCCACTCACAAGAGTAGTACATTACCTTTTATCACATTATCTTAAGGCACCGTAAAACTATAGATTTTTGTGGCTGACTGGAAGCATTACGTTTTATGAATCTCAAGTGGAGTTTTTTTTTAATGTGCTGCAAACCATGAAGCAGGGTATACATTCTGTAACTAAATAACTTTCACACGAGAGAAAAAAACATGTTTACGGTGACTTTGATTATTATACGCAAGTATATTTTATTGCCATATTCCTAGTGGGATTGACTGTAAACCTTGTCTACCCAGTTCATTTACACAAGGTTGTTAACTCTATAGTTAATTAGGTTCACTTGTTTGTTTATCATTTGCACTGGTGTGTTCTATTACAGTTTACTCATCACAGGCATTTAAATAAAAAATAATAATTAAACATTAAATGAGTGTTCAAAAAATCTAAATCTGCTTATTGCAAAGAATCAGCCTTTTCCAATTAGACCTATGTTTTGATGTTATGAAGGTCATCTTCATAAGATGTTTTGATGTTATGAAGGTCATAACGTTAACCTGTTTCTTGATGGGTTAGTATGAATATTATTACAGGGTGTTGAAAAAACATTTGACTATCTGTGCAAATTAGCCACGTACATACAGCATGCCGTTTTAATGCTTAGTCATCAGAAGCTTCAGTCACTGTGAAACTTGAACTAATAGTTTTGGAGACATAGAAATCCCTCCATTCCTTTAAAATATGTGTTTAAATATGATCATGTGTATTAGGGATATAACCAAATACAAATACATTATACAGAATGAACAAATATTAGCTGTGTTCTAAACACAAACAAAAAACAGGCATAAATAGGAGGCTCACTTTTTTTTTTTTTTTTTGAAAGCTTGCCAGAAAGGGTCACAGGACATCTGGTTGAGATTAAAGATGTGAATCGGGACTGGGGAGTTTTTACTTTCATGTGGGCATGAGTGAGTGGTTAAATATGACGTTCATGGGACAAACAAAGAATTTGTTCACAGCGTTCCTTCATTAATATCTGCCTAGTCATAGTCGTGGTGTCTAATTTATTTATTCATTTTCATATGGTTCATTTACATGTGATTCATTTTCATGTGATTCATATTCATGTGATTCATTTACATGTGATTAATTTATGTATGATTCATTTACATGTGATTCATTTAAGTATGATTCATTTACATGTGATTCATTTACTGACTTGCTTCTCTTTAAATCCAGTTTTAGACTGTGATATTACAAAGGTCTTTCCAGATTATTACTTGCTACACTGTATGAGATAACCCCAGTAAAATTGCCTGAATTCTATTATATAACTTGTTCACCATGTTAGGTTTAAATCCTCTAAAAACAGATTCGCAATTAAATAACATTACATCCTTCAAAGCATTGGCATGTTCTGCTTACTCTCACAATCCTCCAAACACCCGCACACCCAAAGTCTACATAAAACAAACGAGACAGCAGTGTATCCTACAATAACCGAACGTTGTCCACAATGTGAAAACAACTCGGAGAGTAAGCTAGACTAACCAACAAAATTACCAAGACTGATAAACAGTCTGCACACAATAATAAATATAATGTCCTTACCTTCTAAAGACTTGTAACAAATAATGTAAAAGTGTAGCACGTAAATCAGAGGAGATAAAACTAATAAAATGAAATAAATAGAAACTCTAACCCAGTCAGAGCATCAAAACAGAGAAGCACATTAATACAGAAGTAAATATTAAGATTAGTAAGTCCACAAAATCTAGGTGGGGTAATGCAACGACAATATCTTCAATCAAAATCCGAATTCTGTAAAGCTGGAGGGCCGAGTGCAAAAAAATAAAAATAAAAGAAGAGCAAAAAAAACTCCGTTGTGTAGGTGATGCAGTTCACTCCGATATCAAGAGTTTAACATAGTCTTCTGCTTCCTCCGCTGAAATAAAGTCCTTCTGGACACCGTTATATGTAATGCGAAGCCGAGCTGGATGAAGTATTCCATAGTGAGCTCCCTCAATATCACGAAGTTGACGCAGAACCTCATTAAACGCGACCCGGGCCCGGACTGTCTGGACTGTGTAGTCAGGAAACACGGAGATGGTCAGATCCTTCACTTTAATCCGCTGGAGCTCTCTCGCACGGCGTAAAATATCAACACAGTCACTGTGATAGTGGAATCTGCACACAATAGCTCGGGGTCGTTCACCAGGCATGGGCTTCGGCTGAAGGGTCCGGTGGGACCGGTCCAGAACCGGCTCCTTCTCCAGACCAAACGTCTCCTTTAACAAGGTCGCTACAGCAGCGGTTGTACAGGTGTCAGCGCCCTCTGGAACTCCGACTATCCGAACGTTACTGCGCCGTGACCTCGACTCCAGATCCTCCCATTTATTCTCTAATGGAGTCACGGTCGCAGTGAGAGACTGAGAGACTCGAAAGTAGTCTTCATGTGAACTATATCATCGGTGCAACCGGAGAGCGCGTGCTCCATTTCCCCAACACTACCTTTCAGTGTGGATATGGTGGCATCAGTAGCGACTTTATCACTAGCTAGCTGTGTTTTCATGGCCTGCAGGTCAAGCTGAATAGTAGACAGCGCTTCCCTGAGAGTCTCCTGGAGCTTCTGGAGCTCCTTTTTAAAAATATCGGTGATGTCCTTCCTCTGTAAAGCCAGCAGCTCAAGCTTGATGGCAGTGAAGTCAGGGTCACCGCTCGGGGATGCGGATTCAGGGGGAGAAGGGGGCTCGCTCACGGTGCGCACACTAGACCTCAGTCGTCTCTGAATGCTACCACGGGTTTTCGTGTTCTTTCCAGATATTTTTACGTCCCACAAAGTTAAAAGTGCAAACAAGGAAACCGAGTAGAATAAGTCAAAATATATTGTATGAAAGAAAAAAAGCAAATTAATTACAATTTTAATGGAAATCAGCAGGAGCCTCCAACTTCGCGTCCTACTCCATCGAATTCCGAATCAGTCATAGTCGTGGTGGTCGGAATTAGACTAATAGTTTGTGTATATCTCAGGAAGGTACAAATAATAATAATAATAGTAATAATAATAATAGTAGTGCTTTTAAAGCACCACTAATAATAATTATAATAATAATAATAATAATAATAAACAGTTTTGGGCACACCTCTCTCTAGCTGAGACCATTTATGAACTCAGCGGATGTAGCTGAAACTGAGGAACTCTCAGAGCCAAAATTCAGACCGTATTTACATCACATTTAATTAAAAAAAAAACCCCACAAACAAACATACAAACAAACAAACAAAAAAAAACACAGCCTGGTTTTGGCCACACCCACTTCAGATTTATATCCAAATACAGGTACAGATAGGAATATTTGGAGATAAAGATAGTGCCATTGCATTACACCACTAATGTGCATGTTGCATTTACGTACTGTGTGCCCAGTAGGTGGTGTCCAAGCGACTGTGATGGTGCGTCTGTGACCTGCGTCCACGCTTCCTTTGGTGGGGTCCACATTGAACCCATGCTGCTGAAGACCAGTTACATTCTCCCATAAAAACTCTCCATTCTACAAGAGGTGAGAGAAAAGGAGAAAAGTGCAGAAAAGATGAGAGAAAAGCAGGAAGAAAAGTCAAGACGAGAGACAGTAGGGTAGGATATTTAAATTCCCAACATAATTAACTTTGACAACCTGTCAAAGTGTCTTCAGGTCTGGGAGATACAGTATAAAGTGTACCTACCTTCTTGTTGTGTGGTTGTGAGCTATGGATGCAGCCCACCTCTAACTCCCTCACTGCGGCTGTCACCTGGCCCTCACGATACACACTCCTCAGAGTCAGCAACAAAGGGGTAGGCAGCTTTTCCTTCTCTGTGTGTGAGTGTCATCCAACAAAGACACAATGGCATTAATCAACAAACGACAGCGAACTTTTTAAAAGCTCACGTTCGCTTTCTCATAGTTTCCAGGCCAAACATACTACGCAAGCACACAAACACATGCTCACGACTAACCACTGCCAAACTTACAGAGCTTATTTATCCAAAGTAAATGTCAAACATTTACATAACTGTACTGAAAAAAAGGTGTGCAGTTGCTCAGTATTAAAAAAAAAAAAAAAAACAAGACTACTGCTGGAATCAATCAATCAAGAGTGCGGAAAAAGTTGAGTTGTATATTAAGAATGTTTAAGATAAAGTGTGGAAAGAAGAAATTTCTCTGTAATATCACACAAACTAGTTTACATTCTGTACCTGTGTTTGCTGTTTTGCCTGCGCTGTATATGTTTGGATGGATGAGTGATTCAGAGCACAGGTCTAACGGATCACCACCACACACAAACATGTTGTAGCACTGTGCTGCACCCCGTAACTCCAGATCACACACTGTTTGCTGTCTCCCACACACACACACACACACACACACACACACACACACACACACACACACATGATGTTAAAATTAATAATACATTACAAGGAGTTACCTACATGACACAACATGCATATGTAAATAAATATGTGTGCCAGCCTGGGAAAACAATTCACATGGTCCAATTATAACATTTTCTCCTATATATGGTCAGGAAAACTCAACCAAAAGTAAATTTACAGTTTGTAAGGAACAACAGGACGGACCATGCTGTTATATATAAATAATACATGCCGGGGTGATGTGAACCGGACTCGAGGCGTCCACAAAACAAGTCGGTTCCTGTTATCACTTGCGGTATAGCAACAATAAACAGCCCTTCTCTCACCAGCGTCTCCTTTTCTCTCATTAAAATGACAAAAAAAAAAAGGCAGCTTGTCATTTTACCGAGAATCCAACAAGGGTAAACGCCACTGTCCAGAAGAATTTCCTGTGCTGGGAATCTTTACATAGCACAGTGGCTGTTACAAATCGCAGACACCCAAAAGTCCTTCAATAAATGTTACATAAATGTCGATTAATAATAATAATGATGATAATAATAATAATAATAATAACTATACAGTGTGTAGAACAAGACTACACACACCTGTGAAAATTGCAGGTTTTTGTGATGTAAAAAATGAAACCAAGAAAAATCAGGTCAGATCTTTTCTAAAAAAAAAAAAAAAAAAAAAAAAAAGTCAAAACAAAGAGAAAGATTTTAGCCTGGCTGCATAAGTGTGCACCCCCTTTTATAACAGGGTATTTATGAAAGGACAAGAAGTAAACGTATCCGGGAGGCTGCTATGAGACCTACTGTAACATTAAATGAGCTGCAGGAAAATCTGGCAAGTACTCGTTACTCCCTGTATGTGACATCAATCTCTCATATTCTTCACATGTCTGGGCTATAGGGACAGGGTGGCTAGGTCGAAGCCCTTTGTCCCCCCGCAAAAAAATTCACAAAACATCCAAGCACACCCAAATTTCGCCAAAACCAAGGTAAACGTTTTGGGCATACTTCTAAAAGATATGTTTGGTGCAAAAACAAAAATAGCTTAGCACCCAAAGAACATCATGTCCACGGTGAAGCATGGTGGTGGCAGCATCATGCTATGACGCTGCTTCTCATCAGCTGACTCCGGTCAAGATAGTAGGAATCATGGATAGCTCCAAATACCAATCTATTTTGGCACAAAACATATATGCAGGCCTCTGTTGGACAGCTGAAGATAAAGAAACATTTCACCTCGCAGCACGATAACAGAGAACAAATCCAAGTCAACCAAAGAATGCTTCAGAAGAAGATGATGATCAAGGTTTCGGAATGGCTCAGTCCGAGTCCGGATATAAATCCTACTGAAAACCTGTGGAATGACTTGAAGAGGTCTGTGCACAGGAGATCCCCTCACAATTGAATGGATCGGGAGCATTTTTGCAAGGAAGAGTAGAAAAAAAAATTGCCAAATCAATATGTGCTAAGTTGGAAGACTCTCACCCAAAAAGCCTGACTGCTGTATTACAAGCAAAATGTGCTTTAACAAAGTTAACACATTTATACAACCAGGTTATTGAAAAAACAAACAAACAAAACACCAACCAAACAAACAAACAACAACATTGAAAACCTTGAATTCCGTTAGCTGCTATGTTACTCTTAAAGTTGGAAAAAGACGTGCCATAATTCACCTTGTGTATATTATTTACATCAAGCAAACCTGCCATTTTAACAGGCGCACGCACACTTTATGTGTTCATTGTACGTTTTTGCTTGGCAAACAACATGCAAAAATGCACTGCGATTGAGCTGTTACCGTAGATACAATCACGTATTAGAACAAGCACATATTAATAACCTATCGTTCATGTCACAGATAGAACTACTGTGCAAGCCATGATGTTACATAAAATTACTGATTAGGCTCATATTTGTTTTGCGATTAAACGTAGCTATGCAACAAACTGATCACGGCATGACATTCTCATCAGCATGAGACAAGCACGCCTAGAAAGAGGCGAGACAAGGTTGGAAAGTAATCATGAATAAAAGTATTTCCATGTCAAAATATACAGTATTACTGGCAGAAGTTGTCCAGAATTTAGCTGCAACAACAACTCTACTGACTACAATATTAACTCAGCAATTCTTGTTGTAATCCGTTTGTACGTTTGGATATGATATATGAATATGTAAGAACCAAAAGTCTGAGGGTAAAATCGAAAGCTGTTTTACTCTCATTTTGGCAAATGCCATTAGAACAGGATATTTGAGTTTTAATTGCATACCAGGATTTTTTTAAACAGCGTAAACCATTGAATAACGTACACTTCAGTTCTAAATGTAATGGGAATCAAAATTTCCTTTTTGACAGTTCGACGTGGATGTATAAGACTTCATATGCTTTAAACATGTTATTTTTGATCCGTTTGCTGCAGGTGATTTAATGACTGAAGCTCTCTCACATGGTTCATAAGTTGAACATGGAGTGCATCTCGGTAACGTAGACCCTCATGATCAGGCTGGAACGTCACAGTGATGTCTTGAGTTTTACCGGGGGCAATAGTGCCCTCTGTGGGTGACACACTGAACACACTCTGACCGCTGTAATTCTGAGTACCTGGGAAGAACAACAGAAAAAAAGAAAAGATGTGTTTCAAAGCTACAGAACAATTTAGTGCTTCAGAAAATTAATGCTGGTCACAGAAGCTGTAAACTGTAATTGCATAGCACATCTCATTCTTATTCCACCACTGGATTTACAATTATAACAAAAACGTACAGCCTACATTGTGATTTGACCACCAAAGTGCTGTAGGGAGGTAATGATGTAATAGTAGCATTATCTGGTAGCAAGTAGCTAAGAAACGTAGTGCAGGCACAGCAGACAACAACAGAATCATGTTAAACTGCTGGAATATGTAAAGGTGTTGGACCAGCGGGTCTCAACTTACGGCCTGCGATCTTTTTAAAATCAATTATGTTCAATATTGATCTACGTTCGGCAGTACGTTAACCTACACAGCGAGGAAAAAAAACATGGAAGCACATTTGCTTTGCCAATAAAATACATGTCATCTCAGCAAAAAGAGTAGGTGCTCGACAGACTTTAGCACGATATGTTATGTTGTTAGAGCAGGACTGCACGGATTTGAAATCTACCTGACAGCATCGGCTCTCCTAATGATATATTATAGCATAACACAGTGCTCATATCACGTCATTATACTTGAATAGCTGACTAATGCACACAGGCCATGATTAATGTAGCAACCCAGCAAGACTTGCTTTAAACAGTCCACACTGCTATTTCTATCCTGCTCTAAGAGTGCAGAGTGTAAGAGTGTGCATTACCTAAAGTTATGGATGGTGTGGAAAACTTGGTGAGCAATGCTGGAAGTAAGCGTGTGTCACTGGGTTTGGAGACGCTGAGGCTGTCCAACAACACTCTGAACTGTACGAGCAGAGCAGAAGAATTCTGAAGCTGCACATTAGTAAAAGATGGGAAAGAGAAACGAGAGCATTACACACACTAGGACTCGCTGCTTAAATTCTGACTAATATCAATTTGACAGACTCAGATTAGAAAAGAAATCGGACTCTGAAGATCATAGCACTGCTGGGTCACACTTCCGATGAACCACGGATTAAAAATACATCATAACAACTCTTTATGATCCTCCATATAATAAGCAGTAAAAAATCTACACATATTGCACCAGGTCTGTATTAGCATCACATGGAGGTATTAACAATGAAAGGGGAAAAAAATATACATACTCTGCTTAGGTCTGTAATTTGAGAGCGTATTAAGCTTATTTATCTTGACACACCTGAAAGTAAATTATGATATGAACAGTGCTTCTTGTCATATACCGGAAACATCCATTTGAGTGGACTGTAAACGTGTGTGTGTGTGTGTGTGTGTGTGTGTGTGTGTGTGTGTGTTAGCATCAGCATTACGAGGTGCAAAAGTATGGTATTTTTCCTAGGAAATATTTTTACATTCTTTTTCAAGCCATATACTGTCTTATAACAACTCCAGAATGACTAATGCCCAGCTTGAGCAAAAATGAATATAAAAACTGAAAAATACATGAAATGAGTGACACTTCAAGCTTGAACATAGAGATACTTTGGGTTTATTTTAAAAAGAATATCAAATTGTAAAAAAAATATATATTATTTTAGGTCAATAATGTACCCAAATATATTCTGATCGACAGGTACAGTAGATATAAAAAGTCTACACACACTTGTTAAAATGGCAGGTTTTTGTGATGTAAAAAAAAAAAAAATGAAACCAAGATAAATCATAAATCTTTTTCTACCCTCAATGTGAAATTACAACATAGAACATTTTAGGGAAAAAAAAAAAAAAGTTACAATAACCTGTTTGCGTAATTGTGCACACCCTTTGATGGTTCAGAATGAACCAATCACATTCAAGCTCATGTCCAAAAGTAATTATCATACAGCCGTCATCAATGAAATTATTCTGATTAACCCCAAATAAAGACCAGCTGTTTCTGTAGAACCTTCTTCACATCATTTTGGTTTCATCTGACTATTGAAGCCAAGGTCTGCAAAGAGCGTACAAAGCATGTACAGGGCCTCACTGTTGAAAGGTATAGATCAGGAAAGGGGTACAAAAAATTTCCAAAACATTAGATGTACTATGGAACACCGTGAAGGCTGTCATCGACGAATAGAGAACATGGAATACCACAGTGACATCACCAAGAACAGGACGTCCCTCAAAAATTTATAAAAGGACAAGATAGAATTTTACCAGTGAGGCTGCCAAGAGACCAACAGCAACAAAGCACTGATTACTCTCTGCATGTGACAACAATCTCTCGTATTCTTCACATGTCTGAGCTATGGGGTAGGGTGGCTAGACGGAAGCCCATTCTCACAAACAAACATCCAAGCGAGTCGATTTCAGTGCAAAACATTCAGGTGTCCGCTAGTAAGCCAAAGAATTTCCCCTTTTGAGCACGACAGTAAACCCAAAGCATACATCCAAATCAAAATAAAAAAAAAAGATTAATGTTTTTGAATGGCCCGAGTCCAGAGTCCAGGCCTAAATCTGTTGGGTGACAGGATGTGGACTGTGTACAGGAGATGCCCTTACAATTTGATGGATCTAGAATGTTTTTTTAAAGTCAGGATGTGCCACAATGATAGACTCTTAGCCAAAAAGACTGAGTGGTGTAATAAAATCAAAGGGTGCATCAACAATATATTAGTTTAGGGGTGTGCACACTTATGCAACTAGGTTATTGTAACTTATTTAAAATTTTTCCTATTTTTATATATTGTAATTTCACATTCAGGGTGGAAAAAAAAGATCTGACATGATTTATCTTGGTTTAATTTTTTTTGTTGTCACAAAAACCTGGCATTTTCACAAGGGGTGTGTAGACTTTTTATATCCACTTTTTGCATTGTTTTATAACTTTATACAATACTTTTCATTACACATTATATTATTGACAACAACTTGAGTGTAAAGCAAAAGTAAAGTAAAACTGAAATATTTGCAAGAATTTCAGAATTTCTTAGTATTTGGTTTTGTGCCCTTTTTGCTGTAATGACAGTGTGCACTCGAGCTGGCGTGGACTCCACAAGTTTGTGCAAAAAGTTTATGATCCATTTTAGATCAAATCCACCAGCGTGTCATTTTGAACGCACGCTTCAATAGAAGAGCATTGAGCAAAATCTGACATTTTGTAAAATACAGTTAACATGGGCAATAGCAAATACTTACATTTACTTACATTTAAATAGGGACCAATAATTTTAAATATTAACCTCCCCATATCTGTCATAGATGACAGATTTATGACAGATTTCTGTCTGTCTTAAATGGACTCACATCTGCCAACATTCTTGACATTAGAGTCAGTAATAGGTACATCTATGACATAGTAAAACATTCACCCATACCATTCCATAACCAATTATCATTTAATCACATATTTTTATGAACTGGTAATGAAGGCTTAATCCCAGCCGGTAACTGGTTAGGTTTAAAAGGATGACAAAGTTTAAATTAGTTACCCCTACTACTACCGACAAAGAATGCACAAAAATAACAGAATATGACCTCAGAATTGTTTTTCTGTAACGAAAAAACTATGCCACACATTTATTTGGATGTTCACTGTCGTTAAAAAGTGAAGAGTGACAGTAATTCTACACCATGAATTATGGCTAAGGCCTTACCGTAAGTACATGGCTCGTGCTCTGTTTTTCCAGCACGTATCCGAAGTCCAGGATTTGTCCCTCATGTGCACAGGTGACGAGAGGTTTAATGCCCTCTCCACACAGCGTGAACTCCAGAGTCATTTTACTGCAACTCACTTCCAGTATTTCACGATACTGATCCAAAAAAAAAAAAAAAAAAACAGATTTCACATTAGTGTATTTACAACATGCTGTATACCATACTTTGTAATTCTTATGCTGGCAGACTTCCAGTTGCACTTCCCATCAGAAACTGCTTATCTACAGGTCAGTAACTTATAAATGAGTATAAATAATGTCAACTGGAATTAATCTGCAATTTTAATAATACAAGAATAAAATGCTGTTATGAAAAATTTCATTACCCTTACTCATTAGACCTGCTTATGCGAGAATGGATGCCTAAAATACCTTAAATGCTTCGTGTTACTGAAACACTGGAATCTCCAACTATTTATTACAGAACTGAATTCAGTACAATATGATCTCTTCATGCCCTACTTACTGCCCTACACACCACTAGAGGCCAGTGCTGTTTACCTTTTTATCCAAAGCTGGTTTAAAAGCCAGCAGGAGTGTGTGTGTCTCTCCAGGCCTGACTCCTCGCATCGCATTCAAAACAGCGAATGGTCCATTTAAGTCCAGCAGTGAAGACTTCAGCTACAGCTCATGTTAAGAAAGACATGTTTCTGGCACTTTAATACAATCAGCTGACATAAATAAGACAGGGTTCCACTTTGTGTCGGAGTGCATAACACCACACTGTCATTGATTATTTCCTACTATTTCCTTTGTGGTTATTGGACAAAATCTGTAGGAGGAGAAATCCAAGACAAAATCCAAGATGGCTGAAAATGTAATTGGGCGGAAACTGACGTCAGAGGATACGTTGAACTCATCTTGACCCAGAGAATCCGGGGATTTTAAAATTTAAATAAATTTTTTTTGCATACATATATTCAACAGTTATGACCATAAATATACTTCAAAATGAAGCCCAAATTTGACCCAGTGGTGGCGCTAGATCGTTGGCAGCCCTTTGCCCAAATTTGGTCAGAATGTTTGTTCCTTAGTCTTTTTACTAGACGGTTCTATGGGCTGCCATAGACACCCTAGCCAGCAGCAGCAGCACCAGAAGAAGGGGCTTAGTGATTAGAACGTTTGCCTCGCACCTCCAGGGTTGGGGGTTTGATTCATGCCTCTGCCCTGCGTACATAGAGTTTGCATGTTCTCGCTTTGCCTTGGGGGTTTCCTCTGGGTACTCCAGTTTCCTCCCCCAGTCCAAAGACATGCACTGTAGGCTCCAGGCTCCCTGTGACCCTGTGTAGGATAAGCACTATGGAAAATGGATGGATGAAAGTTGCTTTGAAGTTTGCTTCAGAAGGATACCTTCACAAACTCTGAACAAATGTTCTGGACTGTCACCTTTTTCAAAACCTTCTGACCTAAAGCAAAAAAAAACAAATAAAAAAATAAAATTCCTCCCAATCCCCCGAATCAAAGCAGTAGCAATAAAATAGCTGATATGTCTACAAAGGAAGACCTAGCTTACCTACTGCCACCTGATTGAAGTTGATGGTGGTTTCACCATTGTCAGAGATGACCATCAGCATGGGTCGAACAGCTTCGCAATGCAGCTCCAGGTACAGTGTGTTATATGCGCTGTAATAAGGGTTAATTTTTTATTAATCCAGCTCTGGCCTCATGCAAACTGACAAAAGTAAACTTTGACCCCCTCTCAATCAGAAAGATTTCTGACTCCCAGGTGTCTTTTATACAGGTAACGAGCTGAGATTAGGAGAACACTCTTAAAGGGAGTCTCCTAATGTCAGCTTGTTACCTGTATAAAAGACACCTGTCCACAGAAGCAATCAATCAATCAGATTCCAAACTCTCCACCATGGCCAAGACCAAAGAGCTCTCCAAGGATGTCAGATACAAGATTGTAGACCTACACAAGTCTGGAATGGGCTACAAGACCATTGCCAAGCAGCTTGGTGAGAAGGTGACAACAGTTGGTGCGATTATTCACAAATGGAAGAAACACAAAAGAACTGTCAATCTCCCTCGGCCTGGGACTCCATGCAAGATCTCACCTCGTGGAGTTACAATGATCATGAGAACAGTGAGGAATCAGCCCAGAACTACACGGGAGGATCTTGTCAATGATCTCAAGGCAGCTGGGACCATCGTCACCAGGAAAACAATTGGTAACACACTATGCCGTGAAGGACTGAAGTCCTGCAGCGCCCGCAAGGTCCCCCTGCTCAAGAAAGCACATATACATGACCGTCTGAAGTTTCCCAGTGAACATCTGAATGATTCAGAGGACAACTGGGTGAAAGTGTTGTGGTCAGATGAGACCAAAATGTAGCTCTTTGGCATCAACTCAACTCGCCGTGTTTGGAGGAGGAGGAATGCTGCCTATTACCCCAAGAACACCATCCCCATCATCAAACATGGAGTATTCGATCCCCTGCTGATTTTGTACATTTGCCCACTGACAAAGAAATGATCAGTCTATAATTAATCTTGGGTGAGAACCTCTTTCCCTCAGCCAGGGCATTGAAAATGGGTCGTGGATGGGTATTCCAGCATGACAATGACCCAAAACACATGGCCAAGGCAACAAAGGAGTGTCTCAAGAAGAAGCACATTAAGGTCCTGGAGTGGCCTAGCCAGTCTCCAGACCCTTAATCCCATAGAAAATCTGTGGAGGGAGCTGAAGGTTCGAGTTGCCAAACGTCAGCCTCGAAACCTTAATGACTTGGAGAAGATCTGCAAAGAGGAGTGGGACAAAATCCCTCCTGAGATGTGTGCAAACCTGGTGGCCAACTACAAGAAACGTTTGACCTCTGTGATCGCCAACAAGGGTTTTGCCACCAAGTACTAAGTCATGTTTTGCAGAGGGGTCAAATACTTATTTCCCTCATTAAAATGCAAATCAATTTATAACATTTTTGACATGCGTTTTTCTGGATTTTTTTGTTGTTATTCTGTCTCTCACTGTTCAAATAAACCTACCATTAAAATTATACACTGATCATTTCTTTATCAGTGGGCAAACGTACAAAATCAGCAGGGGATCAAATACTTCTTTCCCTCACTGTACATGCATCAGTCACACACATTACACACCAACAAGATGTGATTCTATTGAATTTTATATGTGTAAGTTGAACAAAAAGGTACAGATGCTAACCCTGTCCTAAGCTTAGTATGTGACTGTTTATATATAGAATTTGTAAGCAATTTCAGTTCACCTGTATAAGGGTTCCTTCGTGTCCTTTCTGTGTGTAATGTCTCCATTGGACACAAAGCATGGGATGACATAACGGCTGCATCTCTCTTTGTAAGTGCGGAGTAGAGAGGCCTTCGCTGCTCTATACTCATTTGAGCTAGACAAACAAAGAGTGTATTAGCCATGTTTTCACCTAAACAGCCCTTTTTGTTCATAACCTGATCTTAATGGAATATGGAATATATATGACCAAACGTTTGGGGACACCTGACCATCATAGCCATATGTGGTTCTTCTCCAAACTATTGCCTTAAAGCATACAGTTTTGTAGGATGTCTTTGTATGCTGTAGCATTACAATTTCCTTCACGGGAACTAAGGGGCCTAAACCTGTTCCAGCATGACAATGCCCTTGTGCATAAAGCAAAGTCTATACAGATATGGTTTACCAAAGTTGGAATGGAAGAACTCAAGTGGCCTTCACAGAACCCCATTGAACAGTTTTGGGATGAACAGGAACACTGGCTGCCTCCTCGCCCCAACATCAGTGTCTAACCTCACTAACACTCTTGTGGCTGAATGAGCACAAATCCTCACAGCCATGCTTCAAAATCTAGAGCAGAAGTTATAATAGCAGCAAAGGTGAGGAGTAAATCTTCAAATGTTCAAAAATCACATATGGGTGTGATGGTCAGGTGTCCACAAAACTTTAGCCATATAGTGTATTTCTTGTCCACTTAAGAGGAACCCTTACTCCTTCTGTATGTCCTCTGGGTTCAGGGCCTGCACAGGACTTTCACTTTTGGGAGTCAGAGACACTTCTCTGGTCTTCTCCTTCAGCTTACTTGAGTTCTGATTTAGGGGAGGCTTCTTAGCTTTCTTTGGTTCCTCCTGTATCTCATTTTTGTTCTGAATGCATGGGAAAAACATATTGCTGTCTGGATTTAAAAAAGACAGATATGTATACAAACAGATAACCAATGTATCCTGAGAGATGTCCAGGCTCAGTTGTCCTCATCATCAACTTTCTTAAATACCTGTAGCTCATCTTTCTGCGACAGCAGCTGAATAGCCTCTGCCTTGATGACATCATCAGACAGCACTGGGTTGAACGTAACTTGGACCAGACACCTCTGTGGAGAGAAAAGTAGCACTAATGTTCTAAAGTTTAACACTTGACAGAAGATTAAACAGAAAGATCAGTACCTGTCCAGGCAGCACACGTCCTGAAGTGGGTGTCACTGTAATTTCAGAGTTTTCTGGAGGAATGAATGTGAAGAATCTGGCACCCACAGGAGAGACGGGACCCTTGCCAATGCGTGGCATGGGGCGTGTAAAATCATTAAGGCTAGTGTGGGAGTTCAGCACGTACAGCACTGCTGTGGACCGATCTCCTACTGCTGTGGCTCCAAACTGCACCAGTGAATTAGAGAGCTCCAGCACCGGGCACACACCAATCGCACGGCATGGTAATTGAAAGACTCTAAATGGAAAATAGAAGAGACTTTTATGGTACAAAATAAATTAAAACACTTGACTGTCATAATCAGAAATGTCAATAATATGCTAAGGTAAAAATAGGGATAAAAATCTAAGTTAGTGTAACTAATAAGAAGAAACATACAGTGGTGTGAAAAAGTGTTTGCCCCCTTCCTCATTTCCTGTTCCTTTGCATGTTTGTCACACTTAAGTGTTTCGGAACATCAAACCAATTTAAACAATAGTCAAGGACAACACAAGTAAACACAAAATGCAATTTGTAAATGAAGGTGTTTATTATTAAAGGTGAAAAAAAATCCAAACCATCATGGCGCTGTGTGAAAAAGTGATTGCCCCCTAAACCTAATAACTGGTTGGGCCACCCTTAGCAGCAACAACTGCAACCAAGCGTTTGCGATAACGTGCAATGAGGCTTTTACAGCGTCCTGGAGGAATTTTGGCCCACTCATCTTTGCAGAATTGTCCTAATTCAGTTACATTAGAGGGTTTTCGAGCATGAACGGCCTTTTTAAGGTCATACCACAACATCTCAATAGGATTCAGGTCAGGACTTTGGCTAGGCCACTCCAAAGTCTTCATTTTGTTTTTCTTCAGCCATTCGGTGGTGGACTTGCTGGTGTGTTTAGGATCATTGTCCTGCTGCAGAACCCAAGTTCGTTTCAGCTTGAGTACACGAACAGATGGTCGGACATTCTCCTTCAGGATCTCTTGGTAGACAGCAGAATTCATAGTTCCTTTTATCACGGCAAGTCTTCCAGGTCCTGAAGCAGCAAAACAGCCCCAGACCATCACACTACCACCACCATATTTTACTGTTGGTATAATGTTCTTTTTATGAAATGCAGTGTTCCTTCTACGCCAGATATACTTGGACACACACCTTCCAAAGAGTTCCACTTTTGTCTCATCGGTCCACAGAATGTTGTCCCAAAAGTCTTGGGGATCATCAAGATGTGTTGTGGAGAAATTGAGACGAGCTTTGATGATCTTTTTGCTCAGCAGTGGTTTTCTCCTTGGAACTCTGCCATGCAGGCCATTTTTGCCCAGTCTTTTCCTGATGGTGGAGGCATGAACGCTGACCTTAACTGAGGCAAGTGAGGCCTGCAGTTCTTTGGACGTTGTTGTGGGGTCTTTTGTGTGACCTCTTGGATGAGTCGTCGCTGCGCTCTTGGGGTAATTTTGGGCGGCCGGCCACTCCTGGGAAGGTTCACCACTGTTCCATGTCTTCGCCATTTGTGGATAACGGCTCTCACTGTGGTTCGCTGGATTCCCAAAGCTTTGGAAATGGCTTTATAACCCTTTCCAGACTGATAGAGCTCAATTACTTTCTTTCTCAATTGTTCCTGAATTTCTTTGGGTCTCGGCATGATGTGTAGCTTTTAAGGATCTTCTGGTGGACCTTACTGTGTCAAGCAGCTCCTATTTAAGTGATGCCTTGATTGTGAACAGGTGTGGCAATAATCAGGCCTGGGTGTGGCTAGAGAAATTGAACTCAGGTGTGGACAACCACAGTTATAGTATGTTTTAACAAGGGGGGCAATCACTTTTTCACACAGGGCCATGATGGTTTGGATTTTTTTTCACCTTTAATAATAAACACCTTCATTTACAAATTGCATTTTGTGTTTACTTGTGTTGTCCTTGACTATTGTTTAAATTGGTTTGATGTTCCGAAACACTTAAGTGTGACAAACATGCAAAGGAACAGGAAATGAGGAAGGGGGCAAACACTTTTTCACACCACTGTAAAAGGTGCATGGGGTGCACGAGATTTATATGCAGTATTTATATTTAAACAACAAAAAATAAAAGCCCGGGTTATAGATTTGTCAGGGTATATGATATAATGTCATTCCTCATTAAATTGTTATATTATATTTTGTTTTAGATGCTACAGTTATGCAAAAATACACGACAAGGCTCAAAGATGAACAAATGAACAGTTTTATCAGTAATGACTCTGAGAGGCATCTGAATAAGACTGGGGCGTTTTCCTAACCGATATACACCTTAAATATTTATATGCAATCAATCTATCATACTGCATTGCTTCCACATTTATGTTGATAGATTAAAAAAACTGTATGCAATGGCGGCTCACATTTTGTACTCAGTAGTATTAAACATCTGAAAGGATATATGTTTATAACAGGTATGACCTGACATACCTGTTAATTCCTGATTTGCAGGTGAGTTGAAAGTTGTATTCGCCTGCTTTTGAAGCATTGAAGATCAGATCAATTTCCAGTGTCTGTAGTGGGAGCAGCGTCCCAAAACCATCATTAGGCTGGACATCAATGAACTACACAAAAGAAATCAGCGGATCAAAAATGGTAAATGGTCTGCACTTATATAGGGTCCTTTAACCTTAGCGGTTCTACAAAGCGCTTTACAATGTTTCTCATTCACACACACACACACACACACACACACACACCAGTGCAAGGCTGGTCAAATTCTCAAAGAATCAGACACTCTTGAAGACCTTGTGGATGTCCATGAACTCATTATTCACAGTCTTTCAGTTTGTTATTGGTTTGAATCTAGACTTTTGCATGTATTTTTCTCATTTGTAAGTCGCTTTGGATAAAAAGTGTCTGCTAAGATATGAATAAATGTAAATGTAAATGTAAAGGTGAAGTAGCCTGATTCATATGACATGTGGTGACATTAATAGTGTACATTCACAAAACTGCATCGTAAGAAATGATGCAGGAATTTTAAGCCTACACTTGAGGTCAGGAAAACACTATTTGGCAGTGCATTTGTGTGAAGAGATTTACCATTCTACCCCAGTCCTATAAATCTTTCCTGAAGCGGCCAATTTAGTGGCAGATGGATTCTTCCCCTAAGTGACCTCCTCCATGCAGGGTGTCGGTACACTGGTCACAGTGGAAATTTTATGCTGAAGTGGTCAGTTTCTAAAAAAGCTCATGGGCACATGCCATATTACTGACATTTACTATGTGTTCTGGCCTTTTTTTTTTGGTGAAGATGTTGGAGAAGGGCTGGATTCAAAGGCTTCTTGGCATACATTTTGTGTCTTTACATTGCATCCCAGTTTCTACAAAATATGTAATCAGAGCACCATGCAGCTTGTGGCATGTTTAGATGACTACCTGAAGAGACATTTCACAAGATGCCTCACATGCCATGCTCTACACAGCAATCTCATACAGTACGAAAAGGTCGTACTGCTGCCCTGCACAGCCGAGGAAGCTGTTCCGCTGTCCAGCCCAGCTGAAAAGGTCATCCTGCTGCCCTGCACAGCCGAGGAACCAACCAGGCCCAAGCCATGTCCCAAGTCCAGTCTCTAGTTCCGGATGTCCAAGTCAAGGCTCCAGTCTCTGACATCCCAGTTCAGTCCATGCCCATGCCCAAGTCTACCAATACGGTTGAGGAAGCTGTCCCAGAGATTCTTTTTTTTGGGGGGGGGGCAAGGAGGACAGCAGAGCTCCAGCCAGAGGCCTACAGGGAGGCCTCAGCTGTGGAGATCCAGCCTGAGGTCGTTGCTCAGCCTTCCTGCACCACTGAGTACGCTGCACTAATTGACTGCTCTGTGGAGGACGCTATTCTGTTCTCCTGCGTCGCCGAGAGGCGGCACCTTCTGTTCCAGAGCCGCCGGGGCGGCGCCCTTTGATCCAGTGCCGCCGGGGGCGGCGCCCAGCGTTCGACTTTCAACTCCGGTGGGGGTGTGGCCCCGCCCATCTGCTGGCCAACGGAGACTGCCTCGTTGCCAGTGACAGCAAGACACATTTCGAGCAGGGGCCCAGGACCCCCATTGGAGGGGGGGTTCTTGGTGCTCTGGGAGGAGCACCTTTTGGAAGGGGGTTCTGTCAGGAGATGGCCAGCAGAGGGCACTATGGCACTGTGGCTCGTCTTCGAACAAGCCACGTGACTTTGTTTTGTTCACTTGCTTCCGGATTAGCGTTAGCTTTATGGGTTACAGGTGTTTGTGTTTTTGAGTTAATGACACTTGTTATTTAAACGCCGGAGTTACTGAGCACGGTGCACATTATTGTTTGTGTTAATTGTAATCATTGTTATGTTCGTAGCGGTCGTGCTCAGAAGGATACTGCTCTATGCTACGGTTGCTTTGAGTTTTGTATTTCTGTCTAATAGAGTTTTGATCTGCAATTGCAATCGCCTCCCGACTGTGATCTGTTACAAGTAACCTGTAGAACCACCTTTAGCAACAATGACTTTATTTTGTCATTTTCTATAGGAGTTTATCAGTCTCACATCGTTTTGGAGAAATCCTTGCCCACTCTTCTTTACAACATTGCTTCAGTTCATTGATGTTTCTTCATGCAGATTATTGTAACATCTAAGTGGTGTATATTATTGTATGATAAATAGCTGTGCTTTAATTTTACTTTAATCTTTATACTTAATATGTATATGCTATGAATAACATGTTTGTAAAAATTATGCAGAGAAATGTTTTAATCCCTCCCAATTTTATTTTTTTGGTATCATTGTGAAAACATTAACTCAATGTTATTTAGGATACAGCACTATTATCATATGTAGCACATTACAAATATCACCATTTTACCAATATACTGTAATAAGTCAAATAAGGCCATATTCAGAGTCAACAACTTAAGTTCAAAAGTTACATAGTATTTATGTGGTGAAGTTTCTTTGTATTCGGAATTGATTTTCTAGATTATTAAAATGATCTCTGAGATCACCAGATTTGTCCAAAAAATAATTCAGGGCATAGAAAATGTATATATCGAAGAGCAAGTTCATGTTTTTCTTTACTGTAACATTTAAAGTGATATAACAAAGAGACTATGTGGAAAAAAATTAATGGGGGGGGGGAAAAAACAAAAGATTAAGATGATAACTATGAATAAAAAGATTGAAATAAACATTTAACAGGAGTCTAATATAGTGCCAATATATTGTAATTAACACATTAATGACTGCAAAATGTGGTTTTACTTAACACAGCTTCCATCCTCATTATATTATAAAATAGCACTTGATCCAGTGCATCCTATAAATTTTCACAATTTTTGAATCACACTTTTAAATTTTTGATTTTTTTTTATTTGTTGAATTAAAAATGAGGGAGGTTCTTTTTGCCCAGAAAGATTTGTTTTGCCCAGCGTTTAAAGGATAAACTGACCAAACACTCACACGCTACAATTACAGCTCATGAACTACGTGTACTTACTAATTTTATCCAGAAACCTAGAAAAATATGTCCTTGAGGTTGAGAGCAGTGTCTCCAATTAAGATGCTGTCACCTCCGAGCTCATACTTGTGAATATAAACCCACACTGTGGTTGTTTACAATTAATTAATAAGTAGTTTCAGATTTATTAAGACTGAAGTTTTAACTTTTAACCAAACATTAAAAGGGAACTCATTAAAGAAAAAGGCATGCATGGGATTTTTTGGCTGTATTGACTCCTCTCTTAACTGGCTTTGGAGATGCTTTTATGGAAACTAAAAAACATTTCTATAAGTTGAGCTGTGTAAGAGCATCTGCCAAATGCTGCCCCACCCTGCTGCCTGAGAAGCACATACATCTGAGGTCTGAATAACGATATTTCAGTATTAACTCCTCACTACGTGTGCCAAACTTAGTGTTATAGTAAATAGTGGGACATTTCTATTACACTATGGTACAAATATTTTACATAATATAAATGATTATTCTTTTGTAAAATGACATCATTGATTCCGATCACTTCATTAACAGATCATATAATATATGAATACGTGGCAACTGAAACTAGGTAATGACTTGTTTCCTCAGAAAGTGCTTTCACTGGGGAGTGTGATTTCGTAGAGCCAGAAATAGAGACAGTGTAAAACACTTCATATTAGTGATGCCTTCAGGCTTGTCTATCACTGAAAATGAGTGTAGCCCTATTTCCGATGTGCTCTAATAAAACAGCAGAACAGCTGATGTACATTAGAACCAGTATTCATAATCATCATAATCATCATAATTATCTATTGTTGTTTTTTTTTTTTTGTTCACTTGTAGTTATTAAATCTCTGTAAATATATATAAACATACTGGGATATATGATTAGTACTCTGTACTCACCTTGGGAATGCCCACAAAACCAAAGTTCTGTGGCAATAAAGAGAGGTTGGTGAGACGCACAGTGGTCTGAACAGACTCAAAAACGGTGCAGTGCCCAAACTCCACCTCGGTGTGGTCAAACTTCAAATCAGAGGTGGTCACAACGGCGTGCACAGTAAAAGGAACAGGCTTTACCTATTGGAAAGTAGCCTAATTAGCCTTATTATTTCATGAGTTGCCCTGTTAGAGAGCTCATTATAAAAGTAAAATTAGGAGATGGGTAAACCAGAGGATGAAATGAGCCAAAGAAGCACATTCTAATGGCAGATGTTTACTGGCAAAAAGATATATATATATATATATAATTCTCAGAAATGTACAGCTGAACAAATGGTTACTTGGTTACATTACAGTTTTTTAAATAAAACAGTAACATTTCAGTGGCTTTTGTCATAGCACTACTTCAGAAATCTTGTTTACACACTGCCATTTATATATAGATTGGAAGAAAAGGAGGGAGACAAGGTGAGAGCAAGAGTGAGAAGCTGTGTGTGTTTGCTTTAATACACTTGTGAGCACTTTTGTGCATTTATAGGTGTTACCTTTGTAATTGTGACAAACCGATGGGGGACAATTTAAAAGTCAAACCAGCAAGTCACTCCAAATCAATACAACAATAAGTTATTCTGACAGATCACCTTCATCCTCTGATGGAACATTTCTATCCTCATGGGCATGGTCTCTTCCAGGATGACTCCGCCCATGTCCACAGGGCTGGAGGGCTCACTGAATCACTTGATGAGTATGAAAATGATGTAATCATATGCTATAGCTTTTACAGCCACCATATTTCCACCCAATTGAACACCAGTGGAATTTTGAACTGATGTGGTAGGCAGAGCTCTGTACCGCCATCATCAAAACACCAACTGAGAGAATACATAATTGTCCTCAAAATGATAGGATAGTGCCAACTGTCCTGAGAATCCGCTGGTAGTTTGGCTCACAAATAGTAGAAGCTCCTAATAAAGTTCTAAGGTGTGTGTGTGTGTGTGTGTGTGTGAGAGAGAGAGACAGACAAACAGACAGACAAATATATATATAGAAAGAGTATGTATATGTGTATCTGTGTGTATGGGTTTTGAGGATTTGCCATGGGCAATGTTTTGGTCAGGAACACAGGTTTGAGCTCAGCATGAGTCCTGGCCTGGAAGCTGAATCTGAGTGGGTGATAGGACAAGCGGATGATGTTAGATCCTGTTTGCCAAGGATGGAGTAGTGGAGGGGGGCTTTTTTTGGAAAGGGAAATTTAACCAGAATCCAGGTCAGGGGATTATGGAAGTTAGTCCTGTATTTATACTGATTCCGCTGTATTACTCAGTACGCAGTTATAAAATTTGCAATGCTATAAAAATACAATGCACAAAACACACATACAGTATAGCCTCTAATCAAAGCAATACTATGGGGTAAACTCTCTTCCCTCTCATTGAGGGAAGGCCAATATCTTGAGAGAGAGAGAGAGAAATAAAGGCAGCCATGATCTATTTTTGACTTATTTGCACCTACCTGATCAGCCACCTGTATATTCAGAGGTACCTCCAGGACTCCCGTGTCCTGGTCAAAGAAGGACTTGGCGTCCTCTGGCAGGCTACATCTATCAAAAAGACATGAAGGACAAGTCAAAAATAAACACAGGATTTGTGTAAATGTCCTGCTGATCTGACCATAATTAAAGTTAGACTTCCTTTGTCATTAGTGTTGCTCTTTAAACTTAATGTCTGTACATTGTTTTTTTTTCTTTTCTTTTCATCTTTAGCTAAATCACATTCAATAACATTCACTAAAATACTACTGACTGTAAAAGAGTTTCAGCATTCAGTTTTGATAAATAGGAGCTGAACATCAAACATGGACATGATCTGTAGAAGAGATTAAAGCTGAGAGGGAGGGAGAGAACAAGGGAGCAAGAGCGAGAGAGACAGCTAGGAAGAGAGATTTTAAGAGACAGGAATATATTGAGAGCGGGAGAGAGAAATAAATAGAGCGAAACAAGAGTTGCATTAGTAGTTCCGCGTAGTCCAAGGGCTCTAGCATGTGAAAGCATGGTAACCATGGTGATTGTGGGTGTAAGGCACAGTGGAGTGGGATTTAAAGAGGGACATGCAGTCAAATGTCAAATTATGTAATACAATAAGCTCTGTTCAGTAATAATATGCCTAAATTAAACACCATGTAGAGTATAGAAGCTACTAAAAGGTCAAACACAGGTTCAAGTGCTTGAAGAAATATTTTCATGAAAAATAGTCAGGTTTAACATATGAGCAATGGGCAAAATTACACATTATAGTTAAAATAGATGCAAGTCTTAAAATTGTGCAAACACATTGTATTGCTGTATACAGTACCATTCATCACCTTTCAAGGAGTAAATGCTACATATAAACAGAAAATTACTGTTTCTCTCTCTGTAGAGTTGCAGTAAATAATTGGCTAGCTTTTCCGTTGGAACATTTTTTTTTTGCAGGTCGCTGAATTGCTGATTTTAAATGCTGTGAATGCCCCTTTAATTATGCAAGACCTCCTAATATAATGAGTAGGGATATGAGTTTTACAAAGTCCAAATTCATGCAGGGTTATAAAACTCAGCGTTTTTCTCACACGTGATCCAGTATTTCACAGAACGGTATGATCCAAACACCCAAGCAATAAAGCCTGGTGAAATTTTGCACATTAAGCCAACGCGGTAAGCAGAAAATATAAGGCTCTGCCGTTTGTATTTGTGAATCTTTTCACAAATAGATCCGCATGATTTGCTCTCAAAACATTCTCCTCCAAAGGCTTAGCTATATTTAGTTAAAATATTTTTGAATTGAAATTTCTTAAAAGGAGAGAAAAAAAACCCCTGAACTCTACAGCTGGGTAATGAAGTGGATATTAAACCTTCTGAACCTCAATAATGCATCCTACAGGGGGTAAAATAAAAATAAAGCAAATCCAATAAAAGGATTATGAACAATGGTGTGTAGTTTGTAATGCTAAATTGCAAGGTTGATTTAACCTGACAACTACATTTAGGCATTCCCAGTCTAGGATCTATGCACCATTTACCCCAGCCATGCTACCATGTGAGAGCTCTACACTGGTGTTATCAATCCCACACTAGCACTGATTTATTTAAGGAATTGCTTGTTCTCGGTTAATGGAGTCTCGGTGGGAGCGTCAATCCTGAATTAGCTTGGCGTGATGCTGCGGAAAAGCCTTGCAGGGCGTCACATGGCCCATCTGTCGGGAAAAAAAACAGGCCTGTAGCACAGTTTTGGCTTCTGATATGAAAGCACCCCACGCTATCATTCAAATGATCAGTATAATTCCATTTCCATTGTTGCATTATTCAAAAAAAAAAAAAAAAAAAACAACTACTGCCTAATCCCGGCCCATCAAACTATTTTAAAGACAAATTCTCCTGAAGATAGATCAGTTGTTAAAATGGCATTTTTGTGATGAAACCAGGATTGATCATGTCAGAACCTTTTCTACCTTTATTGTGAACTTGTAAACTATAAACTATAAACAGTAAGATTGTGGGGAAAAATATTAAAAATAACTTCTTAAGTAATACTTAGTTGAAGCACCCTTAGATTTTATCACAGCATTCAATGTTTTTGGGTAAGAGTCAATCAGTTTGGCACATCTTGACTTTTGCCATTCTTCCTTGCAAAAGCATTCTACTGAGCACAGCCCTCTTCAGATCAGCCTACAGATTTTCAATATGCTTCCGATCGTGGTCATGCTTAAGGGTGAAATTCCTCTTTATCTTAAGTGTTTTAGCAAAAGCCTTATAGTTTTGTACCAAAATGTATTGGTATTATTTGGAGCTATTCTTTATTCCCTCCACCCTGATTAAGCCGCAGTTCCGGCTGAAGAAAAATAGCCCCATGGTATGATGCTGCCGCCACCGTGCTTCCCTGTGGGGATAGTGTTCTTTTGGTGATGTGTTGTGTGTTTTTTTTTGGGTGTGCCAAATATATATTGGTGTTATGGACAAAAAGTTTAATTTGATCTCATCAGACCATAACACATTATTCCACATGGATTTTCCTCCTCATCTGAAGTGTTTTAGTAGAAGCCTTAAAGCGCCCCATTATGCTATATAAAAGTGCCTAAATTTATTTTATGGGTCTCATACAATAGGTTTACATGTATCCAAAGTAAAAAAAAATACTTTATAGTACTTTATAAAATAAAATAATTTACATTGCAGCATCACCTCTTTTCCTCAGTGTCACAAATGACTCGCTCAAGGACCCGTTCACTCTAAACTCCTTTCAGAGAGCCTACTCTGCTGTGATTGGTCAGATGTCCCAGTAAAAACATCCCCCATCCACCCCCCACAAAGGTTTCTGGTCGTTTTTTTAATTGTTTAAAATTGCTCAAATTAAATAGTTTTTAATGTTTGCAATTTCATACAGAGGGCGGAAAAAGGTCATGCGAGACATGATTTATCTTGGTTTAATCTTTTTCATCTCAAAAACGTCTCATTTTCAGGAAATATCTATGAAACACACCACAAATTAAATTAAATGAAATACATTTCTTTGTCTTTAAATTACAGTCCATCCATGACCTCACTAGTCTGAAATATTCATAGAGCAGTCCTTTAATGATCATTAATATTACAGATGGTTTGCTACTAGCATTCTCAACAAAAGTAGAAGCATTTTGCGCATCAATACAAGTACATCTCTTCAATACTACATGCTGATTCATTATTTAATACTATGTAACTAGGAAACATAACAGTTGACTGCAGCTACAGTATATTGACTAGTTTTCTTAGTGTTGTCTTGAGGAAGGAGCTGTGCACACCTACGTTTGGGGAGTTGAGTGAGCAGTTGGAGGATCACTGAAAGCAAACTTTACTAAGAGATTATGGAGAGTTTTGTGTTTGGGGAACAAATGAGTACTGCTTCACAGTAGAAATGACTCGTTAATCATCACTTTGAATTAGTGTTATTGTTCAGGCTAACCTGAAACCTGTCCCAATAGTAATATGTGGTTTGGTTTACATTTATACAGTCTAGCTAATGGAATGGAATATGGCTCTAATCACGTGAAATAAATCTGTGAAAAAAAGTGGCAAAAGTGGCTTTTGTGAGATACTGTAACTTTGTCATACAAATTTAATTATGTAAATTGTTATGAATTCATTAGAACCCTTTATAATCCACCTGCTATCCACTTAGACCGTGCAGTACATTATATTATTCATGTGTGTATGGGTTTTATTATGTTTACAGCAGACAGACAAATAGCAGCATGAAATCGGTTCTAGATCGGTATAGATGACTGCTTGAAACTGTGGGCTGAATCTGAAACCGCGTACTTACCTACTATATAGTAGCCGAAATACATATATCTCGCCTACTATATAGTAGGTAAGTGCGCGGTTTCGGATGCAGCCATACTCTTGTTTGCCTTAAAATGGTTGAACACTACCGTGTGTGATCGTGTCCTGTCACAAAATGCGGTGAAAACTCTCACACAACGTTAACAGTGTGATTAAGATGTTTACATGTCTGTAATACATGTCGATAATGCACTTTTACTTCGAGTATGACTTTAGTCAGACTAAAGTAATAAAAAATTGCTGTTTACATGCTAGTTTCCTAATCAGAGTATTGCTTAATCGGGTTAATATTGGATTATTGTTGTCCATGTAAATGTACTTACTGTTTTACAAATGATTGGTCTCTTACATGTGATAAGAAAGTACTGATCACAATGAAAATGAGAAAACTGTGGTGAGTTAGTCAAACATAAGTGAAGAGCAGCATGGATGGATAGATAGATTGGACAGAAAGAGAGGACAAGCAGCAGTAATGCTGTTCTAATCCCTGATTATAATGCCTCTGATTCAGTAAAGCTAAAGCTGACATCTGAACAAATGTGCTATGAAGAATTGTTGTGAAAAGCCATGCCACCGGACACCAAATCATTCTTAGCTACCAATATGCCTCAACAATGAATCCAAAAAGAAAGGACTTCATCATACCTGGATATTGATAAGTGACAAATTAAAGGAAGAAACGGCGGCTCTGTTATACTCTGGGGAATTTTGCTGGTTTGGTTTGTGTCCACTTGCCCCCTTAAATGGTAGAGTCATTACAAATCAAAACAAGGTTATTCTGACTAATTAATTTTACGCTATGTTGAAACATTTCTATTCTGATGGGAGTGGTCTCTCCCAGGATGACAATTCCTCCATCCACAGGGCACGAGGACTTACTGAATGCTCTGATGAGTATAAAAATGATGGCATGATCCTTTTGACTTCAAACTCACCAAATCTCAACCCAACTGAACATCAATGGGAGATTTTGGACTGACGTGTTAGACAGCACTCTCCACCGTCATCATGAAAACACCAGTTGAGGGAAGAATAATGTCCATCCCTCTAGTACAGTTCTATAGAGAGTTCTCCTGTAGCATCTATGCCAAGGTGAACTGAAGCTGTTTTAGCAGTTTGTGATAGACCAAGAGATATTATGTTTTTTTTCTTCTCTTTAATGTTTCAGCTCTTCTGACCCACCTTCAAGAACTTCTTTCCACTAAGAGTATCAGACAGTGGGCATTTCATTACAATTCAAACTCTCCAAATCGATAATACACCTATTTCATGATTTATAAGTCTAGAGGAGAAAAGCTTAGATTTGTGGTTACCTGGGTAGGAATTTGAGCTGGGCATGAAAGCTGGATTTTGCCTGGACGTAGCCAGTTTTAGGCAAGATGTCCATGTGGTTCTTCAGCTCCTTACACACCTGGAACGTCAATTTGAGTGCTGTGCTGGCTCTGAAACACACATACATATGCAGTAATGCCCAGGCAGCATGTTACTATTATGAAATATTCATAGAGCAGTCCTTTAATGATCATTAATATTACAGATGGTTTGCTAATAGCCTTCTCAACAAAAGTAGAAGCATTTTGCGCATCAAGCATCAAGTACCCCTCTTTTATACTACATGCTGATTTATTATTTAATACTATGTAACTAGGAAACATAATAGTTGACTGCAGCTACAGGATTTGACAAGTTCTCTTTTAGTATAATCTTGAGGAAGGAGCTGTGCACACCCATGTTTGAGGAGCTGAGAGAGCAGTAGGAGGATTTCTGACAACAAACTTTACTAAGCAATTATGGAGAGTTTTGTGTTTGGGGAACAAGTGAATACATAGAAATGACTCTTTTACTCATCACTTTGAGTTAGTTTTGTGTGTTTTGGTTTACATCTGTATAGTCCAGCTAATGGAATATGGCCCTAATGTTGTGAAAAAAATCTACGGGGAAAAAAGTGAGGTTGATCCGACCCGGGTGAAGCTCCCGCTCCCTGGCTACAAACGCCGCGTTGCCTGATGGCCGAGAAGAGCCCCCGTTTCTCCGGAGAGCCTCGGCGCGACTCCGGGAACCCCTGTGAACTCCCTCTGAACTCTCACCACATGCTGTCATGCCCACATGCAAGCACACGCGAGCACACACACACATAATCACACTCAGCCATATTCTCCAGAACATTATAAATAAAAAAACCTCACTTGGTAACTTTATAACGGCCTCCCATGTGTCTGTGTTCCACCCACTGCTGGCTAATTCCCCTACACTGGTGGAGGATGCGGGCATAAGCACAGACCCGCCCATGTAAAAAAAAATATATGTATTATTTTCCCTTCCCCCTCTTTCCAGAGATGGAGGCCCTGCTGCAGCAACTAATGAAGGCCAGCCTCCAGCAGCAGACCATAACACATCAGCTCGCCGAGAGCCTACAGGTCGCAACCCGGGAGCTGCTGGCCCTGAAAGCCACGACTTCTGTGACCGCCCCTCCTCACCCTGATCCCAGCCAAGCAGCCCAAGACCTGCTTCCCCACTTGTCCCCAGAGGACGATATCAAGGCCTACCTGGAAGCCTTCCAACGGGTCACGCACCAGGAGAGCTGGGGTATCAAAGAGTGGCGGCGCATCCTCGGCCCGCTGCTTTCCGGAGAGGCACACGTGGCATATTATGCCCTCGCTCCGGAGTACGCAGGGAACTGCGCAGAGGTAAAGAGAGAGATCTTGGCATGGTGTGCGCGGAACCCCTTCCAGGTGGTGGTGGAGTTCCACCGGTGGCGCTACAGGCCGGGAGCCAAGCCATGTGGACAGATAGACACTGGTTGTAGAGAGGGTGGCCATGGACCGGTTCCTGAGGACCTGGCCACCCACAGAACGCGAGACCATGGGGATGCAAACCCCTGGGACATCCAGGGAACTACTGACCGCCGTGGATTACACCCTGACCTCCATAGTGTTCGGCGAATAGGGAGAGCACCACCGAAGGCCCAAGGACAAATCCAGCCCGACCGAGACAGACCAGGGGACACCGAAGAAGACCCAGAAAACCTGGCCAGCAGGGCATGTCCTCCCCACACTGGATCTGCCAAAACCGCCCCAGCAAGCGAAAGAAGCACAAGTGCGACAGGCCTACCTGGCCCGAGGTAAGGTGGACGCCGGGACAGAAGGTAAGCTGCACACACACTCTAACCTGCTCTCATCTGCATTCCAGCAGGTAAACTGGCAGGGGAACTTTGGCCGAGAGCAGAAAGAGGACAGTTGAAGTATTGCTGGGCCCAGGTGCGTCAGATCGAGGGGGTCGACCAGAGCCCGAACCAGAGGCTCCCCTCCTCTTACTTTCTGGTCAAAGGAGGCTTAATGTTCCACCGGACCAACCGCCAAGGGGAAACGGTGGACCTCTTGGTCGTCCCCAAAGCCAGAACGCAGGCCCTGATGCACCTGGCCCATGCCCATATGCTCGGGGGCCACCTGGGGCCAAGGAACACCCTGGAGAAGCTGAAGGACTGTTTTGTTTTGACAGGCATGGACGCAGAGGTCCGGCACTTCTGCCAACAATGCCCCCAGTGCCAACGCATGGCCCCAAGGAAGCCCCCGCTTGCGCCACTCATCCCACTTCCCATCATAGGCATCCGTTTCAAGAGGATCGGTATGGACCTCATCGGTCCGCTCCCAAAATTCGCCTGAGAGCACGAGTATATATTGGTAATCGTGGACTATGACACCAGATACCCCGAGGCAGTACCACTGCATAAAGCCACTTCCCGGGACATCGCCAAGGAACTGGAGCTCCAGTTCAGCTGTGTGGGGATCCTAAAAGACATCCTAACTGACCAAGGTACTTTTGTCAAAACTTATGTCTGATCTGTGTCAGCTGTTGCAGGTGAAACACCTAAAGGCATCGGTCTACTACCCACAAACGGACGGGCTGGTCGAACGGTTCTACCAGACCTTAAAGCAGATCTTGCACCAGGTGGTAGACGAGGAAGGGAGGAACTGGGACCTCCTCCTGCTATATGTCCTCTTCGCTGTCCGAGAGTGCCCCCAGGCATCCACGGGCTTCACACCTTCGAGCTCCTCTTCGGACAGCGACCTCGTGGACTGCTGGACGTGGCACGAACAGCCGAAGAACAGCCTTCCCCGTTCCGCTCAGTCATCGAGTATGTACAGGAGATGCAGGAGAAGATTGACAGAGTGGCCCCGATCATCCAGGAAAATATGATAGTCGCCAAGGAGGAACAGAAATGAGTGTACAACCGTCCAGCACAACCCTGTGAGTTCCAACCTGGTGATTTGGTACTCCTGCTAGTACCCAGCAGCTCCTGCAAATTCGGAGGCAGGGCACATATAGAGTCCTCGAGAGGAGAGGTCCCGTGAACTATCGCCTACAGCAGCCCAGTAAGCGAGCAGACACACAAACGTACCACATAAACCTGCTGAAGAGGTGGATAGAGCCAGAACTGGTACTGTCTGCATTTGCGGCCCTAGACACAAATCACGACCAGGGCACCTTAATCCAACTGGGCGAAGAACTCACCCCCACCCAAAAGCAGGAGTTGTCAGAGTTGGTGGGGCAATTTACTGATGTTTTTTCTACCTCCCCAGACATGACGTAGCTGGTACAACACGAGATCAAGACTCAGCCGTGAGTGGTGGTCCGGGTGCAGCCCTATCGGGTCCTGGAGGCCTGCCGTAGGGCTATCGAGGAGGAGGTCAGCCAGATGCTGTGGGACAACATCAGAGAAGTCCAACAGCCTCTGGTCCAGCCCTATCGTAGTTGTACCGAAGCCCGTTAACTTTACAATGGCCTCCTGTGTGTCTATGCTTCACCCACCGCTGTATGAACAGTGACTCTGCCACTAACCCTAAAATTAACTGGCATAACCTTTCAACTTTCAAGTTCTTCAGCTCCTTACACACTTCGAATGTCAATCTGAGTGCTGTGCTGGCTCTGAAGCAACACATACATATACAGTAAAGGCCAGGCATCATTTTCTACTAAGCTGCACAAAGAGTCTTCCATAGTCCGTTTTCTCTGAGCGTACTTCAGTTAAGCTGCTTTCACCGAACACCATTCCGTATCTTTATTTGTACAATGTCCTGCAGCTGTGCTCTTTGTTTCTGTGTGGAAGCAGTAACACATACTGTACACAGTACACTTGACTTGTACAGTAAGAAACAAACACCTTTTAGCAGCAAACTGAGTATGAGTAATACAGTATGAATACATCAAACAAGGGCACACGCGATCCACTTGAATAGACATTAATAGCCTCACATAATGTACAGTGTTCTCTTTTCTCGCCATTTATGAGCTGACCTAAATGTTATGAGGAATCCACTTTGCCACAAAGAGCTTCTATCTTGAGGGACATAAATGGGGCTCTATCACAGGAATATTCTTCACTGAATTATGACTACGCACACCTACTACTGCGATGACACCATGCCAAGCGCTTAAATCTCTGTATGACTCACCGTCAATGGATGTTTGGTTATTTCTAAGCTTATGTAAATGGTTGTGATTTTACTCCAGTACAAAAGGTCTGAATAAGTACAGTATAGAGACTCCTGCAGTACTAGAAGGACTGTCGCCACCAACAAATATAGCTTGGTAACTTTGTAAATAGAACAAGCAACTAGCTCAGTTTGTTGTTGTATACATAAATAAGCACTAATAAATATTCAAATAGCATATTTGCTATGTGTGTTATGAATATGTATGTAAGTACTTGTACAGTGTCCTTCAAACCTCAGCAGTTCCTCTCAAGGGAAGAAGAGATGGGATATTTTAATGAGGAGCCAGAAATTCCCTGACATTGCACTATACTGTCAGCACTTAATTTTCAAGCCTTCAGTAAAGTGACCTACATAGTAGAAAACTCAACAGATGTGCTTGTGCCACAGGCAAGGGCAGCGGCAGTCCATGGATATAAATGAAAAACTTAAATAGTACACTATGCCCTAGTCACAGAGCTACTTCTGAGAGATCTCAGTCACTATAGTAACCAAGATGGCTTAAGTACTTAGTGCCAAATGCAATTTCTTTCTATGATTTCACATTAGTGTCTTTTTTTATAATACCAAAAAGTAACAAACACCATGTTCCAGCATGCCGCATCTATAACTTATCCCTCAGAGGCATGCACCATGTGCTTTGTCTTGTTGCAATTCTAATACTGCATTTGACCAAAGTTTATAACTTGTAATTTCTGACCTCTGACTAGAAAAAGCCAAAGAAAATGTCAACTCGGATTTCCTACTCAGAAAGGCTGGAAGGTGTCCTCAACCCAGAGTTCAGCATATGACGCCATGTCAGCATGAATGCTCACACTATCAATGCAAAATAAAACATCACTTCACTACTTTAAATGTGTTTACAGCGGTATTTAATTTCAATCAATCAACATAAATTAAATCTATAACATGGACCATACAGTTAACTGTTTTGGGAAATTAAAATACATCATAAACTCATGATCACCGATGTTAGCTATCTTGTTGCTACAAAAACACACATTTTCATGGAAATGTCCATGTTCTTTGTAGCTTGCATGCAGCAAGTTTGGAAATGACTTAACTCGGAAGTGGGAACTCCAATTTAAGTCAATGCAGCATAACACTTGCAGCTTGTTCCCAGCTAATTACAGACTTTTACAGAAGATTACAGAATTATAAACACACCATCTTTGCACAGCGTTACACCTTTCATGTGCTCTTGCTCACGAAAGTCATTATTGTTTCTATTTATTCTATTGTTCTATTTGTTCACCGTTTTATTAAACAATGTACATCATTGTTTCCACTCTTGAGCCAAAGTATATCTTGCGTCACTAAAATAATCACATTTGATTTATTATTCTGTTCCAAGATAAAAAGGACACCTTGATTTAAATTTGGCTATGAAATGAATGTAGGTCTGGGGGAAGGAGGAAGAGAGCCTGTTGCACAGGATGAATTATACAAAAATGATTAGATTAAAATGGACTTGATGAAAATGTATACAAAGTAAAAATTGAGCTCATCAAAATGCGAAAGAACAACAACCACCAAGTAGCCATTTGATTTGATATATTAAAGGTTGGTTTAATTAAAACAGTGTAGATTTGATCAAATATCAGCCATGTTCCTTATTAACAAGTACTTTCTGTCTTCAGATTGCAATCAGATGATTAGGAGACAAGTACAGCTCTCCTTTTTTATCTAAAGATAAAATCATAAATGAACAGTTTTGCTTTTTATCAGTGGGACTACTCTTGCACAAGAGCAGGACTTTCTGCAGTAATACATGTATATTTAGAAACATGTATATTTATATCATGGCTGGGAGACCTATATATTATCTGTTTGACTCCATACACTAGGAAAACTCATCCTCTCCTCTGTGGTCAATGTGTTAGAATACTTTTAATAAAAAAATAAAATCAGAGGAATTTTTTATTTATTTGAGACGGTTAATTGATTGAAGTTATCTGGATCAATTATATGTGCAGACATTACATGAACCACTGCAGGTGTAATTAATTTTAATGAACAGGGAAAAATAAACATCTTCACAAAAATTGTTCAAATAGTTCAAGTTAAAGTGTATGAAAAAAAAAAAAAAAAAAAAAAAAACAATTGCAGTCAAACAAAAAAAAAAAAAAAAAAAAAAAAAAAAAGGAAAAGTGAGAGGGCAAAGAAAAAAGGGGAAAAAAAAAAAAAGGAAAAGGGGGAGGGGAAAAAAAAAAAAAAAAAAAAAAAAGAATGTTTTTTGCTACCCCTCTTTGCTGTATATTTTTCCTTACACCCATACATTTACACATACACAGACAAATTTTGTTTTACTTTACCCTCACACCACACACAAAACCCAAACACCACACGCTGCGGGGCGGGGGGAGGGCGCCCACCTTTCAACAAAGATCAGGAATCTGTTTTCTCACTAAAACTGGACAGTTAAAGTTTAAGTTTTTTTCTCAGAATGCACAACATCTCGAACCTTGAGAATGGGTTGCAACAGCAGAAGACCACATTGGGTTCCGCTGATGACAGTCAAGAACAGTAATGTGCATAGGCTTACTGTCTTCTTCAACAGTCCCATTTTGGTGGACCTTCGGCCACTGAAGCAATAACACATTTCCACCTGAACTGCTGCTCACCATTTTGAGTAAAGTCTAGAAACTTTTGTGAGTGAAAATCACAGGAGAACTGCGGTTTCTGAAGAAAAGATTTACCCAGCCCATTTGACACCAACAGCCATGCCACGGTTCACTAAGTCACTAAGATCACAGTTATATTTACCACATTCTGATGTTTGATATTAACATAAACTGAAGCTTTGACCTGTATCTGCATGAATGTATGCAGTGTACTACTGTCACATAAATGGCTGATTGGATAACTGCATAAATGAGCAGGTGCACAAAGTGTTCCTATTAAAGTGAAGAACTAACAGGAATTTCTTGTTACCCATGTGTGTCCTGATAGATTGATTGTTTAAACAATAAATAGTTTTGAAGATACACTCTTGGGTTTAGCCTTGGGTTTAGCCTTCAGTTTCACCTGTGAACACTGCATTTGTTGTTAAAAAGGATAAGCCAACGTGCAGATCAGAGAGCTGTCTATGGGAGAAAAGCAAGCCATTTTGAAGCTGAGAAAAGAGGGAAAATCATTCAGAGGCATTGAATAAACATTGAGCATAGCCAATACAACAATTTGGAATGTCATAAAAAGAAAGAAACCACTGGTGTACTGAACAACAAACACCGAATGACTCAGCCAAAGAAAACAACGACAACAGCTGATGACAGAAACATTGTGAGAGCTGTGGAGAAAAACTCCAAAACAGCAGTTAGTGACATCACCAACAACCTCCACAGGACAGGGGTGAAGGTGTCACAATCCACCGTTCAAATATGACTTCAAGAGCAGAATTATAGAGGCCATACCACAACATGCAAACCACTCATCAGCAGTAAGAATCGGAAGGCTAAATTGGATTTGAGATGTGTGACTCAGAGTTAAGCAACAAAGGTTCTGGAACCAAGATTAACATCTACCAAAGTGATGGAAAGGCCAAAGTGTGGCGAAAGAATGCATCTGTTCATGGTCCAAAACATACAAGCTCATCTGTAAAAATTGGTGCCGATAGTGTCATGGTTCGGCTTGCATGGCTGCTTCTGGAACAATCTCACTACTCTTTATTGATGATGTAACTCATGATGGTAGCAGCAGAATGAATTCAGAAGTTTACATTAATATTTTCTCTGCCAATTTACAGAGAAATTCATCCAAATTAATTGGGAAAACAGACTGCCAACTCAACAATGGACTTTATCAGGGTAAAAAGTGGAAGGTTTTAGACTGGCCAAATCAATCACCAGACCTTAACCCAATTTCACCTCCTGAAGAGGAGACTAAAGGGAGAAACCCGAGAAACAAACAGTAACTGAAAGAAGCTGTGGTAAAAGCCTGGAGAAGCGTCACAAAGAAGAAGTTTTGTGATGTCAGTGAGTTGCAGGCTTGATGCAGTTACTGCAAAAAAGGGAAATGCAACCAAATATTAAGTGTTATTTTATTTAATTTACTTTAAGACTTAAAGTGCATCCGGAAAGTATTCACAGCGATTCACTTTTCCCACATTTTGTTATATTACAGCCTTATTTCAAAATGGATTAAATTCATTATTTTCCTCAAAATTCTAAAAACAATACCCCATAATGACAACATGAAAGAAGTTTGTTTGAAATCTTTACATAAGGATGCACAGCCTTTGCCATGACACTCAAAATTGAGCTCAGGTGCATCCTGTTTCCACTGATCATCCTTGAGAAGTTTCTACAACATGATTGGAGTCCACCTGTGGTAAATTCAGTTGATTGGACATGATTTGGAAAGGTACCTGTGTATATAAGTTCCCACAGTTAACAATGAATATTAAAGGACAAACCAAGCGATGAAGTTCAAGGAATTGTCTGGAGACCTCAGAGACAGGATTGTATTGAGGCACAGATCTGGGGAAGGGTACAGAAACATTTCTGCAGCATTAAAGGTCCCAGTGAGCACAGTGGCCTCCATCATCCGTAAATGGAAGATGTTTGGAACCAGCAGGACTCTTCCTAGAGCTGGCTGCCCGGCCAAACTGAGTGATCGGGGGAGAAGGGCCTTAGTCGGGGAGGTGACCAAAAACCCGATGGTCACTCTGACAGAGCTCCAGCGTGTCTATGTGTAGATGACAACCTTCCAGAAGAACAACTATCTCTGCAGAACTCCATCAATCAGGCCTGAATGGTAGAGTGGCCAGACAGAAGCCACTTCTCAGTAAAAGGCACATGACAGCCTGCATGGAGTTTGCCAAAATGCACCTGAAGGACTCTCAGACCAAAGATTGAACAAAGATTGAACTTTTTGGCCTGAATGGAAAGCGCCATGTCTGGAGGAAACCAGGCACCACACATCACTTGGCCAATACCATCCCTACAGTGAAGCATGGTGGTGGAAGAATCATGCTGTGGGGATGTTTATCAATGGCAGGAACTGGGAGACTAGTCAGGAATGAGGAAAAGATGAATGCAGCAATGTACAGAGACATCCTTGATGAAAACCTGCCCCAGAGCGCTCTGGACCTCATACTGGGGCGAAGATTCATCTTCAAACAGGACAATGACCCTAAACACACAGCCAAGATAACAAAGGAGTGGCTACAGGACAACTCTGTGAACGTCCTTGAGTGGCCCAGCCAGAGCCCAGACTTGAACCCGATTGAACATCTCTGGAGAGATCTGAAAATGGCTGTGCACCGAAGCTCCCCATCCAACCTGATGGAGCTTGAGAGGTCCTGCAAAGAAGAATGGGAGAAACTGCCCAAAAATAGGTGTGCTGAGCTTGTAGCATCAAACTCAAAAAGACTTGAGGCTGTAATTGGTGCCAAAGAAGCTTCACCAAAGTATTGAGCAAAGGCTGTAAATCCTTATGTACATGTGCTTTTTTTGTTTTTTTATTTTTAAATAAATTTGCTAAGATTTCAAACAAACTTCTTTCATGTTTTATTATGGAGTATTATTTGTAGAATTTTGAGGAACATAATGAATTGAATCCATTTTGGAATAAGGCTGTAACATAACAAACTGTGGGAAAAGTGAAGTGCTGTAAATGCTTTCAAGATGCACTGTATCTGTTCCTATACTTTTACTTGACTAAAAATTGGATGGTCTGATACAAAAGGTTCTATGTTTTATGTTTTTTTGAGATATAAATACCAGGAAATAACATTTTTGACGTGCGTTTTTCTGGATTTTCTTGTTGTTATTCTGTCTCTCACTGTTCAAGTAAATCTACCATTAAAATTATAGACTGATCATTTCTTTGTCAGTGATCAAATACTTTTTTCCCTCACTGTATACACATACATTAAAAAAAAAAAAATTCAGAAATCTCTTAACCGAAAAAAAAACCTGTAACATCTTTTTCTTTTATAGTTGGTATTAAATTTGCCCCAGAAGCTATAGATAACAGTAAGAAGTTAATTATGAAAATGAGTTGACAGGCGCTTTAAACTTCAAGCCTAATTAGAGTAATCCTTGCTAGCTATTGTTGTCTCTAGTCAGCTTCTGTATGTTGTCCTAAGGGTTCCCATAGAAGTAAAGCTCATCCAATAAATGACAAAACACAGCAAATGTCAGAGCAGTATTTAATTTCAGCCATAGCCTACACTAGAAAATATGACAGTAAATATCTGGAAGGATACAGGAACTAGCATGCTATAATATCTTATTAAATTCATTCTACATTTGAATACAAGGCTGCATGAAATAGAACAGTCTAACTATAGCTGTATAGCCATCACAAGCTGTTCATTATAACTGTCAATTATTATTTCATTTCTCTTTTTCCTAATGCTGTAATTATGTGTATATGTAGTAAAGCAAATATATACAAACATACTTTTCTTTTTATTATACCTAAATCTTCAGAAGATTTTTTTTCTATTAAAAACCTAGTGAATCTTAAATTAGTAACATACTGCATAATTTTAGACAGTGCAATTAGGTGGGTAGGTATCCTTATTCTCGTATATTCGGAATTATAATTGGTTATAAATACTGCATGCTCCTTTAGGGGGACCTTCAAATTCACTGAAGGAGTGATGTTAATTCTTAGTTACTGGATGGTAGAACCCCCCCCCCCCCCCCCCCCCCAACCACACACACACAGACACACACACATACTCTGCTCTGGCAGTACTGTCACTTTCAATGTCTAACTGGTCCAGAGGACAGACAATGGTGTAAGTCCCTGTGCTTAGTATATACGTATGTGTGTGTACCCTGGATCTATTACACACTGCCAAAAGTCCAAACATATTATCCTACTATTACTGCATTCCACTTTTACACTGACATAATACAGTCTAAAAAGCTGCTGCTGTCAACCCACTTAGCAAATTTGCAGCACTAGGAGGAAAATGCTGGATTATATATATATATATATATATATATATACACACACACACACACAATCAAAAGCAGCAATGCACAGCACAGAGAGAACAATAAAAACGAGCAAAGGAAAAAGGAGCAAAGGATTGCTCCTACTGCATGAGTTTTTGTGTGTGTGTTTGCGTCAACTGGGAGAGGTGGATTTTGTTTGTGTATGTGGGTTTGTGAGTGTGCAGTGTACATTTGTGTGGGTGTGTGCGTGAAAGAGGGAGGGTGTATGCATGCGTGTGTGTGCGTGTGTGCGCGTGTGTGGGAGGGTCGTCAGTAAGCAAGGTCTGTTAAACTAGGCAGAGATGACAGGATGAAGGGCTTATTTTAAGCTGCTTTCAGACAGCACTGAGCTCCATGTCAACGTTTTCTGTCAGAGTGTTTTAGTTCAGCTGATTCCTTTCACTCTGATTTGAATGCTTTAATCATGTGGAGAATTCACATGCGAATTCACATGCGAATGAGAATTACATGTGACTTACACACACAAACTCATTTTATTGAGCGCTGAATCATTTTTGAGCTCTGTTTACTGCACGACAGTGCGAGTAAACATACAGAATCTCTCAAAAGTGAGTACACCCCTCACATTTTAAAAAATATTTGATTATACCTTTTAATGTGACAACACTGACACTTTGAAAGAAATGACACTTTGCTACAATGTAAAGTAGTGAGTGTACAGCTTGTGTAACAGTGTAAATTTGCTGTTCCCTCAAAATAACTCAACACACAGCCATTAATGTCTAAACCGCTGGCAACAAAAGTGAGTATACACCTAAGTAAAAATGTCCAAATTGGGCCCAAAGTGTCAATATTTTGTGTGGCCACCATTATTTTCCAGCACTGCCTTGACCATCTAGGGCATGGATTCACCAGAGCTTCACAGGTTGCCACTGGAGTCCTCTTCCACTCCTCCAGGACGACATCACGGAGCTGGTGGATGTTAGAGACCTTGTGCTCCTCCACCTTCCATTTGAGGATGCCCCACAGATACTCAATAGGGTTTAGTGCTGGAGACATGCTTGGCCAGTCCATCACCTTCACCCTCAGCTTCTTTAGCAAGGCAGTGGTCATCTTGGAGATGTGTTTGGGGTCGTTATCATGCTGGAACACTGCCCTGCGGCCCAGTCTCCTAAGGGAGAGGATTGTGCTCTGCTTCAGAATGTCACAGTACATGTTGGCATTCATGGTTCCCTCAATGAACTGTAGCTCCCCAGTACCAGCAGCACTCATGCAGCCCACACCATGACACTCCCACCACCCTGCATGACTGTAGGCAACACACACTTGTCTTTGTACTCCTCACCTGGTTGCCGCCACACAAGCTTGACACCATCTGAACCAAATAAGTTTATCTTGGTCTTATCAGACCACAGGACATGGTTCCAGTAATCCATGTCCTTAGTCTGCTTGTCTTCAGCAAACTGTTTGCGGGCTTTCTTGTGCATCATCTTTAGAAGAGTCATCCTTCTGGGACGACAGCCATGCAGACCAATTTGAAGCAGTGTGCGGCGTATGGTCTGAGCACTGACAGTCTGACCCCCCACCACTTCAACCTCTGCAGCAATGCTGGCAGCACTCATACGTCTATTTCCCAAAGACAACCTCTGGATATGACGCTGAACACGTGCACTCAACTTCTTCGGTCGACCATGGCGAGGCCTGTTCTGAGTGGAACATGTCCTGTTAAACCGCTGTATGGTCTTGGCCACTGTGCTGCAGCTCAGCGTCAGGGTCTTGGCAACCTTCTTATAGCCTAGGCCATCTTTATGTAGAGTAACAATTGTTTTTTTCAGATCCTCAGAGATTTCTTTGCCATGAGCTGCCATGTTGAACTTCCAGTGACCAGTATGAGGGAGTGTGAGAGCGATGACACCAAATTTAACACACCTGCTCCCCATTTACACCTGAGACCTTGTACCACTAACAAGTCACATGACACTGGGGAGGGAAAACGGCTAATTGGGCCCAATTTGGATTCACTTAGGGGTATACTCACATATGTTGTCAGCGGTTTAGACATTAATGTCTGTGTGTTGAGTTATTTTGAGGGGACAGCAAATTTATACTGTTACACAAGATGTACACTAACTACTTTACATTGTAGCACAGTGTCATTTCTTCAGTGTCGTCACATGAAAAGAGATAATCAAATATTTACAAAAATGTGAGGGGTGTACTCACTTTTGTGAGATACTGTACATCACATGAGTATTGAATTGGAGTTAATGGTGTAATTGGTTTTGTTCAGAGATGGGTGCACACACACACACACACACACACACACACAGTCACCAAAACATTTAATGTTCTAATAAATTTCAACAGTATAATCAGATCTGGCAGTATGACATGAAACCCACATAAACACACACACACACACACACACACACACACACACAGACGCAAACACGCATAAAATATGCTCGCCCACACAGCTACCTACGTACAGTAAGACTATAAATAACACACACGGTAGACATTGAACATTAGTCACCAGTTATTGCATATGTAAAATACACAACAATAAAATAATCTATTTTTGCATAACACAAGAATCTTGCGTACATTCTACTGAATATTTAAAAAGTGATGATGAATAAATTAAAATCCAATCCATCATTCTGGTGAATAGAAATTAATGTTGTATTTTTTGCAAGTGAAGAGGGATTTTCTGCAAGGATTTAAGTCTTCATACAGACTCTTGATTCGTGGCCATGGTGACATGTTTCTAGATTTGAAAATCCTTCTGTAATGGAACTTTGCCTGTTTCCAGTATGGCACATGAGTGTGATTTCAACTGACAAAATAACAAAAACACCAGCAAAGATGCAAAACTGAATGAGCACTGTCTGAGCACTCATCCAGCTGGATAATTTTAATTATGGATTACTGACCATACATTTCAAATGCTTACCCCCATTTTAAGCACCACTTTGAGATGGTTTTCATTTTACACCTGGCATGAGTTGCATGTTGTTTATTATATGCAAGCATTTCCACCAGTACTCTGAAAAATACTGTCTTCTGATGTCTTTTGACCAAAACTGTGTTCCCTTTCCAAAGGAACTCTATGTTGTGTTACGCTTGCCACTTTGGGAATGCCCCTTGGTGGAAACGGTGTGTGAAAATGTGTGAAATCACACCAATCTGATTGACTTTCCTCAGCCGGGTGACGAAGTAGAAACACGTCAAACAGACTTTATAAGGCACCCACATACAGTTTCTTTGTTTTCAGGAAGCGCATGTCTGTGTACTATGTGTGTTTGTCCTATTGTCTGTCCTATTGTTTGTCTAAAGAAATTAGAAACTATGGGCAGAGCAAGTCCTTGAAGGGGCTTTCTGTATGCACTGTGAGAAATTCTCCCTAAAGAAACTCCGGACTTGGCCGGCTCTATTCTCAAGTGAAGGGAACTGGACATCTGCACCTCATGGTTCAGGACCGGCCGCTGTGCTTATTATACAGTGCCTTGCGAAAGTATTTGGCACCCTTGAACTTTTCAACCTTTTGCCACATTTCAGGCTTCAAACATAAAGATATAAAATTTTTCCACTTTTCATTTTTTTATTAGTTAAAAAAGTTTCAAAAATCCAATAGATTTCGTTCCACTTCACAATTGTGTCCCACTTGTTGGTGATTCTTCACAAAAAATAAAATTTTTATATCTTTATGTTTGAAGCCTGAAATGTGGCAAAAGGTTGAAAAGTTCAAGGGGGCCGAATACTTTCGCAAGGCACTGTACATGCAGTTTCAGTGTGTTACACTAATTTATCGTTTGCACATTCAGTTCGAGTATTAATTTGTCACAATATTATCTGAAAATTGCACATTCTCACATCCATGTTCCCCTCCCTTCAGTCGAGTCTGTTGGGTCTGTTATGAACGCAGAATGTTTCCGAGGAAATATTTATTCTTGTATTTAAAAGGGGGTGTCTATTATCATGGGGATGTTGTATGCTCTATTACGTTTCTCTTTCACACCCAGTGACTACCAGGATAGTGCTGTGGATTCTACAAATGCTTCAAATTCGCCCACAGGGGAAGTGTATTGTCACGTCTCAAGACGTAACGGATATAGGACGGATACAATTGTAGTTTGACAGTTTTATTAATGAGAGACACAGGCAGGTAAATCCAAATCGTAATCCACAAACGTAATCCAGAAACATGCAAAGGTCAGGTGATCGGCAAACAGGCATAAAGGCAGGAATCAATGTCGTGGTCACGGAAAACAGGGTCGAGAAACAAAACAAGAAACATAAACTATAGCAGGAACTGGGAGCGGAGAAACCAGCGTGGACTAAGTGCACTAATCTAACATGGAACATAACATGGACAATAACTATGACTATGACTATGACTGTGATGAACTATCGTGTGGAATCTAAACTAATCTAACCTACTATAATATTCCGTGCCATGTGCTGGGAGGCGTGTAGTATATATACGTACATGATCAGCGTCAATTGCTGATGGCTGACAACAATTTAGACACACGTGAAATAACAGCCAATGACAGAACAGGGAGGAGACATAACAGAAACATAACAAAAAGCACGTGTCCAATGTACACAATGTCACGATTGTCAACAAACAAAAAGCAGCAGGTGCCACGCACCTTGCTGGCGCGTCACGCTGCCACCACATGCTCTCCGCGCTGCTTAAAGGGAAGCAGCCTGTGACATAGACCCCCAAGGCAAAACATCCACCTCCATTGGCGGTCCCGGCCCCCTGGGAAAAAATGTCCCCAGCTGAACCAGTAGACCGTGCGGCATCCTCGGCGGAAAAGAAAAGCGGAGCGACGTCCTCGGCGGAGCAGGAAAGCGGAGCGATGTCCTTGGGGGTAGCAGGGAAGCAGAGCGACATCCTCGGCAGAACAGGAAAGCGGAGCAACGTCCCCGACAGAGCAGATAAGTGGAGCGACATCTGCATGGCAGGACAGCGGAACAACTTCCTCCGCAGGACAGGAGAGCAGGATAGCTTCCTCAGTAGGACAGGGCAGCGGGATAGCTTCCTCAGCAGGACAGGGCAGCAGGATAGCTTCCTCAGCAGGACAGGGCAGCGGGACAGCCTCCTCAGAGGGACAGGAGAGGGGAGCGATGTTCTCCGCAAGGCCCGAGGAAAGTTCAAAGATTTCCATGAGGCCATAGAGGGGAGCGAGGTTCTCCGCGAGGCCAGGGAGAGGAGCGAGGTTCTCCGTGAGGCCAAATGGAGGAACAATGCTCCGCGTAGCATGAGGGGGAAACGATGTCCTCCGTGGAGCAGGAAGGGAGAGTGATATATTGCGCGCAGCAAAGAAGAGGAACGGGTCTTCAGCGGAACATGGAGGCAGAGCGACGTCCTCAGTGAAGCAGGATGGCAGAGAGACGACCTCAGCCGAGCACGACAGCAGAGCGACAACCTCAGCCGAGCAGGAAGGCAGAGTGACGTCCTCATCTGAGCAGGAAAGCGGAGCGAGGTCCTTAGCCGAGCTGGTGGGCAGAGTGACCTCCTCAGTGGAGCAGGCAAACAGAGCACTGTACTCAGCATGTGCAGAAAAGCGGAGAGACGTTCTCGGATGAACAGGAAAGTGGAGCGATGTCCTCGGACGAGCAGGGAGGCTGACCTCCATTCTCCGCTAATTCTGTTTGCCAAACTAGATCCACCAAAGGGAAGGGAGGGTGGGAGATGGCCTCAGACAGAGGCCTAGTGGTCGCCACGTTGTCCTCTGGTGGAAGCTCGGCAGGTGAGACCACCTCATGGGTCTCAGGTTTGAGCATAGATACAGAGGTTGCTTTGTTGACCTCGGGCTGGGTCTCTACATGGGTTCTCCGATGTAGTTCTTTGTGCTCCCCCAAGCTTTTGTGAGAGCAGTAGAATGCTTCCTGGAGACCCAGTTTTTTGCAGGTAGGGAATTTTAACTCGGTCTCCCTCAGCTATGTTCATCTCATGGAATCCCATCTCCAGAAAATCCAGGCTTTTTGGTTGCCCTGTCTGCGAGAACTCTTGCAGAAAAAGTTCAGCAAAATCCGTGACATTATTGAGGGCACTGGACCCTGTATAGACCAGCTGCTCCGCCCAGTCACGTGCCTGGCCATAAAACCAGGACACTTAGAATCCCAGCCACCGTTTCTTGACAGGCTTGGGATGTGCCAGGCTAGCGATTAACACCTGGCTGTGAACCAGGAACAACAACAGGTAGCTCGCCAACCCATAAGTCTCTATCGGGAGTTTGGCAGCAGTGCTCTGGGGAAACTGGACTGATTTGTATTGTGGCCAGTAATCCGTATATTTACTGCCGAGATGCTCTCCTCGTCCTCCTGCTGCATCCATGTAGAGGTGGAGTATTCTGTCACGTCTCGAGACGTAACGACGGATACAATTGCAGTTTGACAGTTTTATTAATGAGAGACACAGGCAGGTAAATCCAAATCGTAATCCACAAACGTAATCCAGAAACATGCAAAGGTCAGGCAAACTGTGGCAAGGCAGGAATCAATGTCGTGGTCAAGGAAAACAGGGTCGAGAAACAAAACAAGAAACATAAACCATAGTGGGAACTGAGAGCGGAGAAACCAGCATGGACTAAGTGCACTAATCTAACATGGAACATAACATGGACAATAACTATGTCTATGACTGTGATAAACTATCATGTGGAATCTAAATTAATCCAACATACTATAATATTCCGCGCCATGTGCAGGGAGGCGCGCTGCTTATAGGGGAAACTGTGACATGTATGCTCTAAATACGTGTTACTTCACTTCGTGGTACGAACAGCATCAGTTAGACCCTGTCACTAAGGTTCGGGGACTAGGAGACGCTTCACAGGCAGACTGGGGGTGTGGCTAGTTATCGGCTGACTGTATACTTAGTGCTGAGGCTCGTCCATGGGGACGTTTATGCTCTAATACACTGACATTTTTGGCATTTTTGGCATCCAGTCCGACTTACATTTATCTCATTTTATACAACTGAGCAGTTGAGAGCTAAGGGTCTTGCTCAAGGTCACATCAGTGGCAGGTTGGTAGTGCTGGGATTTGAACTCACAATATTCGGATCAGGATCCGATCTTAACCACTGAGCTACCACCGCCCTTTAATACGTGTCACTTCTCATAGTGGTACAATTAGCGTTAGTTAAACCCAGTAATTGAGGTGATGTTTTTTTTCATAAACGCTTCTCAGAAAAATTTAAGTTACAGTAGTTGCTATCCTGAATTTCCCCTTGGGGATCAATAAAGTATCTATCTATCTATCTATCTATCTATCTATCTATCTATCTATCTATCTATCTATCTATCTATCTATCTATCTATCTATCTATTTAGGTGGTCATATGCTCATTAAAGGGCAAAAGTGATGATGGAAGGTAGCTGGCTTAAATTGTGTTATTTAAACTGGGCTCTCTTACGTGACATTTCTGGATGTTTTATCCAGTTTGGACACTGTTATCTAAAGTCGCTTTTCCCCAAATTGACATTTCAGCCCCCGCTCGAGGCTGTTGGGGTGGTTCTGTTTTCAATACTAGCGCTTTATCCAAAAGGAAGTGTATGCTCTAATACGTGTCTATTCTTTTGTGGTATAAATATTGCCAGTAGAATCAGTAACTGAGGTGGTGGGATTCTACAGGACTCTACAGTGCATTCAAGCAAACTTAAGTGATAACACTTGAAGGTGTGGCTTCCTCAAAGGCATTAGGTATGCTGTAAGACAACACATTCTATGTTTGTTCAAGAAGTTATTTTTGTGTGTATATACTTCATAGACATTTTTTGACAGACATGTTTCAGTATAGCATAGTGGGTATTCTTATTCCCAAAGCGTCAAGGGTGATACTACATAGAGCTCCTTGGAAAGGGAATGTCTGGGTTATGTATGTAACCCTATTCCCTGAGAAAGGAATGAGATGTTGAATCTGTGTCATGCCTGCGACTTCCGTCAGATGAGTACCTAATATAGTGTTCATGACGCGTTTCTACTTCATCACCTGACTGAGGCAGGTCAATCAGATTTCACACGTATTCAGGGGTGGGAATCTCTAGGCACCTCACGATTGATTCGATTACGAGGGCTGCGATGCGATGATAAAACGATTATCGATGTATCAAGATGCATTTTTCTTCCCTATTGACTAATTCAGCAAAACCCGGAAGTGTGCCAAATCGCCATGACGAGAATAGGATCAAAACTATGGCATGTAAACGAGGAACAGAAGGCTTGGTAACACCATACTTCGCACAAACACTATCACTGAAACCTAAATCGTACACATGTGCACACCACAGACTGTCATTTCCGCGCTTTTATCTTAATCTTTTATTTTACCCCCATCAAAATTTCTTTTTTTAATAATTAAAATATTATTTTTTAATTATTCACATTAAAAAACAAAATCCACCAAAACACAAACCAAAAACAAAAAAAATTAATAAACTAACCAACTACTTACGTTTCCACCAGGTGGCGTTCCCATAGCGTCAAGTCTGACGCAACGTCTTGTTCCCTTCTCGGGGAACAGAGTCACCCCAGACATTTTTCTACTTATAGTAGTATTCTGCACCAAAATTATGTTAACTTTTTTTTTTTTTACCCTACTTTATAACATCACCTAAGCCTTCTGCCTTCAGAGATGGTAAATGATCCATACATTATTAACAAATGTGTTTTTGTTAACGATACTTTCATGGCTAGCTTCCTAGCTATGGGTGCTTTCCTCACACAGTGAATATCATGCTGTGATCAAGCTCTGATTATGTACCCTAGCAAAACAGATATAATGTACAGATATAATGTACAATGAGGAGAGCCCAACCAGTTATATAAGCTGTTCAACAAATAATCCATCCATCCAATTTCACCAGGAGCCTGGAGCCTATCCCAGGTGACTCAGGGCACAAGGCAGGGAACACCCTGGATGAAGTGCCAACCCATCACAGGGCACAATCGCACACAAATTCACACACACATTCACACACCATGGACAATTTTGAGATGCAAATATGCCTACATTGCATGTCTGTGAACTTGGACCTTGGAAACCAGCACCTGGAGGAAATCCCCGAAGCACAGGGAGAACACATAGAGCTCCGCGCACACAGGGCAGAGGCAGGAATCAAACCCCAAACCCCGAGGTGCAAGGCAAATGTGCTAACTACAAAGCCACCATGCCCGCTTAACACATAATCTTCAAAGTGTTTTTGTGATTGTTGCAGCCAAAAATGCTTGATTATGTTGTGGCTTTTTGCAAAGTTTGCAGAGTTTTTTGTGCTTTTTTTTTTTTTTGCAGAAAACTACTGGAATTGGCAAAATTGCAATTGCATGAACTAGTTTTGCATGGTCTTTCGTAATGTTTGCTGGTAAATAAGACCTTTTAGCTGTACTCATGTTCAACACACGTGAATCGAAGAGGGTTTTTGGCTGAATGTGTGTAGTGATGATGTCACATGAAGTGTCTCGGCCCAAATCTGCTTAAAATCTGCACTAATTTTGAACAAAGGCAAGCTCCTCCGAATATTATGGATCGCAAAATCACGAAATCACGAACGTGATCACAAATCACGACTGTCTATACATGTTAAATTACACAGTGATAAGTTATAATATTTTATTGAACATTATTATTGCACCTAGTGGTAAAAAGTGGGGTCTGAAACGAGCACTAATATAGGTCCACTGGTACAGGAGACGCAGACAGATCAGTTAATGGGGTTGCCATATTGGACTAGTTAAAAATATATATATATATATCTCCACCAAGTCAGAATTTTTTTCAGCTTGTTTCAGGTCTTTTGTGTGGTTTTTGAGATGTAGTTGGGCTGGAAATTTGGTGAAACATGGCAACCCTGGTTAAGATTTGGTCTTCTGTATCGAATACAAAGTTCACTCAAAACCACTCAAAACAAAATGGTAGACTATGCTAGATATCTGTGTATGTTCCACCCTCAACTGCCTATTACAGGGTTGCTCTAAAAATTTATTAGAGAGAATTTATTAGCATAAGTCAAGTGTGATAACCTTCTAATGTAATTTTGCTTGAGGCTGTGTTGTCCTGTCTCATCTAAATCTATGGTCATGAGCCACTGGTGCTAATGTTGCTTTGGATAAAGACATCAGACAAATGAAATAAATGTAAACGTAATGGATATAGATTTAGTTTGTAAATGGTCTTAATTCACGTAGAGACACTGTAGACACTGCCACTTCAACAAGGTATAATGGCTGAAGAAATAACCTACAAAATAAAACTTACTGAACTAATCAGCGATTATTTTGCCAAAGATGTAAGAACAAACAGTGATCAGTCGAGTGAAAACCTGGAGCCTATCCCAGGGAGCATCGGGCACAAGGCGGTGTACACTCTGGACAGGGTGCCAAACCATCGCAGGATTCCCACACACACTCACACACTCATACACACACCCATTCATACACTACGGACACTTTAGACATGCCAATCAGCCTACCATGCATGTCTTTGCACTGGGAAAGGAAACCCCCGCAGCACAGGGAGAACATGCACACACAGGGCCATGGTGGGTATCGAACCCCCGATGTGAGGTGAACATGCTAACCACTAAGCCACCGTACCACCACACATTTATTACAGCACCAAAATATAAAAATCCTGTCCCACCTGCTTTGCACTTCAATGCAGTCTTGGTAAAGGCGATCATACATGCAGATCTTTAGGTCCATGTTCGGCTTGGTCACCCACACAGGAGCACTCTCCGCCACCCCGTAGGATGACACCACAATCTTGATATTTTAAAAAAGTATGTTCAGTTCAGTTAAGACCAAACAACAAAAGTTTACTCATTTTGCAATACTCCTTACCGCTTCACAGTTGGGTTGTAAAAAGCTGATCTTAATATCTAGCTTATTTTCTCCTGGGATGGTCGGTGTGAAAACTATGGGGAGTTTGATGCTAGCAAATGGGCCCACCTCACCCTCAAGCACCTGATGAGAAAATGAACATGCAAAGTCTCATGTTAGCTTCTTTAGTCTACTGATAATAAGTCTACTGATCAACCCCCTCAAAAACATTCAGTTGCTCAGCACCTAATGACTAACGATCAATCAATAATATAACAATACAAGAGCATACTGACACTGCCCTGGCTAAGATTGCAGTTATTTTTTTTCTTTCAGTGACTGCAGCTGATATTATATTCTGCCTTTCTCTTTTTCGCTTTCTTTCTTCTTATTTTTGTACCAGTCGAATCCTAGATATGACTGAATCAATCACATGGGTAATTTTCTGCAATTAGCCAAGGTCGGTTGTGCTTGTGCAGCATCAGTGTAATCCATGTTCCAGTGTAATTTCAGTGTCTGCACAGCTACTGACAGCCTCTCATAATAATCAACAGGGCATTAACACATAAACTGAGAGATCACAGACATATAGCAGACATAACTAGCTATGAGGACACAGAGGTCCGGACTTCTGTAGTTTCTTAAGGTTTTTTTTTAACCTCCCACATAGCATCCACTGTTGTCAAATTCAATATGGAAACAAAGACATCATGACAATGTGGTGGCAGAATGTAGTCTACTATGCAGAAAAACTCGCATTCCAGGGCCCAGTCAGCATTGAGGATTGGTTCTCAGTTAAGGAGAACAGCTGTTACAGAAGTAAGAGATTGCTTAAGATAAAATTAATCAACGTAACTTGAGTCAGAATAGCTTATGGATGAATAAAAGTAAACCACTACAGAGATACACATTCATCATTGTAGTGTATAAACTAGGTCACATTTTTGCAATGTGGTGCATACTAAAAATGAAAATCCCTCATTATTGTTGTCTTTTCCGCTGCTGTATTTGAAAATCTAAGTACTTGCATGAGTGATATGAATACATGTCAGACATGTGTCATTATTTGGCTCATATTTGGTTAGGAAATGCCAGACCTGTCTCCAATTTCTCATTAAAATGTGCCTGTGGCTAAAACCCCTAAAGTAGAAAGGATGGACCCGTGTTTTGCTTTCTAAAAGTGCACATCTTTAGATATGCCTTTTGTAAGATATTTTTTTACTTTATATTTCAGGCAGTTATGCTGACATGATTGACAATAAGTGTGATGGGAGCTCCTTATAACCAGTTTACCTGCGGTTATAATTTTCTGCCACTAAGGGTTTCTGCATATGTGTGAGTGTGAGGGTGTGGGTAACTGGTTCTGTAATTAATTGGAAGTGGGGGGATGTGGGAGGGTTTACACTGGTTGTTGACCATTAATTTTCATCGAATGTACCATTATGCACTGTCATGTTCAATACTAAAAAAAAAAAGATCAGGACTAGTAATGTGAGTATGAAAAGTTTATGCACAAAAATATACATACGCAAGATTAATAAATGGGGCTGTCGCCCACCGTTTCTTAATGTCACTGCTGCCCTATACAGTGCTCTATAGTTTAAATAGTGAAGAGTGTATGGGTGATTAAGGGACTCACAGTATTGGACTTCCTGAACAAACAAGAGCAAGGATATAAACAGATAACAGAAATTGTTGTAGAGGTATCTAGGGCCTAAATTTTGTTTTCACCTAAAAGCCATTGGAAATGGTATTCAGTAATGTTCCTGAACTGTTAGTTAACAAAAGCAAATTTGATCTTTTTGTTCACACTAAAGGCAAAAATGGAAAGATTCTGATAAATCTAACATATAAATATTATGCAGTGTTTAAGGTGTGAAACTTTGCACTTTTCTAAAGATATTTAAGCATGCCATACATCCAGGAAGAAACTTACTTTACCAATGCTGATTTCAGTGATCTCAGAGTCATGGTCCTGCTCAACCACTCTAACCACCCTCTCCTCCAAACCATTAGCTCCTAAAGCCTCAACACCTACAGATGTGCCACAGCTGGTTTGAGATGTACCTAAAATCACAGTTAATCCAAGTTAGTGGTCAAAGCAACAAAAAAATATTGCATCTCAGAAGAGTACATTTTTTTGGCAGGGAAATAAAGCAAAATGTGGATAAAATTTTGTGTTTACCTGATTTCAATTCTGTTTGAGTAATACAGTTAGTGTTTTCTCTCTCTGGTTGAATTGTTTCCTCAAGACATAAAGCAACACCTTCCACACTGCTGCTGTCACCAGGTTCCTGATATTATTATTCAAACATTGATTAAGTAAATTTTGACACATCTATGTCACTGGACAAATGTTAAGTTAATGTGCTTGTTCTGGTGGCTAATTGTAAAAGTTACCTGTTTGCTAGGAGAGGAATGCTGCAATGGACTGTGCAACTGAATGCAGTTTGTGAGGAGGGGAGCCAGTGAATAGCGAGTACCCAGTGCCCCCATGTTGGTCAGGGTGATTACCCGTGAAATTGTCTCCCCGACCACATGCGTGCCAAAGTCAATGAGGCTGCTATCAACAACCATCTGGGGAAAAGAGAGAAAAGACAAAACATTTACAGGAAGAAAACCTCACAGTAACATCTTATCTATATAACATTCTTATGTGTATGTGATACCAAAATTACATGCAAGAAAATTAAACAGACAGTAGTCCTCACCTCACATTTTTTTGTTCTACACTTGATTGGGACAAAAAAGGGGCCAGTAGATGACTGAAATTGGATCTCACCATCCAAATCTTCATTCAGCTGAGAGGGAGAAAACATACAATATGTTGCAAGTTCATGTATTTGATTATCTAGGAGGATAGTAAATGATCCATGTACACAAAGAATGGTCAGCATCTGGATTTCCATGTGTTTACTTAACTTAAACTCCTAGGAGCCATTAGTGGGTCCAGACAGTTCTCACAATTGTAACCACAAACATTTTTGATTAATTTAATTGATAACTGGATAAAAAGCTGGGTGTTTAGACATTTAAGCATATGTTAAATGTAATTTTTTTAAATCACTTTTTTAGTATATATTTCTTGTCTCTCTTTAGTTAACACAGCACATGACATGGAGAGCAACCCATAGGACAGATATGTTTAATATAAAAGCATGTTTTTTTTGTGTTTTTTTTATAATGGAAAATTAGATCTGATTTCCAAAACCAATTCCATTTCAGACAAAGCCTTTGTGAATGATACATAGCTTATAATATCTGGGTATGAATTTTTTTTTTAAGCCAAAGGAAAAATATATTTTTTCAAAACCAAATGAACTTGGCGTTTGCCAATCGCCTGACCCCTCGCCTATTTCAGCCTTGAACTTGCCTTATGATTTGGATTTGTCTGCCTGCCTATTTAATAAAAACTTTAACTGCGCATACATCCGTCTCCAACTCCATTACAGGTAAGGCTGCACAATTAATCGAATATCGATCGCGTTACGATTTTGACTGCCCATGATTAAATGTACATGATCGACTGCAAAATTAATGTTTAACGTTCGTCCTCTGCTAGTAGAAAGATCTGCTGCAGATCAAATCAAGCGCTTCCTACACTTACAGCCAATCACCACAGAGTGGCGCAGGGATGACGTCATTTTGTAATGCCAAAACCCCGAAATGGAGTTAGCATTTTAGTCATCGAGCTGCCAGCTTCACTTTGAGCTCCAGCGCTTTTGAGTAAGGAGAAATCCTGACATTAACATGATGCTAAATGGCACAACAGAGGTTGTCGGGGACATTAAACGTCATCACACTGAACAGGAGAAAACTTTGCAGATAAAATCAGGGTTCTACATTTCACTCGCATTTGTGACTGAAAAGTGTTTTGTGCAACTGTGAATAAATGATTTTGGTGCGAGTGACCTGTTCAGAGTTGTATAGTACAATCAGGATAAAAAGTACAACTCCAAAATGCATCTACGCCTAGCAACAGTTACTTTCACATTGCTTTTCATCTCCTCAGTCAACCGAACAAGTGTGGAAATACTGCAAAGAAGCCATTATGATGACAAGTACCTCTGTACATCATCAGATTCAACTTCCCGATCTCATCTTTTATTGATCCCACAAAATGACCTGAACTTGCACCTGCTCGTGTAGACACAGCGGCTACAAAGTAAATTAATAATAATGCTAACATTACAAGGTGGGTTTAATTCAATCCTTTTTATTAAATAATTCCTTACCAATCATAATCAAGAGTAGCTACTGTTCAGTCTGTAAACATACAGTACACTGCTGCTCTCCTTCACTGACTCTAATTCACTTCATTTAAACTCACAGTTGCCTGTTATCACTAGAAAAGTCAACTCCAGTTTGCATGTTTTGATTTAATCCCCCCAAAACACAATATTATCAGCAGACATGGACACTGTACTGGGGGAACCAATCTAAAACTGATAAACAAATAAAAATAAAACTACTAAAATGTAAACACTAAAAATGTGCTTAGTTATAAATAAATCATTTTATAACAAAAATAGATATTATAATAATGTAATTAAATATAAATAAAATAAGAAATGAAATAATATTTAATTACTGTCATATCCCAGTCCGGTCAGAACTCAATTTCCCAAGAAGCAACATTCACCTCCCATGCACGCATGCACTCACCTTCCCCGGAGTTCTGATCTTGCTCACCTGTCAGCAGTCACACACACTCACCTCTATTACTTAAAGAGTCATTCACCCAGGAGTTAGTTGCGAAGTATACGTTCAGTTGACTCGTTTGCTGCATTTCCAAGCCTTTACTGTTCTCGTTGGTTTTTCTAGTTTCCTTGACCCTTGTTTACGTCTTTGACCATGCTTTTGTCTTGCCCTCTATGCTTTGTTTGTCCGATCGCCTGACCATTGCCTGTTTCTCGATTACACCCTTTGAACATCCCTCAACACTACGTTTACACCTGCTGCCTGCTTCTGCTTCCGTGCCTCATCCCCTCGGTACGTGACAGAATACTTCGCCTTATTATGGAGGCAGCGGGCGGTCCAAGTTGGCCTCAAGCCATCGACGGACATGGCCGGATGATTAGCAACCACCACCAACGCTTAGCCAGCCTTACTGGACAAGTAGCTCGGCTAAACCAAGCTACGCTGTGTGCTACAGCAACGACAACACGTTTACCTCCCACACCGGTGCCGGAGAAGTACGACGGATCGGCACGTTACCGAGGTTTTCTCTTACAATGTTCTCTGTTTTTCTCAACCTACCCGGACATGACGAAGAGCTGTAAAATCATCCATTTCGTGTAGCTTGTAACCGGGAAGGCTTTACTCTGGGCCGAGTGGGAACAAGGAGGTAACGTTATTAACACATATGATCAACTTTCCACGAGATTCTGAACTGTCTTTGATCATTCTCTAGACTGCAGAGAGACAGTAGAGGAGATACTTACCCTGAAGCAAGGAGCAAGAAGTGGATGGAATCGACCGGCACTTAAGACCATGTTTCGCCAAGGATTAAACGCTGACATCGTGACTGAACTGGCATGTCGCGACGACCAGCTAACACTTGACTCTCTGATTGACCTAGCTATTCATCTTGATCGTCTGCTACAAAGCCGCCACTCAATATGCAGCAAGGTGGAAGTTTCGGTAATGGATTCTCCCGCGGAGCCCATGCAGCTGGGTCATACAAGAGTTAGCATGCAGGAGAGGGAACGAAGACGCCGAGAACATCGCTGTTTCTATTGCAGAGAGGAAAAGCACTTCGTTCAGCAATGCCCCCTCAAGCATCATTATGTCTGAGGAGATCATGCAGTCAATAAACAACATGAGTCAGGGGTGAGTTCAGAATCTGAAACCCAACACTCATTTCAATCAGCTTTCGTAATGCCTGTCATACTTGAATACTTAGGATTATCTTGTGTCTTAGAAGCGCTGATCGACTCAGGAGCGGAAATTTCATTGATCAGACAACCATCCAACAACACAACATCCCTATTCGTCCTCTCCTCACACCAGGTCGCATCCAAGCCATTGATGGAGCCCCCATAGGTAACGGATTAATTTCCCACTGCACCGAACCATCTATCTCCATACCAGCACTCTCCATCAGGAACAGATCATCTTTCACGTCACTGTATCTGCCCGTCATCCCGTGTTCTCGGCCTGCCCTGGTTGGAACTTCATAATCCACAAATCTCCTGGACTCAAAGAGAAATAATTCATTGGTCACCCCATTGCATTCACCATTGTCTGCAAGCACCTGTAATCACGTTGGCAGCCACTTCCATAGAAAGCCCTAATAATAATAACACCATCCAAATCCCCAACGAATACCAGGACCTCAGCAAAGCCTTCAGCAAAATAAAGGCTAGTGGACTACCTCCTCACAGACCCTACGACTGCGCTATCGACTTGTTACCGGGCACTACACCACCCCAAGGGCGAGTTTATCCATTGACTCTAACTGAGCAAAGAGCCATGGAGGAATACATTCAGGAGGCGTTGCACAAGGGTTACATACGTCCATCCACATCACCAGCATCGGCGGGGTTTTTCTTTGTGGAGAAAAGGGAGGAGGTTTAAGACCCTGCATTGACTTTCGAGGCCTAAACCAGTGCTGTGTCAAGTATCGCTATCCCTTACCCTTAGTCCCCGTTGCTTTGGAACAATTACGCTCAGCCACCATTTTCACGAGGTTGGATCTATGCAGTGCCTATAACCTCATCCGGATCCGAGAGTGGGACGAGTGGAAAACGGGGCTTAGCACAAATTCAGGTCACTACGAATATCTGGTCATGCCGTATGGGCTTTCTAACGCGCCTTCAGTTTTCCAATGTCTCATTAATGACGTTTTACGTGACGTGCTGGGACGTAATGTAATCACATACATCGACGACATTTTAATATATTCCGATTCCAAAGAAGAACATATTCACCATGTTCGTCAAGTGTTAAAGAAACTGCTCCAGAACCAGTTGTACATCAAAGCCGAGAAATGTGAATTTCATAAGGATACCATTTCCTTCCTGGGATACATCATTAACCCAACAGGAATCACCATGGATCAAGAAAAGGTCAAATCTGTTATTAATTGGCCTACACCCACGACAGTGAAGGAATTACAGAGGTTCCTGGGGTTCGCCATTTTCTACAGACGTTTCATTCACAATTTTAGCACTATTGCTCTTCCCTTGACATCTTTATTGAAAGGGAAACCCAAGCGTCTGCCGTGAGACTCAGCTGCCCAAAATGCTCTGGATCAGCTCAAGAACGCCTTCACTACAGCCCCCATAATCAAACATCCTGATCCACCCAGACCATTCATCGTGGAAGTGGACGCAACTGAAACTGGGGTAGGAGCGGTTCTCTCACAAAGGTTCAGAGAGAACCCTAAACTCCACCCAGTAGCATTGTTTTCAAGAAAACTCTCCTCGTCCGAAAGAAACTATGATGTGGGCAACAGAGAACTCCTGGCAGTAAAATTAGCTCTTGAAGAATGGCATCACTGGTTAGAAGGAGCTACACAACCCTTTATCATCTTTACAGATCATAAGAACTTGGAATACTTGCGCACAGCAAAGAGGCTGACACCTCGACAAGCCCGATGGTCACTGTTTTTTACAAGATTCCAATTTACACTCTCATACAGACCTGGATCCAAAAACACAAAAGCCTATGCCCTGTCCCGTCTGGATCACCCAGAAGTAGTCAAGAACCACAAAGAGTATATAATTAATCCCGCATGTGTCATCAGTACCCTCGAATGGGAACTTAACCAAGAATTAGAAAGCATCCCCTTGTCACAAATCCCAAAAGCATGTCCCACAGGCCGACTATTTGTACCCGAGAAGCATCGTCAAGAAATCACTATCTGGGCCCACACAGCCATCGGTACAGGTTACCCTGGAGCACAACGTACTTACCTCCTACTACAGGTGATACACTGGTGGTCTAACATGGAGTGGGACATACACAGAGTGGTGGCATCCTGTTCTTCATGTGCACAGAGTAAAGTCCCACGAACACGTCCTACTGGTAAGCTCAAGCCCCTACCCGTTCCGGAACACCCATGGTCTCACATCTCGGTGGACTTTGCAACAAATTTACCACAGTCCCAAGAAAACACCAACGTCCTTGTCGCAGTGGACCGGTTATCTAAATCAGTACGTTTCATCCCACTACCCGCCCTACCCACCGCCTTTAGGACTGCCGAATTACAGTTCCGACACGTCTTTAAATATTTCGGCATCCCAGAAGAGATTGTCTGTGACAGGGGTCCCCAGTTCGCATCCAAAGTTTGGTCTAGCTTCATGGGTAAGATGAGAGTTACAGTAAACCTAACCTCAGGTTATCTACAGGCCCAACGGCCAAGTAGAACTAGTTAATCAGGAATTAGGCCGATTCCTCTGAACTTTTTGTGCTACTAACCCTGAAGATTGGAGCAAGTTTCTACCATGGGCCACGCCCAAAACTCACTACAACATTCAGCTACTTATCTCACCGAATTTCAATGCGTACTGGGATACCAACCGCCTCTATTCCCATGGAATGCAACTACCACAGATTCACCCACAGTTGATCAGTGGTTCGAGCAGAGCGAACCAGTATGGGCAGACACACACCAGCATCTGAAACAAACCACAGATATACAGGTGCTGGTCATATAATTAGAATATCATCAAAAAGTTGATTTATTTTAGTAATTTCATTCAAAAAGTGAAACTAGTATAATGTATACATTCATTACACACAGACTGATATATTTCAAGTGTTCATTCCTTTTAATTTTGATGATATAATTTTGATGATGATTTTGATTATAACTGACAACCAATGAAAACCCCAAAATCAGTATCTCAGAAAATTAGAATATTGTGAAAAGGTTCAATATTGAAGACACCTGGTGCCACACTCTAATCAGCTAATTAACTCAAAACACTTGCAAAGGCCTTTAAATGGTCTCTCAGTCTAGTTCTGTAGGCTACACAATCATGGGGAAGACTGCTGACTTGACAGCTGTCCAAAAGACGACCATTGACACCTTGCACAAGGAGGGCAAGACACAAAAGGCCATTGCTAAAGAGGCTGGCTGTTCACAGAGCTCTGTGTCCAAGCACATTAATAGAGAGGCGAAGGGAAGGAAAATATGTGGTAGAAAAAAGTGTACATGCAATAGGGATAACCGCACCCTGGAGAGGATTGTGAAACAAAACCCATTAAAAATGTGGGGGAGATTCACAAAGAGTGGACTGCAGCTGGAGTCAGTGCTTCAAGAATCACCATGCACAGACGTATGCAAGACATGGGTTTCAGCTGTCGCATTCCTTGTGTCAAGCCACTCTTGAACAAGACACCGCGTCAGAAGCGTCTCGCCTGGCTAAAGACAAAAGGACTGGACTGCTGCTGAGTGGTCTAAAGTTATGTTCTCTGATGAAAGTAAATTTTGCATTTCCTTTGGAAATCAAGGTCCCAGAGTCTGGAGGAAGAGAGGAGAGGCACAGAATCCTCGTTGCTTGCAGTCCAGTGTAAAGTTTCCACAGTCAGTGATGGTTTGGGGTGACATGTCATCTGCTGGTGTTGGTTCCTGCTGCTGACCAACTTTATTGAGATGCAGATTTCATTATCCAACAGGACTTGGCACCTGCACACAGTGCCAAAGCTACCAGTACCTGGTTTAAGGACCATGGTATCCCTGTTCTTAATTGGCCAGCAAACTCGCCTGACCTTAACCCTATAGAATATCGATGGGGTATTGTGAAGAGGAAGATGCGATACGCCAGACCCAACAATGCAGAAGATCTGAAGGCCACTATCAGAGTAACCTGGGCTGTCATAACACCTGAGCAGTGCCACAGACTGATCGACTCCATGCCACGCCGCATTGCTGCAGTAATTTAGAAAAAAGGAGCCCCAACTAAGTATTGAGTGCTGTACATGCTCATACTTTTCATGTTCATACTTTTCAGTTGGCCAACATTTCTAAAAATCCTTTTTTTGTATTGGTCTTAAGTAATATTCTAATTTTCTGAGATACTGATTTTGGGGTTTTCATTAGTTGCCAGTTATAATCATCAAAATTAAAAGGAATGAACACTTGAAATAAATCAGTCTGTGTGTAATGAATGTATACATTATACTAGTTTCACTTTTTGAATGGAATTACTGAAATAAATCAACTTTTTGATGAACCTGCACCTGTATACAAATGCAAAGCTGACCGCCGTCGCAGTGAACAGCCAAGTTACCAACCCGGTGATAGGGTCTGGTTATCCACGAGAGACTTAAAACAACCACACAGCTGCAAAAAGCTCACACCAAGATACACCAGTCCCTTCAAAATCCTCAAGCAAATCAATGAGGTCACTTACTTGCTAGAATTTCCACGACACAGTGGAAATTCGTCCTTCGATGTATCACGTCTGAAACCAGTTGTTAACGGACCATTAGCCACGGAAGTGCCCTCTGAGACATTCCTGACTCCTATGGAAATTGAGGGACTACCAGCTTACCTAATCAAGAAGATAAGCTATTCCAGTCACAGAAGGGGTAAACTGGAATACTTAGTCGAGTGGGAAGGCTACGGACCAGAGGAACAATGCTGGATTCCGAAACAAGATATTCTGGACCCACAACTCATCAGAGACTTCCACACCACTCATCCTGATCTCCCGGCCCCTCGTCCCCGGGGGAGACCTTAAAAGAACTCTGAGCCCTTTGAGGGGGGGTTTCGGTCATATCCCAGTACGGTCAGAACTCAATTTCCCATGAAGCAACATTCACCTCCCATGCATGCATGCACTCACCTTCCCCGGAGTTCTGATCTCGCTCACCTTTCAGCAATCACACACACTCACCTCTATTACTTAAAGAGTTATTCACCCAGGAGTTAGTTGCGAAATATACGTTCAGTTGACTCGTTCGCTGCGTTTCCAAGCCTTTACTGTTCTTGTTGGTTTTCCTAGTTTCCTTGACCCTCGTTTACGTCTTTGACCCCGCTTTTGTCTTGCCCTCTATGCTTTGTTTGTCCGATCGCCTGACCATTGCCTGTTTCTCGATTACGCCCTTTCAACGTCCCTTAACACTACGTTTACACCTGCCGCCTGGATCTGCTTCCGTGCCTCATTCTCTCGGTACGTGACAATTACTATGAGTTGCATTTACTATCGATTTGACATTAAACTTAGTAAGCTATTTCCTTAGAAAGCTATTAGCCTTTTTCCTAATATGGATCATTTTTTGTTAGTCTACTTTTAAATAGGAATCTCTATTGTTTTTTAAGATATTTAGAAATAAATATTTTATGTAATAATTGGTAATTAATAATTAATCAATATTAGTAATTAGTTGAGATTGATGTATAATGAGTTCTTTGAGTTTTCAGTACAGTGATGTTGATGAAGCTCAGTTGAATAAATTCATCATTATTCAGTTGAATTATTCAGTTGAACTTATTCAGTTGAATAAGTTCTTCACTGTATTACTGTGAATACCCACGAAAGAAAGATCAGAGTCTGCACAAGCATTTCTTTATGCTTAAATTAACACAATATAAACAATAATGGCTGATAACTTTTTGTGTCTTCATAAAGACTATGAATGATCAGGTGACGTTAAGCATGTCGCATGATATAAAAACAGCACCTGAAAAAATCAGCCTTATTATCGTCAGCGAGACTGCATGTCATTCATTTGTGTAACGCTTGTAAAAAAAATCTTTTTAAAAAAAGAAAGAACAATCTCTTTACTTTTCTGTCCCTTTAAAAAAGGAGAGAGAAAGGTATGAGTGAGAAAGAATTCAGGAAATGTGTTACACCTTGCTCCCGTCTCATCATGGGGACAGATGGACACACTTTCTGTGTGAAGTGTCTAGGGCTGGAGTACGCCAGGGCCACCCTTGAGAGGTCTGACTGTGCACATTGTGAACGCCTTACAATCAGGAAGCTCCGTTTGCAACTCGTTCTCTTCACGGCCAAAGGAATTTGGGTTTCAGAGTCTCGCGGATCTCTTATGGCTTTTGGCAGCAGAAGCCAATGTCATACCATTGGGCCTATTGTCCAGTAGACTGTTTCAGTGGTGGTTAAAAAGTCATGGGTTTCGTCTGAGTACAAAACCTCTAAGAGTAATCAGTGTCACACGGCGATGCCTACATGCTCTGAAAATTTGGAGGCCCAGTTTCTAGACTCGGGTCACACTCTAGGGGCATCTCCTTTTTGCAAGAAGGTAATGACAGACACCTCACTCATGTGCGGGGGTGCGGTCTTAGATGGCTGTCCAATTCACGGTCTCTGGAGCGGCCCTCATCTGGAGTGGCATATAAATCGCCTAGAAATGCAGGCCGTATTTCTAGCACTGAAATTCTTTCTTCCTCAATTGAGAGCTCACCATGTGTTAGTTGTGACAGAAAACACAGCAGTGGTCTCATATATCAACCACCAGGGAGGATTTTGTTTGCACCCCTTGTTCAGGCCTGTTCATTGAGTGTAATATACATTCTGGGTGAGTACAATGTACTGGAATTGGAATGTGGGGTCAGACATCCTGTTGAGGCAGGGCTGTGACCTTGGCCATGTGTGCACCATGGCGTCCAACCCCAATGGTGTGGGAGGAGTGATGGCGAACCAGAGCAGGCAGTGTGTTGTCTCCTCGGGGGCAAACACATCCAATTCCATTTGGCCGAACCTCCGCCATATGGACTCCACCACTTATGGATGGAGCCACCAATCCCTGGGCCTCAGCCCCTTCCTCAACAGGATGTGTGCCCCAACATTCGTTGCCCAGGATGTACATTGCACTCACTGACAAACACTTTGCCTCTGCCCAGAGAAGCATTAGTTGCGCCTGCATCTGTACAGATACATCTGTAGGTTTTTCCTGTGATCACTCTGCTCCCACAAGTTCTAGCAAGAGTTCGTCAAGCCTGTCTATGTCTGCTGCTAATAGCACCATATTGGCCAGCTCGAATATCTTCTCAAAGATAATATCCCTGCTGGATGGCACTCTTTGGGCAATTCCCATCCGCAAGGATCTACTTTCTCAATCCAGAGGGCTGATTTATTACCTTTGGCCAGAACTATGGAAACTGTGGGTCTGGCCCTTGAGAGGCACTAGCTCATAGATTCTGGTCTCACAACTGAGGTTGTAGAGACGTTACAATGCTAGAGCACCATCCACGAGGTAATTGTATGCGCTCAAGTGGCGATTTTTTGTCTCATGGTGTGAGGAACGTCAGCTAGACCCAGTGAACTGTGCAATAGCTACAGTCCTGGAGTTCTCCTTCTACAATCAGGGTCTACGTGGCCACCATTTTAGGCAGCCATGTCCCAAGGTTTATGCGTGGTGTCAGGCGACTGAGGCCCATGTGCAGACCATGCATACCTTCCTGGGACCTTTCTGTGGTCCTGAAAGGTCTGTCAGGTGCCCCATTTGAGCCCTTAGTGTCAGCCTCTGAGAAGCTTCTGACTCTTCTGCTAGCCATGAAATCTCTCAAGAGAGTAGGAGAGCTACCAGCTATCTCTGTTGCCACTTCCTGCCTTGACTTTGCCCCTGGATTGGCCAAGGCCTTCGTATATCCTAGGCCGGATTATATTCCTGCTGCCCAGCCAGTAGTGTTGCATGATTTCTGCCCTCCACTGTTCCTCACACCAGAACAAGAAAAATTGATCTCGGTACTTACGTCCACCGCTCCGGCCAGTGGCGTAATTCGGAGCAGCTGCTGGTCTGTTTTGGCAGCTACAGTAGGTGTGATACTGTGTTGAAGTAACGCATCTCTAATTGGATAATGGAAGCAATCTCTATTGCTTATGAGGCACGTGGTCTTGCTACACCTCTGGGCATAAGGGCTCATTCCACTAGGGGTGTTGCCTCTTCAAAGACTTTGTCCAAAGGGTTATCCTTACAGGATGTGTATCTATGGGGTGGTCTACTCCACACTCATTCATTCAAAATTACAGTCTGAATATACATTCCACCCCGGGCTTGAGTGTCTTGCAGTGAGCCTCAGGCTCAGATCTTTTTGTACAGGCCATACCCTCAGTATGACAAGAGTAGGTATTGTTGTTCCCACAGCGTGGAGCTCAGGTAATGTTGAGTTCCCATTGAAAGGGAACCTCTGGGTTACGCATGTAACCCTGTTCCCTGATAAGGGAATGAGACTTTGCATAGCTTTGTCATACTGGGCCATGCTTGTGAATTGTGTCTTCGCTTCAAATAATAGAGATTTACGGTGCGGTTCACAGGTGCTGTTTTTATATCACGCGACGTGCTTAATCGCCAGGTCACCTGATCATAGCAGGCCTATATATAGTAATAAGTAATAGTAATAAAATATAAATAAGTAATAGTAAAAGTAATAAATAAGTAATAATTAGACCCAATGTTCAAGAAGTAGAAATAAAAAAATCCTATAAAGTTTAAAAATGCCTGATTTCTTTCAGTACCTGGTGTGTGAATTATTGTTCCGTATGCTGTGAATTTTCTTTTGAATCCTTCTTTCTCCAAAACTTGCTACATAAACTGTATGTTAAATCAGGAAAGTATAATAAAAGTACTTACCAAAGGTCTGAAAACAGCCTCTAGTTCACATGACATGCCTGCTGACATTGGTCCGGGAGGCTCAAAACTGAGTTTAGAACATTAGAGATTTAGATTAGTGAAGAAACTACACAATGAAAAAAATATACGAACCACACATACAAATAATTACACAAATTTTTTGAAGAAAACATGACATATAAAAACTGAAGAAACATGACATATAACTCAAGAATCTCTCTTTTCAACTGAATAAATGTAACCTCTTTTATTTGGTTTTTATTCTTTCAGCAATAAGATAGCATTTGGGGAAATGCAAGCTGAATGGCAGGTCTTTATAACAGACTTCTACCACTTGTTATTGTGGCATGGAATAAAAAATAGTCTCAGTGATGTACACTTTGATAGTCTTCATGATAAATAGAATAGATGCACGATCAAGAGAAAGCATTTGTTTGCCTGTAGCTGTTGGCTCAGCCTCAGTCATCAGAAAATAAAGAAATCATCAATATACCATTAAAAACAAAAAGCAAAAGATGCATAGATGGCTGATAAATAATAGGTAGATGTCCAGTATCATAAAAGCTGCTTTTGCTGGCATCAGATTTTCCTGAATCCTGTGTTTATTTAATCTACTCATTTCACAAGTTTTTTCTCTCTCACTCTTCTGACAATTTCCTGAAACTGTTATCACTCTTAACACTGTTACAGGAGTGTAGGCACCTCTCACTCTCCCAGTCATGAGCTTTTCTCACCCTTGCCTATCAATCTCTCAACATTTAAACCACTTACAGTAAAAGTGGACTCTAACTAAAGAACTCTCCTTATTTTCCTGTTCTTGTTTAGTTTATCCATCTATGTTTATGCAAGCAAATAAAAAATACGACAAAAGACATTTACACAGAACGTCAACCATGTATGAAGAAACATGAGTCCAGCCCCGTTGCAAAAAGTAACAGTATTGAGAATAGTGGAAGGTTGAGCTGGTGCAGCGGTGTAGCTATCATACGCTGGAATGTCTAGGGTATTCTTTTTTTCTGACCTTTGTCTAATTGATGGGTCTCTTCTTGCTCGTAATTGGCTTAATATGCAATTTATGATTCTGTACTTGCATGTTATATTTTATTCTAATATGAAGGACTCAGATAACATCTGTAATAAAAACAAAAGACATTACAAAAGAGTTTGAAAATAAGTGCACTTTGTGCAGGATTGCGGGTAGGCTAATATTACCATCAAATCTTGCTAATTATTCATCAATGGAAATAGGCAGTGTTTAAAAAGAAATATGTAGCAAATTATTCACTTGTGCAACACGACTACAACGTGCCAACGTGCCAATAAGTAATGACTTATAGACACGTACATGTATAGAAATCAAATATACACAAATTGGCCGAATTGATGTTTTATTATAAGTGTGAGGGCCACGGGAGACGTTCCACGCGGTGGAGACGGGAGGCGGATTCTAAGCCCCTGATCTGGTGCACATCCATTTAGGCATGAGTACAGAATATGTGTAACAGAGATGACTATAAAACATTAATTCATCTTCAATAACTGCTTCAGGAGCCTATCATGGGAAAACTGAAAGCAAATAGGGAATAAACTCTGGATGTGATGCTGGTCCATCACACATACATTTGCACACTCATTCACACTTAGGGGCAATTTAGCATGCCCAATTCACCTACTGGCACGTTTTCGGGAGGTGGGAGGAAGCTGGAGTACCTGGAGGAAACCTCCTAAGGCATGGGCAGAACATTCAAGTCCCGTGTACACAGGGTGGAGGTGGGATATGAGCCCCCAACCCCGGAGGTGCGAGTCAAACGTACTAAACACTAAGCCACCATCCCCTCTACAAAAAACATATTTTAATATATATTCATTCCAATTCTCTAGCCTCTGATAACATTTTGCAAAACTCCAGCCTGATTTAACCAGCCTGAAACTCATTAGCTTCGAAATCGTTCTGCTCTGCAATTTCAGGCTGGCGTCAGTGACATTCGCACCCGCTTGTGCATGCTGGTGTTAGTATTGAGTATCAAGCATAATTATTTCAGAACTGTACCTCAAATTTGGCAGGTGAGGACAACCTGGTTAGAAAAGTGTCTTCAAATGTCTTAGAATACCTCATATTGTTTCCCCTATGGTTTTACATGGTTTGTTTTATTTCCGCATTTCACATCATACAACAATCTGTCTTTCAGTTAAATTTAGCTCACAATGTCACACAGGCTGATACAATCTGCCTAATTTATCCCAAGCAAGCTCACGGTAAAAAATTCAGCTGAAAAGGCTTAATTAATGAGCTGGCTTGCAGTCTAAGGAGACCATAATCTGCTGATTTACCCTTTAATGTCACCTGTTCAGTTATTACAATGTTAAAAGGGGCTTTGGGCTAAATATAAAGAGAGGGGGAAAAATCTGTTCTTGAGCTTTCAAATATCAGATATGATTTATGGACAGATCTGACATCTGTTGCATGTGAAATATGGCTGAGAGGATGTAACAGGAAGTGATGAGCACATGCTGAGAAACATTTGTCATCTACAGATTGTAGGAAGAAAAGCTTAAAAAGAGCACGTTACATAAAAATAGATGAACTGCTTTAACACAGTATGTGTGCCATCAACCCATTTCCTGTTTTTGGCAAACTGAGCTGTGTGTGTGTGTGTGTGTGAGAGAGAGAGAGGGAGAGAGAAGAGAGAGAGAGAGAGAGAGAGAGAGAGAGAGAGAGAGAGAGAGAGAGAGAGAGAAATTCTGATACTCTGGAGAAGGGGGCTCTGGCATAAAGCAAAAAAAAAAAAAACACAGGGAGAGAAAAAGACAGAGAGACAAAGAGTGAGAGAAAAGAGAGCCGTTTTTAGAATTTCGTGGGGGCGTCAAAGGAGGCATGGACATATGGCAAACAGAGCAGAGTCTTACTACTGCTGCTCACTTCCACACATTGGTTTTGCGTACATAGGTATTGAACCTGACAGTGGGGTATGAATAATGTACATTAATAATAAACTTCAGCAGTGCAAGCATTTCATTTCAATTCTGCAATCTCTATTAATAGCTGTTTGCCTTCTGATTGTCTCGTGCTATCATGATTGTCTCATCCTATCATCTCATGATCATACACTGTGTTGTTAGTATTATTTTCTAATGATATACTGTATATACCATGGATAAATGGGGTGTATTCAAATTATGTGTTTGGAAATAAGTTCAAAAATAAACTGGACAGCAGGATATGAATGAAATTATTCATTTGCAGGAGAATATACACAAGAAATATGCTATTTGCAAAAATCCAGTTAGTTTGTTTCCTATGAGGGTTTGTGTAAATTTATATTTAAGGAGACTCACTAATGTGAACCCCAAAAAATTGTGCTATTGGGCTTCAAATTGTATAGATGGCCCGAGTTAACGCATCATATTTAGATTACCATCTAAAATTAATTTTAAGTATTGATTTTATTACTGGATGCTTGTACTATGCTTAGGAGGTGCCCTTTCACTGTATATTTAAAAAACAAATTATCTGCTTTGAGCTTTGCCTTTTGAGAGGAGGAGTCGCTGTGCTGAAAAAACATGAAAACATGCTTGGTAATCAGCATACACACGTGAGTAGAAAGAAAATCATCATACCAAAACTTTTAAAATCTGCCGTGATTTTTGTTTTGTTTTGTTGGGTTTCATCTATGAATATATTTACACACAGCTTTTCACACAAAATGTTACAGTAAGAATTCACTACTACAAATCACTGGAATATTATGGAACAATTTCAGATAAACTAGATGGAAATGGATATATTACAAGTAACTCTAGATATTCTGTTAGTTGTTGGAAAATGAACCTTACAGAAAAATATTTACAAATCTCTCTACCATACTCCTGCCCTATTTCGTGTTCATCAGTTTGTCACATTTTGCTCAGTACCATTCGTACCTTACTGATATGAAATCCACAAGGTTTTGTGAAACTCCCACAAGTCTGCAGTAATTTGTGACATTAGAGATGTTTGTAAGTACTACTTTTCTCTTATATGTCCTTTCAAGGTCAAAATCCTGCAAAACAGTGTGATGATACGTTAATATATGATGCACATGCAAGGTATAAAATAAGAAATACTGTTTATTTACAATATTACATCTAAGAGGGTCAAAATTAGAAGTGTCACTGTGCATCTACCTTAAATAAGACTGTTTCTGGTTTGCTGATAAATGATGGACCTTTCAGCTCTTTGCCACTTGTAGTTTTCTTGGTTCCTTTTGAAGTTAGAATTTTGTCTGGGCCTGTTTTCAGAGACCTCAAAAGAGATGTCTTTAGAGGAATGTCTTCATCTGACATTATCTGAAAACATAAAAAAAAATGTATTTGAAAATGAATAATTGAATATACAGTTTAAATGGAATTCACTCAACCAAAAGGAAATCACTCAAGTCAATCAAGTTCAATTTTAGTTGTTGTTCTTCGATGATAATACTGTGCATCTTTTGGTGTATGATTTTTATTGTCCCTAGTGTTCTGTTCTGAATAGTTGTATTAACCTGAATAATTATCAATCATTCATGCCTCAGTTCATTATGGAAAAAGCAATGTTTTCTAGTATGGTGTATATTTGTCACAAATGGTGAGTAGAGACAGATGCAATCATGGTATAAGTGTTTTATTAGAGAGGCAGTAAGACAAATCTATAACATGAATCAAACAGGCGGAGGTCAGGTGATCAGCAAACAACAATGTCAGTGGATATCCAAAATGAGAGAACAGAACGAGATCAAGAACCTGGAGCTGCAAACTCAGAACATACGGTTCGGCAAAGACAGGCGGCACAACAATGAAGAATACTTTGCATGGAACAAAGACACACAAGGACAGTTGTCGGGAACCTGCCAGGTGTCTCACCCTTTATAATATATGATCGCTAGAGACTAGAGATCACTAGAGATCAGTTTACTGTAGAAAATGCTAAGTCAATTACAATTTATATGTTGTACAGCCTACTGAAGATAATGAAATATCAGTTTACAATAATATATTTCAAGCCAGTGCACGTATGCAGTCCTGTGCGCAAGTGTCACGACACCAATCAACGGCAAACTACTTATGTTTCTATGGTAACCTCTCGCCCTCAGATTCAAGCTGATCCTAGCTAGTTTGTGGAGATGGCGAACAGAAAGAATTCAGAGGAGCATCGGAAATTTCAAAGTGACTGGACTGAAACGTGCTTTTATTGAAAGTGCTGGTGCTCTGCCGTGTCTGATTTGTACAGAACGTGCTAGCTCATTTTAAAAAAAATTAATTTTAAGAGACATTCCGTAACCCACCATACAGCTCTTGCAGAAAAGTACCCGACAAACGGGCGAAATCTGAAGGAAGGTATACACGGAGCTCCAATGTAAACTGCAAGCTGTAAAAAGTCTGTAAAAACCTTTTTACTGACGGTGGATATTCAAAGTCATGCATGTTGAGTATGGCAACTGAACAGTCTGAGGATTTCCCAAACAAGTAGAAAATCATTCAGAAAATAAAAGACGTGCCCCTGTCAGCCCAAACAGTGCATGACCGCGCTGTCATGATGCCATGTGAGATCTGAAGTAAGAAAACTTTGACAGACTTTTTTTCTCTTGCGCTGGATAAGCCCACACACACACACAGAGAGAGAGAGAGAGAGAGAGAGAGAGAGAGAGAGAGGTTTTATGCTGCTCAGGTGGAAACTCAACCTCAAAGTGAAAGGCCTGCACAATTTAGTTAGCTATTGTTTGTTGCATATTTCTTTTATATTATATTATATATATATATATATATATATATATATATATATATATATATATATATATATATATATATATATATATATATACAGTGCCTTGCGAAAGTATTCGGCCCCCTTGAACTTTTCAACCTTTTGCCACATTTCAGGCTTCAAACATAAAGATATAAAATTTTAATTTTTTGTGAAGAATCACCAACAAGTGGGACACAATTGTGAAGTGGAACGAAATCTATTGGATTTTTGAAACTTTTTTAACTAATAAAAAAATGAAAAGTGGGGCGTGCAAAATTATTCGGCCCCCTTGAGTTAATACTTTGTAGAGCCACCTTTTGCTGCGATTACAGCTGCAAGTCGCTTGGGGTATGTCTCTATCAGTTTTGCACATCGAGAGACTGAAATTCTTGCCCATTCTTCCTCACAAAACAGCTCGAGCTCAGTGAGGTTGGATGGAGAGCGTTTGTGAACAGCAGTTTTCAGCTCTTTCCACAGATTCTCGATTAGATTCAGGTCTGGACTTTGACTTGGCCATTCTAACACCTGGATACGTTTATTTGTGAACCGTTCCTTTGTAGATTTCGCTGTATGTTTGGGATCATTGTCTTGTTGGAAGATAAATCTCCGTCCCAGGTTCAGGTCTTTTGCAGACTCCAACAGGTTTTCATCCAGAATGGTCCTGTATTTGGCTGCATCCATCTTCCCCTCAATTTTAACCATCTTCCCTGTCCCTGCTGAAGAAAAGCAGGCCCAAACCATGATGCTGCCACCACCATGTTTGACAGTGGGGATGGTGTGTTGAGGGTGATGAGCTGTGTTGCTTTTACGCCAAACATATCGTTTTGCATTGTGGGCAAAAAGTTCGATTTTGGTTTCATCTAACCAGAGTGTACACAAGTTGTACACTCACTACTTTACATTGTAGCAAAGTGTCATTTCTTCAGTGTTGTCACATGAAAAGTTATAATCAAATATTTACAAAAATGTAGGGAGTGTACTCTCTTTTGTGAGATACTGTATGTAGGGGGAAATGGCTCTTTGGTGGAAAAAGGTTCCTGAACCCTGCACAAGGGTTTAAATATACAAATTAAATAATGGGCGAACTGAAAACAGGTGCGAGTATTAAACACACATGAGGGAAAACACCAATGACAAGGGTGGAGACGGGACATGAACCAAAACAAAAATAAGTGGCATTTATACAAAACATATGTCATGGAAGCACACGCTGTAGCACTGTGAGCTGTGAGGGGGTAATTCCTGAAAATATTAGTATTACATATTACATCTAGAAAAAGGTAAGGATTTGTCAAGTTTTGTTGCAAACCATAAAATCTAAACTTCGAGCTTATAATTCAGCTTTTTTTTTCAAATTAATTAATCAGTAACGAAAGTTATGTAGTTATAAGAGTGAAGAAGTTAAGTCTCTGAGTTTAAGGGGTCTCAGAGGATTTTAGGAAATCCTTTAAGTGGCATTAACATCTTGGATATGTAAGCGATATCCAGTGTCCACCTATTGTATTCATAAAAGACATAGAGGAAGTAACTTTGTGTTTCAATACTGTTTTTAGAACATTTAACACTCCTATGGACATTTAAAGGAAATTTCCTTCGTGATTTGTAGGACCTTTCACATTTGATATGCATAGAATCATATCCACCCTGTCCAGGGTGTACCCCGCCTTGTGTCCGATGCTCCCTGGGATAGGCTCCAGGTTCCCCGTGACCCTGAAAAGGAGTAAGCGGAAGAAGATGGATGGATGGATCAAGAATCATATCCATCCATCCATCCATCCATCCAACTTCTACCGCTTACTCCTTGTTCAGGGTTGTGGGGAACCTGGAGCCTATCCCAGGGAGCATCGTGCACAAGGCGGGGTACACCGTGGACAGGGTGCCAGTCCAAAATGTTAATCAAATATCGCAAATTAAACCTTATTAAACTTACAAATTGCATCAGATCAGAATGCTTTCAGGGAATTTTCTGTTCCTGAGGTCTGCAGTTATGCTGACTCAGTCCTTCAGGCCTCCAAATGGTCATCTAACACAATTAAATTGTTAATTTAGCTGGTGAACACTTTTCAGTCCTTCCTTAGAGAGACACCTCACATATAAATATGCAAAAGATACATAACTGGCTTAAAGCTGAATATACTACAATCCCATGACACTATCCAGTTGCCATTCAAGTACTTTTATCACATTACTCCCAGTCTCTGCTACTGAATGCACATTAAACAAAACAAATTTCAAATGTGCGAATGAGGAACTTTAACTATTTTTCAGGCATTTAAAGTGTAATAAGCTTCAATCATATTGCTTGATAATATATTCTGATACATATTTATGTAGTACTATGCAAAAATATGACCAAATGTGATATCATGTGTGTTAATGTACTGTAGCTGACCATAACTGTAAGAATCTGTGTCTCTTAATTTGATCATTACCGTGTAATCGCTGTGTTTGTGATCCCAAAGGCCGGTGAACTCAGGCTGGACAAGACACTCTCTGTCTCTTTTTCCTTCCATTAGCCAGTCTGCCTCAATACTTGTTCTCTTTCCCTGTTTCTCCATGGAATCCAGAGAGGAGCTGATGTCAGTTCCGGAGCTTGCAAGAGATGACACAGGGTGGGTTGGATGCCTATCCTGACTTAACTACGAGAATAAAAAAAAAGCTCTGAAATATCTGCCGTGCAAAGGAGTCAGAATAAAAGATAGAATGATCTTCTGGTGTTCTGTAATTGTAATCTATAGTAGACAATCAGCCATAGTAGACACTGATGTATTCGAATTTTGTTTTTGCATTGTCTACAATCTAAACACTCTCATTGGTTCATTACTGAGTCACTGAGTGAACAGAATTAGGTTATTTAGAGAGGAGAAAATGCTAAATATGGAAGAATACACAGAGAACAATATCCTCAGTGTTGGGATTGGGAAATACACAACAACCATTTATAATTACTATAAACATACACCATAATGTAAAACTCAAAGATATTTTAGTACCCCTAATAGCTCTAGTTAAAAATTTTTCCCCCAACCGTACCTCTGTCTCTGACTGCGCTGATAGAGGCAATAAGTTCTGCAGCAGTCTTTGTTCCCGTCGTTTTACCGCCATGCTCTGAGTCACACGTGGTGGTGGATGGATGAGGAGCGCATGTCGTTTGTTCAGTCGCTCCTTTTGCTCTTCTTCCAGTAGCAGTTTGGAGACTATCTCCATCTGTCTGGCTTTCTGCCTCGCTTGGAATTCCCTACAAAATTCAGGAAGTTCAGGTTATGTTTCCTGATGGAGCTTCAGTTTTTTGTCATGTAGAACTAGCTGTCCCATTGATCCAGTCCAGCTATTTTGATTTAATATCACAAACGTGAATCTTATTAATAGAAATATAAGCACTATTTTTGGTCATTAGCACAAAAGTCTTTTAGATGGTATAGTTTAAGCGTAAATTAAAAAACAAAAAACGATGGTCACCTTCTTGTTTCATTTTTAAATAGTCCAGTCATTTTTAACACTTTAATTTTAATCAAAAGGATGAAAGAATACAATCTGTGATATAAGAACGGCTTCTAAAATAAAACATTCATATTTATTGAAAATATGAAACATTGAAAAATGTCAATTATCACGGACTCTATTTTCCTGCGTGTAATTTCGTGTAATTTCCTAGTTAACACCAGTCTGTTGCAATATTTTTGGGTGCAAACTAATTTTACGTCCTAACTCAATGCACTCTTGTAAAGTATGTAGCGGGGCAGTTGGATTTTTAATGTGATTTTGGTGTGTTACTACCTCCCAAGATCCCAAGAAAAAAAAAAAACTTTTCCCCTCCCATTGATTTCAAGCCTTAGTCATGTTCCATTTGTACAAGTCAGCTTTGCTGATGATCACTATTTTATATCACCCCTCTTCAACATTAATTAGCTACTTCACCCAAATACTCCATGCAGAAGAGTAATTATTTTATTCATAACAAATGAGAACAAACAACTCAGTTTGCTGGAATGAAGATAAATTCACACCAAAAGCCTTTTGAAAAACGCTTCTTTTACTCATGTATTAATTTCAACCTATCTTGATAAAGCTCTTAGGCACAGAGCGTCTGGTGTAGACATGGTGCTTCTGTGTGGTGCAACAGACAGACCGCAAGTTTGATTAATGATGATGCAACAGCCATCCGTGACTGGGAGGCAATGGAGCAAAATTGGCTGTGCTCTATAGGTGGAAAATAAGGCTTACTCTCTGCCCAAAGTCAACTGTGGGTGTCTGTGAGCTCATGTATGTGGAAGGGGGTGGATAGATTTTTCCTCTAAGTGTGTTACAATACCCTTTGATGCCGCATAAGCAGAAGTTTGAAATGATTTGGTTGGCTGGCATCACACAACGCATGTGTTAGCCATCATCCTCCCAGTTTGGTAACTGTCATGTGATAGGGGAGAGTTGGCTGATGTGTGGGAATTGGCAAGTAATCTATTTGTAATGTTATTATGAAATCATCATTGTGTTGCACTCTGCACACTGTTCGTAAAGAATTCATCCAGTTCCCAAACCCATACCCAAACCCTTTTCACATCTGTGCTGCTCTGTGCAATAGTGAAAAAAAACAACCTCTCTAAAATATACAACACTGTGATGCTTTGCTTTTGTGCATGTGCCTAAAATACCAAAACAGAGTGAACAATTTCATGTTCATAAAAAAAAAATGCATTAATCCTCACTCCTGCTTTCGTTGGAGGTTCTCCTGTGCTTTGTGAAGGTGCATGAGCTTGATGCTATTCATTCCTGCTTCTTGCAATAACCGTTTACGACTATTTTCTTCCTCTTTCTGCTTCTGCAAGTAGGCTTTCTCCTTGAGCTTTCTCACGCGCAAAGCTTCCTGCAACCAGAGACATCAAACACAGACATTATTCACACGCTGATAACTGTAGATCACTTTATGAGACTTTGAAACAAACAAACAAGACTCATATACCGACATTTATTTGTGCTTTTTGTTCATCACTGGGAATCTGGACGTTTTTTTTTTTTTTTAAATGCACGTTTATTTATTTATAATAAGCATGTCTGAATGCAACACGTCACATGTTGAGCCTCAAGGTCTGAGATGCTTTTCTGCTCACCACAGTGGTAAAGACTGGTTATTTGAGTTACTGTAGACGTCCTATCAGCTCTGGCCATTCTCCTTGGAGCTTTCTCATAAATCAAGCATTTCTGCAGGCAGAACTGCCACTCATGAGATGTTTTGTTGTTTTTCGCACCATTCTTTATAAAGTCTAGAGACTGTTGTGTAAAAATCACATGTATATCAGCAGTTTCTGAAATACTCAGACCAGCCCATCTGGTACCAACAACCATCAAAGTCATCGAGATCATTTTTCCCCCCATTCGGATGTTTGATGTGAACGTTAACTGAAGCTCTTGACCTGTATCTGCTTGTTGTTATGCATTTCACTGCTGCCACATGGTTATCTGAATGCATAATTACATGAATAAACAGGGGTACAGGTGTTCCTATTAAAGGCCAGTGAGTGTAGATATTAATGTCACTATTTATGTTTACTTTAGAACAAAATCTCAGGAATAAACGTTTAGAGTATGTATCCAAACTTTTGATTAGTACAGTATGTGAAATGCTCTGGATTTGCACACATCCTGAATTAATGAGCCGTCACAAATGATTTAAGCAAATCAAGCTAAAGCAAAATAAAAGTGCATGCATTTATTTCCACTTTTAGATGAAAAGAATTAGATGTTGTATAAGACTGTTATAAAACGATGCCTAAAAACTCTGTTTTTAAAAACAATTACTGACTTGCATTCCCGTCACATACCTGACTAGCCACTATATTGGCCTTCAGTGATTCTGCGGCTTCCATCCTTCTCTTCATCAGCTCCTTCCTCATCTTTTCTCTCTCTTCCTCTTTTTCATGCATTCTTCAACACAATGATAAATTAGTGTCCCAGGTAAGAATTTCTGACCACTGTGGCAAAGGTGTTTGTGTGCTATATAGTACCTCTTGAGAGTCTGTTTAAGGAAGACTGCTGCTTTCTTTTGGCATGCCCGGATCTGATCCTGCTTCCTCAGGTCAAGCTCGGCTTGCTCTTGCAAGGCCTTTTCCTGCTCACTGTCAAACAGCAACAACATGTCTACGTTCATTTCTATTTATCTTGTGTAGCTACATTATTTATTTAAAATCTTGCTTTATATTATACAAATATACTAATAAAATGTCATGTAAAATTTTCCGTAGACGTTTGGTAGGTTTATACAGTATGTATGTTCATCATAGACAAGCATCAATATTAACTACATGGCACGTTCTACAGAAATGAGTCAAATGTGCCACTGGGTACTTTTTGGCACGTAGTGCTTTCAGTTTGGCTCCCTTCGCAATGCTTTTCTCCCTTTGGAGTCTTTGATTGTACTGCTCCTGTTTCAGGGCCTGAAATTTCTTCTCCTCATGCTCCAGCTCCTGACGCAGGCCTAGGTACTGACCAAGTTCTACCTCCACTTCACAAAGCTCCAGTCTGGACAAAAGAATACAAAATGAATCTGCTTTTAGAAACTATCAGTGGACAGAGTGGAAAACCATGAAAAAATTTAGTGCACACAAATCTGGCCAAACTTTTTAAATTACTCTTTAGCAGTCTGTTCTATTTTTAATTCAAAGGCAATTAAATAAAAGGTTAGACACAGTTAGGCACAGTAAGGGCGAAGAAAATGTTATTTTATTGCTTATTTATAAGCGAACAGTGTGTCGTCAGGACTAATTAGCTAAATGATATGTCAAGGGGACTGGAATTGTTGTATAAAATGTTCTTCATTACTTCCACTTTTCCCCCATGAGGCCCACTTCCCGTTTTTTTTTTTTGAGAACTTGCACACCAAGTATAAGAAAGGTATCCCATATTGCCTATTATTAACTGGCTAATAAACTAAAATAAAATAAAAATAACAACATGAAAAAAGAATCATATTATACAACAGTACAGACAACCACAAAGAAGAATAATGCCTAGCCCTGCCCTCGGAGTTGCGTGGGTGGTTGGGGGTGGGTGTTTATGCTAAATGCAGTGAACAGTAAAAAAAAAAGATAATTGTACATTTTCGATATAATCGTTTTACAAATTACTTGTATATCATCCTATATGTATATCATAGGAACTACATTGTTTGATATCCATGACAGCAGAGTATTTTTGTGAATTCTTTTTAACAAAAGGTCAAAAGGTTAAACTATAAAGACAGGTTAAACAATAAAGTTAAACAATAAATCAAAAGGTTAAACAATAAAATTTTTCACAGCCAACTTTGCTCATATTTACCAAGGGTGCCAATATTAGCGGCGGGCACTGTACATATCTAATGTTAGTTAAGTCAAACACAGTGATAGATTTTATTTCACAGTGATGAACTCAAAACATTCATAATTGACCTTGACAGAAAATGAGGGAGCTGCAGCAGTGTATATTTCTTGTTCAGTACATTCCAGTGTACTCTATAGTGTTAAAATGTGGGGCTCCAATACAAAACGTTGGCAGGTCTGACGCAGTTCTTGAAAAATTTATTGTTTTGTATTTTTCATCTCACCCCTCACTCTTGCTATTCCAGTGTGAATTCCTCTGCACTCAGGTTGGATGTTTGAAATTGACTTCAAAGTGCAAATGTTAAATATGGCAACACCAGTGGGCATTTTTTTTTTCTTCGAGTTAGCCAGCTAATTTTGTGCTGAGGTATAAGACTCACTCATGCTCTTGCAGGACCATGGCTAGATGAGCCTCCAGCTCCTCCTCTGATTGAAGTTCGGCACAAACACACTTGTGGCGGGCACGTAGGCGGAACACGGCTACGCTGTGGACAACAGCACACACTGAGGTTGAAGTAACAACAGATACTTCTCCTTCCCACCTATGATGTCTGTTATTTTGCATTTTACCTTTTCTCTGCCTGCTTCTCCCTTTCCATGTCATTTTCTAAGTTGTCTCTCTGTTTTTCCAGCTCGGTCACATGAAGACGACAGGCTTTCAGTTCCTCCCTGTAAAAGCACGGGTGAGAAGCAGGAAGGCTTGTTAAGAGTTTAAAAATAAAAAGCTTCCAAATCTTTCAAGGCAAAATGTGCCTTCCCAAATTAGCTTGAAAAGTATTTCTTTTAGCAGCAGTCACAAGGGAGCTGGAATATGATCACACCTCAGCGCACCACAGACAGCAACACTGAGAATGTAGAGAAGAGACTGGTGAAAAATAAACACACCAGTTTTTCTCAAGTTATGTAAGCTTGATGATGTGAAGCACTTCAGCACTTAGACTGATCCTTATGCATACAATATGTCAAAGATAGAAGAGCTTAAATGTTTCTTTATTTAAAGAATATAAAAATGTATATGTGGGATTCCACTGTCTTGATCTGTATTTAATACAATAATAGTAAAAGCCAAGATACTAGCTCCTAATGTGCGGCCATGCTGGGAAAAAAAATGGTGAGTGGCTCTTCCAAAAAATCCTGAACAGGACATAGAGCTTGATAGAACAGTGAATCCCAAGGGTGCAATTGAAATACAGAGGCCGTCTGAATGTGCGCAGCACTGTGTGTCTCATGTCAGAATGTTGCAGATTTATGACAGTATGTTTGTTCCACACTGCTTTTCAAATACAATGTAACCTGTGAGTCGCTCCATCCACCCACCTAACAGCTTCTCTACAGCTTGGGCTAAAGGCTAGAAACACATATGGAAAACACTTATGTTTTTTCTGGCTTGAGAACTCGGTTTTAAATATATCTACCAATTAAAGTGTGTAGTTTCCTTCTGTTAAATGCAGTGGAGCTTATTAGATCTACTGTTTGTAAAAGAGAAGGGGGGGGAAAAAAAAAAAAAAAAAAAAAAAAGGTGTGGGATGGTCCACAGCCGCTTCTCAGCTTGAACATCCGAGTGCTGTCCATGTTACTCTTCTCCCTCTCATCAGGCTCCATATCTCCTAACTCCAGCCCCAGGCTCACATCCCTGATGGAAAGACTGATTGTGATAAAGAGCCTATCAGTGTTTTTACGCATGAAAGGGCAAATATTAGGCTCACCATTCGGGGTCATCCATATCGACAGAATAATCAGCAGGAAAGCCATCTTCATCGTTGAACACAGCCTCCCACATTCCAGCTTTTTCTACTTAAATGGGGAGCATGTGTGTACATCTAAATAACTACCTTCATTCATGATAATACAAAAAATTCTCTGATGCATTAACATCTACCATTTGTGTCCTCATCGGTCCAGTTGTTCTGTGGTGCTTCATGTCCAGATGCTTCACATTCTGCAAAGTCCTCAGATGCACTATTGTCCATTACGACATGGACTGGAGCAGCCAAATGAACTGTTTAGATGTGACCTGTAACAATATAATGATTGATAACAGTTTAACATCACCTCTATTCAGATGCAAATAAAAACATCAGAAAATACTAGCCTCTGTAATAGGAACACGTGTACAACTTGTGAGGGAAATTACTCATTTTTACTTTTAATAATTTTGTTCTTGTTCTGTTCATGTTCATCTGAGGCCATGTCATATCACTGAGATCAGTAAAGAATGTTTATCTGCTTACAGAGACACAAACACGTTATTCGTGGTTCGTCTGCACACCGTCCGACCCTAAAACAAAGAATGTTTGAACTGCCTCAAACCACTTCTTATCAGTACACAGAAGTGTGTCACGCTCTGCGTTTCATATATATAGTAGTGGTTCAGCACAAGCACTTCAGAGCACTCTCATTATTCTAAATGTAAATATGTAAATGTAAATTATTCTATCCTGCTTTATTCTATCCTGCATGAACCATCTTTCTGAAATAAACCTTTTTACCTTCAGAGGACGAGTCTACGAGTGTTGTCCAATTTCCACAACAATTTGGCGTCCCTGGGTGGGCTGCTTTTCTGGAAAACAAGCAAACCGGAGGACGTTCATGGAAAAGTTTCACCCTGATGTTCGTGTTGACACGCAGGCAGTTTGCCCTTTGTAGCCTTACCACTGACTGGGAGGAATCATCAAGAATTTAGAATTAGAATTACAATTACAATTTTATAAAGTCTTAGTGTATTGCTGTCTGTATGGAAGGGAGTCAAAGATATAAGAAATGCTCTTACGAGAGGCAAAGGAAAGAAAGATGGAGAGGAGAGGAAAACCCATCCAACATTAGTCAGACTGACAATTCACACATGTCTGAACCAGACATGACCCTTAACCTTTTAAAGTATAATGCCTCTCCTTTTACACAGTTACCATGTATATCTCTTGTAGTTAATGGACAATGTGTCACATTATTGGTAGATTTAGGAGCAACATATTAAATAATAAAACACTCCAATTTATAAGAATCCCCAAAAATTAGTTCATGGTCACTGCGCTCCATGGGCGTGACGGGACATTCAGTATTAGAACGTTTCTCTGAACCGCTAGTTTGTGAATGTGAAAATGGGAAGAGTAACCCACCAATTCCTAATTTCGTCTTCATGTCTAGTGAATCTATTGGGCAGGGAGTTAATGTGTGTTTTACGCTTAAATTTGATGTCCTCACCTCAGGGAGTAACAATAACCAATAACTGATGACTCATCTGATCTGATGGGAACTCCTTTTGTTAAAGAAACAGAGCTCTATGTTTATCAATGGTCCAAGCATAACAAGCCTAGAGTCTGTGCTCATTTGATGACGTTGGCATATGATAAAATGAAGGACAACTATGTTGATTTTATGCTGTCCTCTGCCCTTCACTGCACAGTGCAAGTGCATGAAGGAAGATACTTTAATTTTGAGAAAGAATGGTTTATGGATATCCCAGAAAGCAAAGAGCTACAACCAAAGGAACTATATTGGTGTGACAAATTTTGTGCATGTTTAGGCAAATTGAGTGACACGCAGTTGTGTGTATTTTTTTTTCGAGAATCAGCGCCTCACGTCGATTGGCCAAAATAAAGAACAAACCGTGGAAAGATGTGGGCCCATGGGTCATATTATGTAAGTGGGAAATTTACAGATTGGGAACAGAAACCCACCTCCAACATATGGTACTGCTCCGAGTTTATAAAAATTATTTCTGGAAATGTGCAAGGTTAACCGGGATGTCATTTGTCATGACAAGGGAATGTTTCTGTACCTTGGGACAAGCCCCACGCCTCTAGAGTTACACCCACAATTGAAGAAGGTTTCACTCGGGCTGTGGGCCCAAGAGAAACATGACATAGGCCTGATCAAAAGTGCACCACCTGTCGTGATCACGCCCAAATCTGACTTTAGGCCCAGACAATCTCAATACCCTCTTAAATCAGAAGCTATTGGTGGAATTATTGAAGGCAGGTGTCCCTGTCCACATTTGTCGTGCATACCCCAATATTTCCAGTCAGAGAAGCAAAAAAAAAAAACCTACAACCTGATGAATGGAGATTTGTACAAGATTTGTAAGCGGTTAATGCAGCAGTCAAACAGAGAGCTCCAGATCTGCCAAATTCTTACATTACATTAAGCCAGGTTCCAGTAAATAGTGAATGGTTTTCAGTCATACATTTAGCTAATGCATTTTTCAGTATACCTCTTGATAAAGACAATCAGTTTCGGTTTGTATTCATATTTGACGGATATCCTTACACTTTCATTCGCTTGTGTTAAGGGTATTGAGAGCCACTAATGTTATGCAACCAAATGCTAAAGGACAGCTTAGCACCTCTACCACTTTCTCCAGGGCACAGTGTGAAACTGACACCATTAAAGTGTTGCAGCATCTTGCCAAAGAAGGCCACAAAGCCAGTCTCTCCAAATTACAGTATGTACAACAAGAAGTGAGATTTCTAGGGCAGGACATCTCCGCCACTGGAAAGAAACTCTCCACAGACAGATTACCTGCCATTCCGAAAATTCCCAAGCCTCTGATGAAGAAACAAGTTCTTTCTATCCTAGGTATGTGTTCGTATCGCAGAACTTTCATTCTAAACTATTCCATTATAGAAGCATCACTCAGAGAGATGGCATATGCGACAGGTTGGACAGCTCATTCTCAGGTAAGTTGGATTCAGTCGCTGCAGAGTTTCCCCTGTGTGTATGTGTAGTAGCAGCAGCTGAGAAATCTTTGGTGGCATCCAGAGAACGGGTAGGTTACTCAGATTGACCCTTCTGGTTCCACGTGTTACTCATGCTTGAACCTCACACCTGTACACCCAATGGTGGCTACACCATAACACTAGATATGCCGAATGTCACTATCGTGTCAGGAAGTCTCCCCTCAAACCTTTGCAAATGTGATGCACACACTAACAAATTAGACCTTGTAGAGAGAGGAAATGGAACACACAAAAAAAAAACAGATTGAGCAAATGCTGTTCTGAAGCAGGCTTAGGATTGGCTTAGCCCCTTTGGGATACTGTTTGGGAGACTTCCACATACAGGAATCGGACCTGACAGCTCCTCTTCCCGACGCTGCAGCATGTGATGATGCAATGTTAAATTACTGTGCAACCCTGTCCTCTGCTCTGCACTCTATCCACAAGCAGGTAAAGGCAGTGCTTCAAGCTCCAGCCACAGGCCCATGCATGATCTGAAGCCCGGAGAGTGGATTGTGATCAAGGACTTCAGCAGGACCGAGTGGAACAAGCCACAATGGTCTGGGCCATTCCAGGTTCTCTTTGTCACTCATTCGGCAGTGAAAGTCAACCAGAGAGCCACATGGATGCATGCAAGCCACTGGAGGAGGGTGCCAGAGCCGAGCACTGAGCTGGAGAAGAGGGTACTTCGACAGGAGGCCTAGAAAGTGATTCTCTATCAAGAGGATTCTAGGAGGACCGAGGCTCACAAGTGACGATCTGCATATACACACCCACACACATGACACACTGCACTCAAACACGCATTCTCACACCAGTTCCTTGTGGTTACACACAAAACACCAAGTGGTATCTAGTAGCCTGCGAAATCATGGGCATGTAGTTTTTGGAGAAAATGTTGACGACACGGAAACTGTACTCTTAGGAGGACTGAACTTCATTACTGCGTACTACATAGCCACGTGACCAGGACAAAGGTTCGACAACATGACTTTGCTATCGCACCTCTTATGCCCCAAAGCTCACTGACCACAGACTACTGTTGCAGACTAGACACAAATCATTAGATGTCGACCTGCACATCCACTCCTCCTAATCGTACACCCTTCTCCTGGTATAAGTGGTATCTGTTAGTAAGCCCTGTCACAGAAATAAACTCACAAATCACCGGGACCGTTCCCGACAACACTGGGGGTCCAGGGCTAGACCCTTAAGCTGGAAAGATAAACCAAAGCGTGATATTGAAGTTTATTTGTTGGAAGACTTAATGATCAATCATGCCAATCACATTGTTGCAGCAGAAAGAATGCATGATGCACACACTTATACCCAAATTTGGTATTTAGCTGATCGTGGTGACGGGACTAAGTGCCTAAGGCGACGTGATTTCTATAGGTCCCACATAAGCCTGCGAAGTTCTTTAGCAGACATTTGCTGCAGATTGGACGACAATTAGTAGTTAAAAGGCCTTATGCCAAGATATTGGACGCCTCTGTAAACCATTCTGTATTGCCTTTCGTCAGAAGAATCATTGCCAAAAGTGCTACCCACACAACTTCACACATCCCCTCGCCACAGACCCAAAATGGTTATTCTATCATTGAACACATGCGGTCTACCTTACCTTCAGAGGATGAGTCTGCGAGTGTTGTCTAATTTCCATGATAACCTGCTTTATGCATTTATGGAATTATCCAATCAACCAATCATATGGCATCAATCATGCAGATACAGGTCCAGAGCTTTGAGTATTTAAAAAATACTACTTTAGGCTATGGTAACTCAAATAACCACATTTTACAACAGTGGTGAGCAGAAAAGCATCTCCTAACACACAACAAGTCAAATCTTGAGGTGGAGGAAGGACATTTTTTTTCGAATGAAAAAGGTTCCACTCCTTATCAGCCAGGAACAGGAATCTGAGGCTACAATGAGCACAGACTCAACAAAAGTGGGCAGCTGAATATTGGAAAAATGCTAAAAGACGTTTTTTGAATCTTCAGCTGCCCAGTTTCTCTGTGACCCTGCCCCCTTTTTTATAATTTCTTTTTTAACAAAACCAGATTCCTGGTTCTACTATCAAACTAGTCTCACAATACTGATTGCAATGAGATACATTTTTTTCCCATTCTGATGTTTGATGTGAACATCAACTGAAGCTCTTGACCTGATTTTATGCAATGTGCTGCTGCTACATGATTGGCTGATTGAATATCGCATGAATGAGCCAGGTGTATGGATGTTTCTCTTAAAGTGTGTATTTGAACAGTTGCCTCCAAGAGAAAGTAACTGCCTTCAGTGACCTGGGATGGTGGTGGGTGCATGGTCACAATATGTCATAGTGTACTAAAAGATTTCTAGCCACTGGTAGGTTCTCGTAAGGATTTTTTTTACCATTAGAGGTAAGGTATTGTGTGTTCTCTGTTATTAGACGTATTAAAGACAAGACAAATAGAAATAACAATTTTGGTTTTTTCAGTTTTTGGGATAATTTTAATCTATAACATCTTTTTAGACTATAGTGATAAAAGACATGTAGTGTTTCCTCATACATGTGTGGTGCCAATTTAACTCAATAGACTACACTTACTATAGTGGAAACATGTTAAACCAAATGAAGAGCCCCCCAAATTATGTTTTTACTTTTAATCCAGACCAAAAATCTGTGTCTATTTGATCTGCAATCATGGACATATAAAGTGTCCTTTTTAAAAACACAACACACACACACACACACACACATATGTACATACATACGTATATATCCTCTTTCAACTGTGGTTATGGAGCTATTAGCATTTTTAAATACCCATTTCTATTGTTTATTATGAAAATAACAATTATTTATTTTTATATAGCAAATTCATCTCAAAATAACAAGAAAAAACAAGATGCTTTTCTCGTATAAATACTTCCCCTCACAATAACGGACTTTTCTAACAGTAAGAGGATACAAAACTCGAAGATGCTTTACTCATAAAAACGAGATGTTTTTCTCATAACGAGATGATTTTCTCATAATAACGAGATGATTTTCTCATAATAACGAGATGTTTTTCTCATAACGAGATGTTTTTCTCATAATAACGAGATGTTTCTCTCATAATAACAAGATAATTTTCTCATAACGAGATGATTTTCTCATAATAACGAGATGATTTTCTCATAACGAGATGTTTCTCTCATAATAACAAGATAATTTTCTCATAATAACGAGATGGTTTTCTCATAATAACGAGATGTTTCTCTCATAATAACGAGATGTTTCTCTCATAATAACGAGATGATTTTCTCATAACGAGATGTTTCTCTCATAATAACAAGATAATTTTCTCATAATAACGAGATGTTTTTCTCATAATAAGGAGATGTTTCTCTCATAATAACGAGATGATTTTCTCATAATAACGAGATGATTTTCTCATAATAACGAGATGTTTTTCTCATAATAACGAGATGATTTTCTCATAATAACGAGATGATTTTCTCATAATAACGAGATAATTTTCTCATAATAACGAGATTATTTTCTCATAATAACGAGATGATTTTCTCATAATAACGAGATGTTTTTCTCATAATAACGAGATGATTTTCTCATAATAACGAGATCATTTTCTCATAATAACGAGATGTTTTTCTCATAATAACGAGGTGTTTTTCTCATAATAACGAGATCATTTTCTCATAATAACGAGATGATTTTCTCATAATAACGAGATTATTTTCTCATAATAACGAGATGATTTTCTCATAATAACGAGATGATTTTCTCATAATAACGAGATGATTTTCTCATAATAACGAGATTATTTTCTCATAATAACGAGATCATTTTCTCATAACGAGATGATTTTCTCATAATAACGAGATGATTTTCTCATAATAACGAGATAATTTTCTCATAATAACGAGATGTTTTCTAATAGTAAACTAGAGACTTTTCTCCTAATGCCATGTGCCTCGTGTCTAACATTCCTGTGTGACTCGTGTGTATTTTAATGAACATTCTTCTGTACTGTAGAGTTCAGTACACTTACAGACTGCATTAGCTACTGTAGCCAGATTGAACTTCCGCTTCCACCCTGAGTGGTTTACCTGACCTTAGCTAAGCTAAACGTCCTGAACGATTAAAAATTAACCACGTCATTATGGCCTTGGATGTACGTTATTACAGTTTTCGTCTACGGTTTTCTAGGTTTTATTTGCCCCTCTTACCAACGTCTGAGAACGCACACCTCTCGTCACTTGAGCTGTAAGCTGCCCTTTCGGTTGAGCTCGAGCTCCTGTTTGCTGCGTTTCCATGGACACTGGAGCGAGCGCGGAGACTGCTGGCAGCATTCCAAATGGCGTTAATGTTGACTATACAATGCACTATATAGTGTGTACAAGCTGTTCCGTTATACTGGGTGTAGTGCGCCTATATAGGGAGTGCGGAGTCATTTGGAATGCGGCCCTCCGTTCAAGTTCAGAAGCCAAACAACTCTGTTTCTTGATCTTCAGGAGCATTGAGATGCACAATGTGTTGAAGAAATCTGGCAATAAATGGATTGATGGGAGAATGTATTGTATTTTATTGTTTTAGGTTCTAAATGTTTCAAGCTTGTTGTTTGTCATGTAGGTGTAGTTCAATGTTTTCGATAGCCTTCAGAAATAAATAGGATAAAAGCTTGAAAGATCTTCACAGACCGCGCTGTTTGAGAACAAAAAAATAGTAGTAATATCTTCACTGCATTACATGAGGCAAAACATATGGGCCACGCACGTAACCCTGTTCGCTGAGACGTTGCATGAGCTTTATGCTGTGGGAAGTGCCTTCATGCCTGACCGGTATCTGAAGTTTGTGTAACATCATGCCTATAGGCCTGCCTTGATCAGGCGACATGGCAATTGAGCGTGTCGCGTGATATTAAAATGGCACTTGTGAACCGCGCTGTCAACCTTTACTAGCTGAAGCGAAGGCGCAATTTACAGGCATGCCCCAGTATGGCAAATGTAACTGGTTGTTGTCTGCATTATGTTTTCTTTTAACCAAATAAATAGAGTCGACTCTCCATTTACTCTCTGACAAAGAGATAATACAGACTCATAGAGTGTGTGCTTTCACCCTCAACATTTCTCTCCCATGCAAACACAGTGCGGAAAGGGGGTGAGAGGAGGTGCAAAGGAATAAAATAAAGATTTTATTTTATAAGATTTTAGACTCCTCAAATCCAAGCCACCATTAAAATAGTCTCCTGTCCAGTAGGCCCAATGGTATGATATTGGAGACTGGAGGGGATGCCCAGATCCAGCTTTATCTTGCTTCTTAATTATAGAATTGACCCTACGCATTTTGGGGATAGAAATGCCCTTATCATAGTAGAATCCCATATAACCCCTAGAAAATCGTCCTTTGCACTGGAGACAGAATACTTTTCTTGAGGTTCAACCTGAGCCCTAAGCTCTTCATGTAGGCAAAAAACATCTCAGTGTTGAATTGCCAGTTCCCTGGATCTGGATCATGCTGGAATTAAACTGGAGTCACAAGGGAGTCAGACTCGCATTCATGCACTTTGTGAGCTAACTGCCCTAACAACCTCATTTCCCCTGATACGTCCCTCCGTGGCCCCTCAGGACCGCTCCTCCTTTGTCTTCTTGACCTTTATGACCATTGCCAGATAAGGCATTTTAGCAGACTGTGACTGTGGCTACCCGGTTACCCTGGCTGTCTGTGGGGGGAGGCGGGCCACTACACTCAACTTCTGTGTCTCCCTCGGACTAGCGTTGGTGAACATGACCGGTTGGGGCTGAATGCCACCGTATGTCGAGCTTACTCAGTAGGTCTGCTTGGTAAACCTGCAGCACTACCATTGTATTCAGTGACCCACAAGCAAGACCCACTGCTGCATAGGCCTTGCTCAAAAGCGCCTCCTCCACATTTGGCATAGCTAAATAACCATGCCATTCTATCCCCATGATGGTTGAATAATCTAACATTGTGGGGTTATAAATACAGCTTATATATGGTTTTCCTCAGGAGCATGATATTTCATCATGCACTTTTGGGGAAAAAAGGGGAGTTTTCTGAGGTGTAAGGGAGATTTATTTTCACTGGGGAGAAAAAAGCTCATCCAAGCTTAGTAATCACTTCAAGCAGCTCTTTATGTGCTTGAGAGCATCTATCTGTTTTTGGTACACCCTTCTGTCTCCTCGGAATCAGAGATGAATTTCCATAGCGGAAGGAGGAGTCGCGGTGCAAGCTCCAAAATCCAGTAGAGAGCCAGACCTGGAAGACAGAGCAAGAGATAGAACAGCGCTGGTCTCTGGCTCCTCTTCCAGATCCATACAATATCCCCAGGACCTGAGCCGTCTGGTTGTCTTGTCAGGTGCTGGCCCAGATTTGCGAGGCTCTGAAACCCAACTCCCTTTGGCTGCAAAGAGGGCAAGTCACGAGTTGAGCTGCCTGATTGTAAGGCATTCACAATGCACACAGTCAGACCTCTCAAGGGCTGCCCTGGCATTCTCCATCCCTAGACACTTCACTCAGAAAGTGTGAAAGTGTGAAACTTCCTGGATTCTCTCTTACTCAAACTTTTCTCTCTCTTTTTTTTTTTAAAGACATACAGTCTTGCTGAAGATAATAAGGCTGACGGTGTGGTTCACAGGTGCCGTTTTTATCTCACATGACGTGCTTAATTGCCATGTTACCTGATCACGGCAGGCCTATAAATAGGCATGATGTTGCACAAGCTTCAGATACCAGTCATGTGTATGACCAGCGATGGCGCTTCCCACACCATAAAGCTCTTGCAACGTTGAGTTCCCTTTGAAAGGGAACATGACTTACACTAGCTCATAAACTGAATGACACTAGCTCATAAGCTGAATTTCAGATTCTTGATTCATATTCAGGGGTGGCTGTGGTTCAGGTGGTAGAGCAGGTTGTCCACTAATCATTGGGTTGGCGGTTCGATTCCCGGCCCACATGACTCCACATACCAAAGTGTCCTTGGGCAAGACACTGAACCCGAAGTTGCTCCCGATGGCAAGTTAACGCCTTGAATGGCAGCTCTGCTACCATTGGTGTGTGTTAATGGGTGAATAAGACACTGTGTAAAGCGCTTTGGATAAAAGCGCTATATAAGTGTACCATTTACCATGTGTAATGGACCATAGGAGGTTTGTGTGTGTGTGTGTGTTTGTGTTTGGGCATGGGATAAGATAAGATAAGATAAGATAAGATCAGATAAGATAAGATAATACTTTTATTAATCCCCAGATGGAGAAATTAGGGTATCACAGCAGCAGCAAAAAAAAGAGATAGAGATAGTAAGGAGAAAAACACAGGGATATATAAAGAGGATATACACAAAGCACAAATACTATACAACAACACACACACACACACACATATATATATATATATATATATATATATATATATATATATATATATATATATATATATATATATATATATATATATATATATATATATATATATATTATATATATATATATATATATATATATATACATACATATAAGCAGTATATACAGCAATCAAAAATGTACAGGCCCACTATACAAATAGCCCATGTACATATGTACATATGTACAGTGGTACAGTGTACGCAATACTATATATATATCGCAGCTGTATGGTACGATGTAGTAGCATATATGTAGTGTAATAAAAGTAAGGTCAAGGGAGGTGGTGGTTAGGTGTTGTACAGTCTGATGGCTGTTGGCACAAAGGAACATCTGAAGCGTTCCATCTTGCACCTGGGGGGATGAGCCTGTAGCTGAGGATGTTCTTGCTCTTATGTGTGCTACTGTTTGCATTTAAGCAAGGAAATACTTCTAAAGATTCTGTTCTGTGCTAAAATGCACAAATAGAGAAGATGAACATGGACAGCAGGATAAGAACACGGAAATTCATTTACATTATCAGATTTAAATTAAACAGCTTGCAATTCTATGCCCTGTGCCTTTCATTGTAGTGGCAGTGTTGATAAGGATCTTCTTCTCATCAGCAGAATTTCTAGAATACCCGAGGAAAAAGCACAGAATAAGCTGAATATCAATTCATTGAATCCTTCAGATGCTTCTGATTTGTCTGTGTGCATGTGTGTATGCCAAATTCAGCTTCTTATTTTAACATAGGTATGTGAGTTAAGTATAGAGTGAACACCAGCATTTGTGCCACAGCCCCTACAGCACAACATAGAGTTAAATGAGCAGTTATGTAGCTCAAATTATCCCATGACACTTCTGACGATAAAGGTGTGTAGTGTCCTGAGGGCAGGAGACAACGCTCTTCATGCTGAAACACCTACTCTCATCTCTTGAGGAATGAAATACAGAAACCAGGGCAGATAGGAATACGTGAGGAAACGCAAGCTGCGTCTCAAACCTCCGGAGAACTGCAGTGACACAGATACTGTACTTCAGCCAGTAGCTGAGAGCTCCTTCCACATTGCTGGGCAGATAAGTGAAAAGCCGAACATAAGCTGGTCATGTTTTTGCAGCAGGTGTAGGAAAGTACTGCTTATTTTTTAGATACAAAATGTAATATTGGGATTCAATGGACTGTAAGTCGCTTTGACTCATGAAATCTGCATCCTGGACATGATCCATCTCAGTTGTCATGATGATTTATTACAGCACTTAGCTTTTAAAAAAAAAAAAAAAACATAAATGGGTTGTTTTGTGATAAATGGCTTGCTGGCTGTTTTGAGCGATTAAGCTTTCTGCACAATATCAATTATCCAGGATCCACTAAAGTAATTTCTTTTGGAAGTAGTAGGATTTTGGTTGACCCTGAAGAGCTCCAGAAAACGGGTCAAATGGTTGCATAGGAAAGTATTGGGTGAGCGTACAGACAGCTTAAACCATCCATAGATCATGAAAATCCTGACAGGTAACTGTTATCAAGCAGTCTATCAACTAATTTTAAATAATAGGTCAACAGTTTATGCTTGTTGATGTGTAGTAGATAATCTATACACACTCTATAACTGGTAGATGGCAGTCCAGATACAGACCCAGCAACTTGAAGGAAAAAAAAAACTGGCCATCAACTCTAATATTTTTAAATATGAACCTGCGTGGCTTCTGTAGCAGACCCCCTGTCGCTGTTTATCCAATCACACGCATTTATGTAAACGATTTAGCAGAAGGCAGCTCATCGGACCAGGCATTAGAGACACTATCTCAAAAAGGGAAGAGTTTTCACAGATTTGAATAGATTTAAGGGAGCTGATTACATGTATTTATTCTCCCTGCTTCAAATACAAAACACATCCTATCTATTCAGTCTGTGGTGAAAAGTCTGTGGTGAAAAGTGTAGTCAAAAGTGGTAAGGTGAAGCACCACTTTAAAAAAAAATATTACCACTTTATTAATAATTATCTCATTTAAAGCCATAAAATCATAATTGCTGGGTAAGCATTTCCATTAAACTGGTGCCACCATTCAGTCATGTTAGTTGATTTCCCAGACTTTTGTAAGCAAAGTATTTTATGTTTTATGTTTACTTTATTTGGATGGTCTAGTTTACAGCAATTGATGTTTAATAGATCATCGACAGACTAAATCAGTGCATCCCCAACTCATTCAGTTTGTGCAGACATTGACACATTGTAGACTGATACATTTTATGCTCAGTTAAGGTTTTGGAAAGATTGCTAAAAATCAGTTGACATATTGAGAAGCAGCTGATGGCTGGTGCATTATAGGACATTTGTAGTGTCTGCAGTTGACTATTCAAAACTATATTTTGTTATATTTCATAAAATAAATCAACAAATCTGAAAAATGTCAGTTTAGTAGGAGAGTGTGTTTAAATGTTAATGTTATCCCTTATTTGCACATGATGGGGGCATGGTGGCTTAGTGGTTAGCATGTGTGCCTTGCACCTCCAGGGTTTGGGGTTCAAATCCTGCCTCCACGCTGTGTGCCCGGAGTTTGTGTGTTCTCCCTGTACATCGGGGTTTCCTTCAGTCTCCTCCCCCAATCCAAAGACATGCATTGTAGGTTGATTGACATTTCCAAATTGTCCATAATGTGTGATTGTGCCCTGCTGTGGGTTGGCACCTCATCCAGGGTGTCCCCTGCCCCGTGCCCTGAGTTCCCTGGGATAGGCTCCATGCTCCTTGTGACCCTGTGAAGGTATGGAAAATGGATGGATGGAAGGATGCGTGTGATGTTCTTCGTATACTGAGACCTGAAAATGGTTCAAGTTATTAAAAAATACCTGAACCTCCATACTGGCCTACATATTTACTACAATACTTAGGCCTTCACATATAATCACATGCGGTTTGTGGTTGTGGTTTTTCTCAACACAAAAACACCAATAATGCGTAATAAAGCCAGCAAATTACCCTGCACCACATACTCATGTTCAGTAACCAACTTATCCTTTTTGGGGTCATGGTGCATCTGGTGCCTATATCCCCTGAATACTGAGACTGAGGTGGGAATTCATCCTGGACTGAATGCCATGCATCATGCACAGAAACACTAACACACTCATTCACCTACTAGCATGTTTTTAGAACAGTATCGAACCTGGAACACTGAAGCTGTGAGACATCAATGCTACTCACTGCAGCACCATGCCACCTCCCAACATGCACGCCTACACAAAATGCATATATGAACAAATAAATAAATTAATATCTTCCCACACTTTTTCAAAGAAAAAGTGAAAATCGTACATGCAGGGAAAACAGTACACACACACACACACACACACACACAAACATGCACACACACACACACAGACACAGAAAAAAAGGGAGCGAAAGCACTGGAAACATGGGGAAGGGGAAGAAACAGGGAAATACACAAGGCGCCGACCCAGACCATGACACCCGTATAGCCACAACCCTGCCTAATTTCAATGCTTTGATACGCATGAAGAACTTTTTCAACAGTGGGTAACAAATACAATTGAGTCACAAATTAAATCAGCAAAGCAGTGCACACTAATGAGTGTGCAAAATAGACTGCATTGTTGTTCTGTACAGACAGGACTGTGAATAATGTTTAGTAGAAGATTGGATTTTGTCTTGATGCTTGCAGCAGTTTACGTCCTCACACACACACACACACACACACACACACACACACCCTCCCACGTACAGTAACCCCTTATGTATACTTATATAGTATTGCCTCTACAGTGAGAAAGATTTATAGATCTACTGCTGCTGTTAATGCACCACTGGAAAACAACACTAAAGACGATGCTCTTGTCTGTTAAACAATTCTGTGTTTTTTTTCCCTATATATATTCTCTCCTCTACCTGCTCATTGCGCTTCAGTACACTCAAACCTATGGAGAATTAATGCATATTCATGTGTGGATATGCAGATATACACATATACAGAAGCTGAAAGAGATTGCAGGGATTTTTTTTTTCCGTAGGTTGTTGTGGCAACTGCATTGTGTCTAGAGGAGCCTATATATACCAAGAACGTCAAAAAATTACACTTGTGCACGCACACAGACACACATATCAAAACAATGTGCGCTTTAGAAATAATTTACGATCACAGTGATAATTTAACACCTACAGATTTTATTTATCACATGCAGTGATGTTGCAGGTAATGTTGTGGTTCCTCCTCACAGCTCCAGGGTGTGTGGTTCAATCTTTTTCAATCTTTTGTTTCCTCCCAAAATTATGTTGGTAGGTTGATTGGCTATAGTAAATGTGTGAATATGTGTGTGAATGTATGTGTGCATGTTGTTCTGTGATGGACTGGCATCTCATCCATTGTGTATTCCTACCTTGCTCCCAACGTTCCTGGCATATTCCTACCTTGCCCCAGCGTTTCCGGGATATTCCCACCTCGCCTACAGTGTTCTTGGAATATTCCCACCCTGCACCAGTGTTCCTGGGATATTCTTACCTCTCCCCCAGCGTTCTTGGAATATTCCTACCTTGCTCCACAGCGTTCCTAGGATATTCACAATTCACCCCCAGTGTTACTGGCGTATTCCCACTACGCTCCTAGTTTCCCAGGATATTCCCACCTCACTGCCAGTTTTTCTGGGATATTCCCACCTCTCACCTGTCTTCCCAAATTATTCCCACCTCACCTGCAGTGTTCTGGGGATATTCCCACCTCGCCCCCATGTTCTCGGGATATTCCCACCTCCCCCACAGTGTTTCTGGGATATTCCCACTTCACTCCAGTGTTCTTAGAATATTCCCACCTTGCCCCTAGTGTTCCTGGGATATACACACCTCGCCTGCAGTGTTCCCGGGATATTCCCACCTTGCACCCAGTGTTCCTGAAATATTCACATCTCACCCCCAGTGTTCTTGGGATATTCCCACCTCACCCCCAGTGATCCTGGGATATTGCATACTCACACAAAGTGTTCCCAGGATATTCCCACCTCAACAGTGTTCCCAGGATATTACCACCTCACCCACAATGTTCATGCAATATTTGCACCTCACCTCCAGGGTTCCCAGGATATTCCCACCTTACCCCCAGCCTCCAATGTTCCTGGGATATTCCCACCTTGCCCACAGTGTTCCTGGGATATTTGCACCTCGTCCACAGTGTTCCCGGGATATTCCCACCATGAACAAAGTGTTCCCAGGATATACCGTCCTCGCCCCCAGTATTCTCAGGATATTTCCACCTCGTCCACAGTGTTCCCAGGATATTCCCACCATGCACAAAGTGTTCCCAGAAATCACCCACCTCGCCCCCAGTATTCTCAGGATATTCCGACCTCATCCCCAGTGTTTCTGGTATATTCCCACCTCACCGCCAGTGATCCTGGGATATTGTGTACTTGCACAAAGTGTTCCCGGGATATTCCCACCTCACCAACAGTGTTCCCAGGATATTACCACCTCGCCCACAGTGTTCATGGAATATTTGCACCTCGTCTCCAGGGTTCCCAGGATATTCCCACCTCACCCACAGTGTTCCCAGGCTAGTCCCACCTCGCCCTCAAAGTTCTAATGATATTCCCACCTCGCCCACAGTGTTCCGGGGATATTCCCACTTTTCCCAGCAGTGTTATCGGGATATTTCCACATCACCCACAGTGTCCCCAGGATATTTGTACCTCGCCCGCAGTGTTCCGGGAATATTCCCACCTTGCCACCTGTGTTCCCGGGATATTCGCACCTCATTCACAGTGTTGTAGGGGTGTTCCCACTTTGCCCCGAGTGTTCCCCGCATATTCCCACCTTGCTCTAGGCGTTCCCGGTTTATTCCCATCTCTCACCCTGTTTTCTCAGGATATTCCCATCTCTCATAGTGTTCTTGGGATATTTCCACATTGCCTGAGGTGTTCCAGGGATATTCCCACCAGGCCCCCAGTGTTCCAGGGATATTCCCACCTCGTCCGCCATGTTCCAGGGATATTCCCACCTCACCCCCAGTGTTGTCAGGATATTCCCACCTCGCCCTCAATGTTGACGATGTATTCTCACTTCCCAGGATAGTCCCACTTTTCCCACAGTGTTACATGGATATTCCCACCTTGCCCCCAGTGTTCCAGGATATTCCCACCTCGCACTTAGTGTTCCTGGGATATTCCCACGTCGCCCTCAGTGTTCCCAGGATATTCCCTTTTCCCTCTTGTTTCTGGATATTCTAAGCTCTTCTACATTTTTTTTTCTAAAAAAAATACTTTTTTTTGTTTTGCAGAGGGGGAGAAGAGGAGGGGTCAGTAAACCACAATTTTGTTTTTGGTGCGCCCCCGGGGGGTACACAACCCACCAAACCCGGGCAAGGAAAAGAAAAAAAGCACAACGGCGGGGGGTTATACTACTCCGTGGGTGTGTGTCACATTGGGAAACAGATATTCCCACCTCAGCTTTCCGGAAGGCGTTCCATATCCTTAATCGCATTATTGCCACCTCAACTCAGGTGTTCCCGGGATATTTCCACCTTGCACCCAGTGTTCATGGCATATTCCCACCTCGCACACAGTGTTCTCAGGATAATTTCACCTCACCCCTTGCGTTCCTGGGATATTTCCACCTTGCCCACAGTGTTCCTGGGATCTTCACACCTCGCCCCTAGGGTTCTCTGGATATTCCCACCTCGCCCCAGGGTTCCCGGGATATTCACACCCTACTCCTAGTGTTTCCGGGATATTCCCACTTAGTCCCCAATGTTCTCTTGATATTCCCACCTCACCCACTTTGTTCCCAGGATATTGCCCCCTCACCCCCTGTGTTTGCCGGATATTCCCACCTCACCCCCAGTGTTCTTGGCATATTCCCACCTTGCCCCCAGAGTTCTCTGAATATTTCCACTTCTTCCGTGTTGTTCTCTGGATTTCCCACTTCACCCATAGTGTTCTCATTATATTTCTGCCTCAGCTCCAGTGGTTCCTCCATATTCCCACCGTGCCATCCATGTTCCTGGATATTCCCACTTCGCTCCCAATGTTGCCAGAATATTTCCACTTTGCTCCCTGTGTTCCAGTGATATACTGTGGTTCCACGGTGACTTATCCACTGGGCTAAAGCATTGTTTAAAGATGCATTACAATTCATTCGTATCCACTTTGGCTCACATCAACAGTGAACCCTTTCCTGCCATCTTTATTTATTCAGGAGTAAAGCCTGTGTAACAAATCTTTGCTTTTAAAGATGATAGAAAACATTTAGAGTGATACCTTAGAATAACCAGTTTGGTGTTCATAGTCTTTCGATGTGTCTTAGAGAGCACAAAGATGTTTTAAAAAGTTTGTGTTAAAAATCAAGGAAGATCAGGACTGATCAAAAGTATGGCTGGCTCTTTTGTGCTCACGGTTTTTTTTTTTTCTTCTTTTAAATGGTGCAACAAAGAATAATGAATCAAACTACCACCATGTTTTAATGATGATGATGATTTAGGTTGCTGTTGTTGTTTTATTGGGGCTCCAACAAAAATGAATAAAGAATCATAAATATTACAAAAACGTTCTCTATGGAAATAGATTTTATTCCTATTGCATCCAGGGCTGGTGCTCCCTATAGTAGGCAATTGTTTACAGTCTTGGGCTTGGAGGCGGGGCCTCCGTAACCGTAACATCACTATACACTAATCCACAAATCAAGACAGTCAGCAAATGACTAGACTATTTGTCCATTGGAAATAGATTAATTGTCACTCAACTGTAGTCAAAAAAGTTAATGTCACCATTTCAAAGTGGGTCCCACCCTCTGAATGTAGGGTAGAGATAGGGTAAGATAGAGTATATTTGAAGAGATAGGGTAAGATGACCAAAATGAAAAAATGCAACTTTTCTGTAGCTGACTGATTTTAAGTCAGTGACATATGATGTTGCCAAAACGAACACATCCTAAGAGGACTGGTGAGCAAAAGGCTAAACAGGCATGCAAAGAAAGTGCAGCTTGTGATAAAGGTATGTGGGTTGTAATCATCTACTTTGGAGTTATTGTTATGTATTCTAAAAATAAACTGGGCCTTGTTCTGTCGATCAGCATCATTTCGGGATTCAGCTGCAATCAAAATTATTCAACCCCCATTGCAAATCAGGTACGCTGTCCGACGTCCCTCCAGAATTTCACATATCAACATACAGTTCGTCTTCGTTATGGTACCGTATACAGTTTTGGGTGTTTTTATTACATTTTTGTACGAACGCTTTAAGTGCAGTTAATTATTTGTCATGCCGTATGTGAAAATAGACGACTGCTTGAAGTCGTGGGCTGTGTTCCAAACCATGTACTTACCATCTATATAGTAGCCCAGATACATGTATTTTTCCCCACTACAGGCCTATTGTAGGCAAGAATGTGGTTTGGAACGCAGCCATACTCTCATGTTCGCCGTAAAATGTCGAGAACTGCCGTGTGTGCTCACGTCCTGTCGCAAAATGTGGTGAAAACTCTCAAACGACGTTCATAATGTGATTAAGGTGTTTACATGTCTGTAATCCACGTCCACACTGCGACTAAAACAGGAATACTCCACCTGTCTTAATTCGATTAGAGCTTAATTCGGGTATGACTTTAATTAGATTAAGGTAAATAAAAACTGCTCTTTACATGGTAGTATCTTAATCAAAGTATGGTCTTAATCGGGTTAAGAGTGGATTATTGCTGTCCATGTAAACGCAGCTACTGAGTCAGGAGCTGACTAGCAAACTGCTAAAGTCAAAGTAAAGAAGTTTGTATTCAACATCAAAGAATAAACATACCAGAGCATTTTTTAATGTTTTTAAAAAAAAAAGTACCTCAACTGTCTTTATATCTTCTAAATTCCGCTGATGTTTACATTACTGACTTTTCATTTTCAAATCGTAAATACTGTTGTTATCCATCCATCCATCCATCTTCTACCGCTTACTCCTTGTTCAGGGTCACGGGGAACCTGGAGCCTATCCCAGGGAGCATCGGGCACCAGGCGGGGTACACCCTGGACAGGGTGCCAGTCCTACTGTTGTTATATTTATTGAAAAATTAGCATACAATTTTATGAAGAAATGAACTATTCTTTCTACTTAAGTAGTTTGTCTCTTTCACTTTCACTAGCAGTTGATTTGTGTATATAGTGCATATTTAAGGTACTGCACTGCAATAGCTACATAATCTGATTTATACTCTATATTGGTTCAATAGGAAGGGGAAATCCTGTCCATACCCAGTTAGGAAAAAACGATGAAGGCACTGATGTTCATTTACTGAAGTGATGTCCAGGGAGTGTTCCTCGGTAATTATTTGCAATGTAATGTTGTCTTGTATTTGTTTTTCTTTTCATTTGACTGTATATAATAGGCAAAACTGTTTGTGGTAGTGAAAGGTGGAAATGTCTAGAACCAGCCCTGATTGCGTCACTTTATAAGAACATGTTCTGACACTGGTAGTAAGACAGGTCATGTTTAACCCAGAAAGATCACTGCTCTAGCTCTGAGAAATCAGACAAATGATGTGGCGGAGCGCCTGACTCCCGGAGACCGGCGGAAAACGGAGCGTTATATAAGAACCGTGGGTTCTCCGCGCGCTCGATTTAATCTGACGCTGTTCTCCGACTCAGATGGGATGGGATTACTGCTGATCTGACTGACTCTAAGGGAAAAGGAGAGAGAGAGAGAGAGAGAGAGAGAGAGAGAGAGAGAGAGAGTTTCCGTGGCGCTTGAAGCGCTTCACCAGTTGGGACAGTAGGACGCAGGGACGCAGGGACTTCTCTCTCTCTTCTCTCTCTCTCTCTCTCTCTCTCTGACCGCAGCATGGATCACCCCGGACGTTTACTTTCCTCACTTCCACTCTACACAACTCTGGTTTGATCTCTATAACCTCACTGGAATACTTCAAAAATATTCCTGCAAAATGGAAATGACGTTCTTTCTTTCGACGGTTTTCTCACTGATCCTCGTGGGGAACGAATTGGCCAGGTAAGAGTTGTGCGCGTGCGGTTCGGTTTCAAGCCTTCATAGTGACGAATAGTGATTAAAGTGTGGAACTAAGTCCTACACTGTTTATTTCGCGCTATATGAACAGAATGAAATAGCCTACTGTATGGGTTCGAAACGCCTTCCCCCTACCCCCCCCCCTCTCCTTCTGTGCACGCGCACTCGGACCCGCTGCAGCACGAGCATTACCTTACCCAGTATTGCCTTATGAACTCGTTCCACAAACTTGAGTCCAGTTTCTACTTCAGGTGTTTCTAGACATTTAGCTGATTGCTGTTGCGCGCTCGAACCCTTTGAATAAACTGCGCACTTTCATGGCGTTTGTCTTGCGAATGTGTTACGTGATCTCTGAACGGTCACTATCATTTCTGATCATATGTAATGCTTCCAAAAAGTGATGTGCCTGGGGGGGAAGAGGGGGGGGGGGGGTAATTGATACGTGGATGAGCCTGACTGTAACCTAGATTATGGCTCTGGATAGGTAAAGAGAACACGCGCGCAGAGAGACACAGAGAGAGAGAGAGAGAGATTGATTGATTTTACAGTATGAACTGTATTATCACTCGTTTGATCATGAATTGATTACATCTTTATTGCAATAAAGATAATGTGTACACTCTTAAAAATATAGGTTCTTCTTCGTCAAGAAGAAGTATCATTGTATAGGGTACTTGAGTTGATCTGTATGGTTCTTTGGAGATCAAAGAAGTTCTTTATGGTTCATCGTAGGTTCTTCAGCGCAATGTACTGGTTCTTGGTGGTATCATGCTTTAGCAGGTTAAAGTGAACCCTATAAGGTTTCTTGTGGGATAGGAAAAGGTTCTGCTCCATCACAATCAAGAACCTTACTTTGATTCCTAAAGGCACTAACTAAGGATTTGTTTTTCTTATGATAAAATGGTTCCTTGTGGCACGGCTATGAAGAACCATTTCTGGGTTCTTTAAAGCACCAGTAAACAGAAGAACTTAAAAAAAGAGCTTGAGAGTAAAAGTTTCTTTATGCAAATTAAAAGGGTTCTCTTGAAAAACTGAAAAACGGTTTTTGGTTCCAATTGGAACTTTTATTTTTAAGAGTGAATTAGTGGCACCTGAGAAATGGAGGGAGGTTTTCCCCTGGTTTTTTTTTTTTACATTAACATATCATGCACAATATTAAGAGAAAACAAATACATCAAACAGAAACAGAACAGTTTGCACAGACTTTTCAGAACTGCTGCTGTAATCAAATGGCCATGGTTTATCTGGTCCCAGTCCCAGTGACAACCGACAACGCCACACAAATCACCTACAGTGAGGGAAAGAAGTATTTGATCCCCTGCTGATTTTGTACGTTTGCCCACTAACAAAGAACTAACAAAGTCATGTTTTGCAGAGGGGTCCAATACTTATTTCCCTCATTAAAATGCAAATCAATTTATAACATTTTTGACGTGCGTTTTTCTGGATTTTTTTGTTGTTATTCTGTCTCTCACTGTTCAAATAAACCTACCATTAAAATTATACACTGATCATTTCTTTGTCAGTGGGCAAACGTACAAAATCAGCAGGGGATCAAATACTTTTTTCCCCTCACTGTATTGATACCAGGCAACACCATCGGCACTGAACCCCCCTTAGTACATAACTCAATGCAAGATTGAGGCAAACAGTCAGGTGATCTCTTACAGCTCTGCAGCATAGTGGGTAGTGTTGATGCTGCACAGCTCCAGAGTCCACGGTTCGATCCTGGCTACATGGAGTTTTGCATGTACTCCCTGAGTTTCGCGTAAGTGTCCTACAGGGTTCTCCAGTATCCTCCCGTGCAAGTACGAACTGGTGGACTTACAGTAAATTCCCCCTAGGTGTCATTGTGTGTATGGTGTTCTGTGATGCACTGGCACTAGGGATCAGTTCATAATCCAATGCAAACCCAGATTCGGATAAAGCGGTTATTGACAATGAATTAATAGACATCACTAGAAGATACTGGCTAAGTAAAGGATACTGTGCCGGAAATAGTGGATTGTGCAACTGATTAGTACATTGTAGATGTAGCCTTTAAAGCAGCAGAAAGTCTGTGCAAGTATAAACACTTTCAGAAAAAAGGGTTCTTCAAGTGTTCTTCCATAAATTTAAGGGTTCTCCTAGAGTGGCTTTTCATTTTCGAAGAGTGTAGAATATATATTTTCGAGGAGATGACTGCTTTTTTCAAGACCTCAAACACACAAATGAATGACGGCTTAGTGTTAGCCCTCACTTTCATCCTGTGACGCAGTGATACAGAAAAACATCCATGAACACCAATCATCTGAAAATGGCTGTCACGACACAGCTGCAACTCAACCCTGTCACGAATCGTGACGTAAGGGAAGATAGGACGCATGCAATCGCAGTTAAAACAGTTTATTTATTTTCAGAGTGGAGGGCAGACAAATCCAAATCGTAATTCAACACGTTATCCAAAAACAGGTAAGAGGTTCGGTGAGCAGCAAGCAAGGTCGAGAAACAACAGAGAAACAAGAAACATGACTGGTAGCGGAGAACCAGTAAACTAGACTAACTAACCTAAACATTAACTATGACCTGGACTATGACTATGACTGTGACTGGTGACTATGAACATGAACACGAACCATGAAACATGACATGAACAAAGATTATGGAAACTAACATCTATATTCTAAGCTATTCCCATGCTATGCTATAAGCTAATAATCCGCGCTGCGTGTAGCATGGCACACGGTATATATACACCGGCATGATTAGCCCCGCAACTGCTAACAGCTGCGGGCAATACCAAAACACACGTGACTTGACAACACATGACAGGACGGGGCGGAGACACGACATCAACAATAGCAAAAGACACGTGTTTCTGCACGTGTCGAAATGTCACTGCTGTCAACATAGAAAAGGCAGGTGCTCGCGCAATAGCGCTGGAGCACTCTGCTACACGGGGGGAAAACCCCAACACAGATATACAACTAGCATTACTTAATTTGCATAAAAAGGCACAAAACCTTTCTCAATCATATGGATTGTAAAAGAAATCCAATCATATCACTCTGATATCTGATATCATATTAAACTGATATTGTTATCAGGTGACTTCAGCATGGTATTGAACAGCGCATTATTTTTGGCGTAGAAATGACATGCTGTGCAACCATTAAATATGGCTACTTCCAGTTGGGCCACTTTTGGTCCGAGTTGTACTTTCCATTATGTTCCTGAAGTGAATTACATTTAGTTGGGAATCATCTGCACTCTTTTGTGTATTTACATATTTTAGACTAGGCCTGTGGTGGAAACACACAGAAAAGCATCATTTTGTAGAAAACAGGCCAGAAAACATTTGCTATATGCAGTTGCGTACACAAACATCAAGAGAAATGGATGGAGAGTGACGTAAAACGGGTTGAGATGAAATTATTGGCGTTTATTATTAGTGCGTCTTTTTACGTTCAATAAGAAGGATACATAAAAATGATGAAAATAATCCAATGCTGTCTGTGTACGCAACTAATAACAAACAGTTACTAACATGTACTTAACGTGGCCGTTATTCATGCATGAGTTCATAAGACATGGGTTTCCATTAAGGTTAGCTGTTAAGGTTAGTTCGTGATTAGTACATGCCCTAACCCATCATTAGCCCATCATATTTAAGTAAGTATCAATTCAGGTGTTAGGGCATGATTATTCAAGTACTGTTACTATAAAGTGTTAGCCAGGTTTCATGTCTTTTTTATGCTGAATTGTCAGTAAAAGGTAGAAAACTTTTCAACAGTATTGTTTACATATCTCTCACTTTCTCAAGGCCAACAAGTGCTGGTGAAATTGTAAATGACACTTTAGTAGTATTTGGCGAGAGAAGGGAAGAGTGTACTGCATTTTTCATTCATGCACCACACCATAGAAGCAGTACTGAAACAATCAATTATTGGTTCATTTCAAGCAGTAATTATTCATTGATTAATCTCAGATTGTCAATACCTAGCATTTTAATTCAATGCGTACTCGATTTTGGCTAAACACGTATGTAGTTACAAGAGTAAGGGATGTAAAAATATGGATTTAAGAGCCTTTATGGTTTAATGGGATAAACAAAAAATGGTATTGCGTTGTCTTAAATGTACTCTAAATGAAAGCAATGTTGTTTGACATATGTAATCTGTTATATTGGGTTATGCCAACTTGTGAAACAGTGTGAACCCGTGCCTTTCACTCCCATTTCATAAACTGCATCTTTGTTGACTCATTATATCAGTCACGCTGTTTTCCAATGATTCATCCAACACTTTTTCTTCTGGCACTTTGAATTCCTGTATCCCCGTTCTCAGGAGTGTGATTTATTTTTGGCGAGTGTGTAGTTTCAAAAAATATATATCCCCCCTTTCCCCCCCCCCCACTCTCTTTATGTGCCTCACAGTACCAGTACATGCCAGGAAAGTATGAAAGCAGCTGGTGTTACCTTGTCACCTTCTGTGAGCTACAGCTAACAGTTTTTCAATTAACCCTCTGCACTTGAAGCAGAGCTGAAGGTCCCTCGATGCTTAACAGGCACTACAACCTGCAAAGCGTTTCCTGTGGAACTTTTATGTTGCAGAAAAATACATTTACTGTATACACACACACACACACACACACACACACACACACACACACACACACACACACACACACACACACACACACACACACACACACACACACATGAACCTCTTTCATAATACATAGCACCATGAGTTTATGTAAGTTCATTTTTACATCAAATCAAATGATGATTTTTATGTTCATTCATCCTCAGAGGGATGCTCCTTTCTGGGCTTTACTGTGAAGCCGACATTTTATCAGATTTGCTTGGTGCTTGTTAGTATTCAAATCATTTGGGAAAAAAAATACAAATCAAAATCAAAAGGATGCTTTTAACAGCTTTTTTTTTTTTTTTTATCAGCCACCAACAATAGAGTCTCATGATGCAAATCCTTAACAATGCAAATCTTTAACAATGAGGCAACTGGCACAAAAAGACTACAAAAAGAGTGACTATAACTTAAATTATTTTATATATTACTTATATGCATTCCAACAAACTGTCACTGACTCATTCCTTATAGCTATGAATTTTGGGTGAGATCAGCTTTGTCATCAAGGATGGTCCAAATGTTGTCATGCTCTCTACAATGAAAAAAAAGTTAATTTCATTTAAACCAATATCTATGTACTAGATTGATTTGTGTAGATTGAATCGGGTCAATTCACGTAGTATTATCATAATCCAATTACATTATAAAATCTTGCGAGACTGTTGCCATTGAAATGGAAGAAATGACTGTACTCATAAATTAATGTGATTTAATCCTGTGTGACATGATAGCGCAGGGTCCCGGGTTTAATCCTGAACTCGGGTGAGTGTGCGGTCTTTCATTTTATTCCAGGGCTTTGAAAATGCATGATCAATGTTGGATGTACAAAAACAAATGATCTTACTCTAACTCAATACATTCATGTGGAACAGATGTACACATTTGAATTAAGTCAATTTAAGGAGCTTTTTTCCCCTCAGTGTATACAAATGCTTATTTAATATTTAATACTTAAATATTTCCATTATTAATAACTATTCGTAGATGCTGTATGTGTTTTATTATTTCCTGGTACACTTAGGATTAGTGCATGCACTAATTCTTCATTCTGTTGATGTATACTCTAGTCACCATTTGATTAGATTTGGTTAGATATAAAGTGTCACCATTTGATTAGATTCACTTGACCGTATAATACCTTTTGTCACCGTCTACGACATGTATGACTATCATGGCATCTGTACTCTACTCTCATTTGTGTTAGTTATGGACCTTTTTTTTTTTTTAATCAATTTTCCATCTAGACCGTCTTAAAAGTCCATTTTATGTTTGATGTACTGATTCCCTATTTGTCACACGGCCGTTATTATATTGGTAATACAACTGATGGGCCGTATCATTTCAGTTTATGCATCATCACCTGTAGTTGGTTCTGGCTGTTTTAAGGTTGCATGATAATTTATGCTCTGTTTAACAGTCATGGTTGAAGTGTTGAAAAGATGCAGGTGCTGATGCAGGTGCTGCTGCAGGCAAGGAATAAGATTAAAATTCGCTACGCTGATTTAAAGGGGTATAGCATTTTTTACGTTCCTGAAGATGATTGTAGCGTTTCAAGGCAGCTGCACTAGACGATGCCGATATTTATGTATGAACAATTAACAGAATCATATCTGCATGATACAATACTACAGTATACTGCACAGTCTAACTATATTTCATGAAAGAGGCATACAATTTCATAGGTTTTGTTTAGACAAACAGTTTAAACAGACTTCTAAGAGGATCTCAGCCTTTAGCAGTTAATAAATAATGTAATTATTGAATTACTTAATTAATTTAAAAATAAAATGTGAATTTACTTGGTATGTTGGTTCTTTTAGAAAAGCTGGTCACCTGGCATTATATTTGAAATCTTGGAGCATTTCTCAAAGATCGCACCACACATTTAATTTTTGGACTGAAAGTGTGCCAGAATTCACCTCAATGCAGTGGCGAGCTGCGGGCTTAGCAATGGCTCTACGAAAATCCAATGATTTAAACTCAAAACCATACAGTCTCTAACACAGAGCTTTCACAACTACACTCGACGTGACCATATACTGCATGTGGTCCTATCATACTGTTTTTGTCATGTAGTTCTATGGTTTTGCTCTTGGTATCACAAAATTAAGATTGTAGTTGATTACACTTTTCTGTTTAGATGTTGTGCATATAATGGTAAGTGTTTGCATGTCTAGTCTGTTGTTTTGAACTTCCTCAATGCACCATGCGCGTTATTAAGGGATAGTTAAAGCCTCAAGGAAGGCTGCATTAATGAAGAGAAATAAAAGAGCAAGAGCCGTGGCGATGGAGAGGAAATTACCTCTTAACAGTTTCAAGTGATTATGGTTGAGCCGTGAATCCAGATATTTAGCAATACTCTTAGGGCCAATCAAAGGGATGACATTACGATTTTCATGTTCTCAATATTTCTCCAAACCATTTTCCTTTCATTTCTTATCACCATTAAGCAACTATCCATTCAGCCATTTTCCATACCACTTAACCTACACAGGGTCCCTGCTCTGTTGAAAGCGCAGAGAGCATCATGAAGACCAAGGAACACACCAGGCAGGTCCGTAATACTGTTCCCATGTTTTAATAATGTTCCCAAGCTTTAAACATCCCAAGGAGCACTGTGCAAGCGATCATTTTGAAATGGAAGGAGTATCAGACCACTGCAAATCTACCAAGACCTGGCCGTCCCATTAAACTTTCAGCTCAGACAAGGAGAAGACTGATCAGAGATGCAGCCAAGAGGCCCATGATCACTCTGGATGAACTGCAGAGAACTACAGCTGAGGTGGGAGAGTCTGTCCATAGGACAACAATCAGTCGTACACTGCACAAATCTGGCCTTTATGGAAGAGTGCCAAGAAGAAAGCCATTTCTCAAAGATATCCATAAAAAGTCTCGTCTAAAGTTTGCCACAAGCCACCTGGGAGACACACCAAACATGTGGAAGAAGGTGCTCTGGTCAGATGAAACCAAAATCGAACTTTTTGCCCACAATGCAAAACGATATGTTTGGCGTAAAAGTTGGCAAAATGGTATCCAACAAAACACCCAGTCTTTTGGGATGTTCTCTATACTGAAAAGTTGAAAATGGAGCTCATTGGAAGACATGGGTCCTATAACATTTGGTATAAACCCAACAAAGCATTCCACAATAGGAACATCATAGCGACAGTCAAACATGGTGGTGGTAGTTTGATGGTGTGGGAGTGCTTTGGTGCTTCAGGGCCTGGGCGCCTTGTCATAATTGAAGGAGCCATGAATTCTACTCTTTTACTTAAAATCCTAAAGGAGAAGCAAGACAATGATCTGAAGTACAAGAGCAAATCTGCATCTGAATGGTTTAAAGGAAACTAAATTAATGTTTTGGAGCGGCCAAAACAAACTCCTGACTTGAACCCCACTGATATCCTGTGGTAGGACCATATATGGACAGTTCATACTCGAGGGCAATCCAATATGGCTAAACAGTTATGATCCAACTGAGCCACAAATTCTCCACAGCAATGTGAAAGACTGAGCTCCAGTTACTGGAAATGTTTAGTTGCAGTTGTTGCTGCTACAACTGGCACAACCAGTTATTAAGGGGGCAGTTACTTTTTCACATGGTTGATATAGGTGCTGTATAAACTTTTCCTTCAATAAATAAAACGATCCTTATAACTGTGCTTTGTTTTTTCATGTTCTTCTTGTCTTTTACACCATTTTGTATGAGGATCTGGAACCATTTAGTGTGCAAAAATAGAGGAAATCAGGAGGGGGCTAATTGTCATGGCACTGACTGGGCATGATCTCTCTCCTACTCCAGACTTCCCACAGGAGAGAGCCCTCAGGATGGTGTGGGTATACTCACCAGTCCCAGGCTGAGGGCATCACAGTAGGAGTTTTTCCCAGTGGACAAGAGGGATGTCTCCATGAGTCTCCATCAGGAAACTCTCACTATTGTTTTTACACTTGCACCAAATAACAGTTCAGAGTATTCAGCCTTCTTGGCAAAGTGCGTCTGGGGGATATCACTACTCATGTTAGGAATAATGGACATACCTGGAAGGGTGTGATTGGAAGAAACTACCTACCTGATCTGAATCCATGCTGTGAAATGTTATTATACTTCTGTGCAAGACACAGAAGTGTTCTGGGTAGCAGAGCACCTTGGGCAAAAGGTCAGTGATCAATGCTCAGGCAGGGTGGAGTTTGGAGAGCATGGAGAAAGACTTTCAAGTGGCCCCAAATATGTTGTGGCAAACCATGAGGTCATGAACAAACTCTGCATAGCAAGTGCGAGGGGAAGTGTTGACCTCTACTGGGAATATTGATGAGCAATAAAAGGAGCACTTTGAAGAACTCCTTAACCCAGTGGACATGCCATTCCATAAGGAGGCAGTTTTTAAGTCCATCTCTGTGGTTGATATCACTATGGCAGTTAGAAACCCTGATAGTAGCAAGCTGCAGAGTGGATGTCTGGACAGAAAAAAGTTATGGTTGTGTGGATAGCATGTTCCTGTAGTGTTGCATGGATATCTGGAGAAGGGAGCCAGGAGTCGAGCCTCTAGAGCTGAATCAGGCACATTCTAGTGGAGGGAGACCCCGTAGCAGACCCAGGACTCTGTTATCTGTGGCTGAGGACAGCTAAATACGGACTGACCTTCTTAGTGACCATGAAATGTGGAAGTAAACTGAATGATTGAGTGTGTGTGTGTATTTTAGGCATTTGGTAATAGTAGTTAATTAATAGTTAATACTACTAAGAAATGAATTCATATAATCATAGGGCCTAGTCTTTTTCAAAGTGGACTCGCTGCTTTTTCACCTAGAATGTATTGTTCCAGTTTGAAAATAATATCGCAAGCTAAGATAACTTAGAAGATGTTTCAGCTGTGTTGTGTCATGCACACTGAATTACTGAAAATCAAATCAGTCCCTTGAAAAAAAAAAAAAACAAAAAACTAATGACTTCCAGGTATGCTTACCTAGAGCAAAATGTAAGATGACCTAAGCCTCACAACACCACAACAATAAAAAGATGTTAAATGGTCAAACAATGTTGTTGCAATCTTTATATTCACCTATTATATTTGCATTGTCTTAGGCATTAAGGTGGAGTATCATAATATGACTATTTAGAATACAGTCTATTATTCAGTATCTTGGTTCCATATTACAATTACTGTAGGTGTTTTTGTTAAAGATGCATAAATGAGTGTTAATTTCAATTCGAATATACACATTTTTATTCATTTACATTTATTCATTTGACATCTGCTTTTATTCAACAAAAAACAACCAGACAAAACTCAGTATGACAGAGTTGTGGGAAGAACAAATACTCACAACTAAAATACAAAACCACAACACAGAGAGTCACAGAGAGACACAGATACTGTAGGACTAAATATGAGGGTTGGAGTACATGCTCCAAATACTAGTCACGAAGCAGTCAGTCAAACTATGCATGATGCAATCTTACAATTCGAAGGGAACTGAATTGCACAGATTGCAAAATAACACATGTAATCATGAGCAACATGGGTTATCAATCACCTCAACAGATAACACTATCGGGACAGAGAACACACATAGACAGAAAAGCAGATGGAGAATGCAGAGGATAGATCAGTGTTTAACTACATTTTGGATGTTTATGAGATTTATTTCTATTTAATTGCATACATCCTGCGGTAACATGCAGAAATATACAGAAGACTGTTTCATAAGAACAATTACAACGTGCGATATCTATTTTAAATGGATTTTAATAATAATTACTTTAGATTGAAATATGAGCATGGCATCATTGTATTATGTCTCCACTTCGACTGTCCCATCCCATCAAGTTGTTATATGTATGAGCAAAAGCAGCAGCATGTACAGAATATGTGTAGTGTGAAATATGCAAGCTAGTTAAGAGCATTTGTCCAGTCTAGGTAAGATTAATACACATTTCACTATTGAAAGAAGCCCATTTGTGAAGTTGCTTAAGCTAGCTCACATTAGCCAGCTAGGTGAATCATGCCATGTTTGCTAAACAGGAGTCAGTCAAAGCTCCAGCGCACTTTCTGTATATGTAATTTTATTCACCTTCAACATTATTCTTCAGAATCAACTATCAATCTAAGAATAGACGATTTGCTTGCCACTGTTGGATCTATATGTGTTTCACCACAGGGCCACCAGAGAGACACCAGAGAGTAACTGTGCTCTCACTCAGCAGATGTGCTATCCAGCTCTGAGGCTTCACAGCATGTGTGCCATGGCAGTTGTGCTCTGTGTTCCTACAGGCATACACACTGCATGTGACTAGCACTTATTTCAAGCACTTATGCTGCCTTCTTTCTGAACGGTAGCTTCTCTTAGATAGATGACTACACCGGCTGTTGGATTGACCTGCCATTTTCCAACATTAATTAAATAATTAAATAATTCAACTAGGACTCACCAATTGTGCCACCTAAGTGCATGCTTTATTTTTATACTACTTCTGTAATACTAAGAAGACAGCAATTACAGCAGCAGATAATTACACCTTCAACAGTCGTGCTCACAAATAACGCCCAGTTGTCTGAGCAGTCTGTGAGTCCGTAGTTCTGCCTGAGGTCTGAATACCGATAATGCCAATTTCAATATTAACTCCTTATTGCATGCATGTACCTCAGTGCTGAATAGGGATGATGCAAATCATGATTCGAATACTGAAACTCGAAAAGCACTGTGCACAAACGCATTCATAAACTCAGTCAGACCTACAAGCAATTTAGATTAGCTAATTCAACTACTGGTATGTTTTTGGGAGGTGGGAGGAAACTGAGTACCCAAAGGAAACACACATGGCCATGGGGAGAACGTGAAAAACTCCACAGAGACAGTAACCAAGCACAGGATCGAACTTGGGGACCCTGGTACTATGAGGCAACAATACCACTGTACCAAATACTGTGTAAATATACCCATGTAAAAAGTTAAAAATAAGAAAGGCAGCAAGTAACGTTTACCTAAATAGGTAAGTATACAAAGTATATAGCAAGTATAAAAAAATATTCATGAGACTAAATTCAACTAATGTTTGAGAATAAATGATGCCAACGTAAAGAAATAAATTCCTACTAGAATGATTTTTAATTAGAGGCTAAGTGTAAACATGTTCTTTGATTGTTTAAGTGAGAAATTTGAATCAATGTGTATAACGTTTGTTTCATGCAATGAATAATTCTAGTGCCAGTAATTTTGGAGCTGATTTTATGTAAAGATCAAATGTTCATCTCAGTCTCTTGGACCTCTAACTTTACACTGCCCTCCTGTGGCAAATTTCTATGCTATTTACAATGTATATGGAGCAAATAAACTATTAACAAAGAGATTTGTGCTTATAAGAAAGCCACTATGGAAAAAAATGCATTGGGAAATAAGCAAATAAAATGCACTGTATGGCCAAAAGTATGTGGACACCTGACCCTCACAACCAGTTGTTTTTCTTGAATATCACTTTCCAAAACCATGGGGATTAATATGGACCTGAGCCACTACTTTTCCAGGAAGTCTTTGGAACATGGCTGTGGCGATTTGCCCATTCAGCCACAAGAGCATTAATAAAGTTGCGCTGACGGTGGACAAGATGGTCTGAGGTGCAGTCAGCATTCCAGTTCATGCCCAAGGTGTTCAGTGAGGTTGAGGACAGGGCTCTGCGCAGGTGACTCAAGCTCACTTCTACCTTAGCAAACCATGTCTTCATGGACATCACTTTGTGCACAGTATTGCTATGCTGGTACAGGTTTGAGCCCCTTAGTTCCAGTGAAGGGAAATTGTAATGCTCCAGTATCCAAAGACATCCTATACAATAATGTGCTTTTATCTTTGTGGCAACAGTTTGGGGAACCACATATGGGTGTAATGGTCAGGTGTCTATGAACTTTTGGATTTATGGCTCTGTCATTTTAAGACCAGTCCAGTAGATGGCCATAAGAAAATGCAAATATATACAGAGGACCAAAAAATTAAAAAATAATGCAATCTTCATTCCAAATCAGTTAAATAGTTAAAATGACCAATGTGTGGTCATGATCAGGGTGATTTACCTAAAAGAAAATCTGCAGTTAGTATTCATAGAGCAGTATAGTATATTGCAAGAAATACTAGCAACAATGAGCCTCATTTACAGTCATGTGAAAAAATAAGTCTTTTGACAAGCAAACATTTGATCATCTTTGAAGCAGTGCCTGTTAATGAAGTTGATATACTTGAACAAAACCACAAGGAAAATTAGCTTTTTCAATAATTTATTCAACAGAAACATCAATAGCTGTGATATTCTTCTGTGGAAAATGTAAGTACACCCTTGGCCTCAGAAGCTAGTATTGCCCCCTTTAGCAGAAATAACTTCTTCTAGGCATTTTGCATAATTGCCCACCAGTCTCGGACATCGGCTTGCTGGAATGTTTGACCACTCTTCCATGAAATTCTTTCAGTTGCTAGATGTTTGAGTGTTTTCTAGCATGTACTGCCCGTTTCAAATCCCCCCACAACATTTCAATGGATTCAAATCTGGGCTTTGATTAGGCCATCCTATAATCCCCCATTTCTTCTGTTTGAGCGATTCCTTGGTGGATTTGCTAGTGTGCTTAGGATCATTGTCCTGTTGTAAGGTCCACTTTCAGTTCAACTTTCAGACAGATGGCCTTACATTATTTTCAAGCACTCTTTGATATGATGCAGAATTCATAGTTGAATCAATGAATGCAAGCTGTCCAATACCTGAGCCAGCAAAGCAAACCCAAACCATAACATTTCCACCATGGGGCTGTCAGTTTGTATGAGGTGATTTTCCTGAAAAGCTGTCTTTGGTCTGCACCAAACATGTCTGCTGTTACTGTGGCCAAACAACTCTGTCTTTGATTTGTCTGTCCAGAGCACATTATTCCAAAAGGCTTGGTCTTTGCCTATATGCTCATTGGCAAATTGTAGTCTTGCAAAGGCTTTTTCCTGGCACGCCTCCCATGCAGGTCAAATTTGTGCAATCTCTTTCTGATGGTAGAAGCATGAACTTTGACACCAGCAGTTGCAAGACTTAATAGCAGATCCTTTGATGAAACTTTGTGGTTCTTGTAGACTTGGTTCTTGCTCTTGGGCTGAATTTGCTGGGACAGCCAGTTCTGGACAATTTGGCAGTCGTTTAAAATCTGCGCTATTTGTAGATTATTTTACTTACAATGTGATGCTGTATTTCAGATGAATTGGAGATCTATTTAAATCCTTTGCCAGACTCATAGGCATCTTCAACCTTTTTCTGAAGGCCTTACAGAACTCTTTAGATCTTGGCATGATGACACCACCGACCTCAAAAGCAAATGGAAACACCAGACACTAGATAAACACCTGCACTCTTGAACACCTGGTTCTAATTTTATGTATCACCTTTATTAATTGGCACTGTATCAAAGATGATCAAATGTTTGCTTGTCCAAATATATATATATATATATATATATATATATATATATATATATATATATATATATATATAAAAAACGGCAACAATTTCCACAGGGTGTACTAATTTTTTATCATGATTGTGGCTTTTAGTAAAGTTTTTGTGTAAGCCAATCCAAACAAACACTTTCCAACGGGTTTGAAAAAAAATATTTTCTTCATACTCGCAAACTTACAATATCTATATGAATGGCAATCACCCGTAAATTAACGGGCATGAGCATAGCACTGATTTGCATTTGGTGATGCCCACAAAAAGGCAAAGCTCCCACAGCTAAAATGAGGATTGAACAAATAATATACAAATAATAAGATGAGTTACAGGACAGAGGCGATCTACAACCCCTGGCAAAAATTATGGAATCGCCACTCTTAGAGGATGTTCACCTGGCTTTTTTACTTCGTAGCAAATGAACAAATCACAGATATTTTTTCTTCAACATTGAGTAATTCCGTATTTTTTTCCTCTATTTGATCTGGAAAAAATATGCCATTAATTTAAATAATTTCATGTAACTTGTTTGAGGTATGTTTCACGAAGCCAGAAGGTTCAGCTATTAAACAAAATTGTTTTGTGTCATATCTGTGATTTGTTTATGTGCTACGAAGTAAAAAAAAATCGAAGGCATGGACAGATATCCTGTCAATCAAAATTGGGCGGGAAAACACATCGATTTCATGCTGTGTGTAAAGATGATGTCTCCTATGAGGAATGATGACAAAACTGCAGTTTGTAATCTCAGTAAGCTCTGCACTGCTAGAATTTGACACCGGACGCTGCAGCAGTGATGTAGGAGTTTCGGCTTGAGTCAAAAAAAAAATTTGCCACGCTGCTCGTGCTCAATTAAAACGCCAGTAAGATGGATTGACAAAAAATTATATATTGCACAAAAAAATATATTTGTAGAGTAGTACATTTTATATCCAGTTAATGTTAATGTATAAAAATGTTTATATTATATATTACCTGTTTGATGTCAGTGATGAAGTAGAAATGCTTTTGTCTTTGGTGAAAGAATATAAGCCTAACAGAGGTTTTTTTAGAATTCTGTCAATTAATTCTGTTAATATGAATTAATAACAATCAGTAAGTTAAGAATCTTATTTTAATCTTCAGAATTTAGTTAATGTGTGTGTTAATGTTAATTTGAGTAATGTGTTCCCTTTCAAAGGGAACTCCACGTTGTGTTAGCTGAATGCTGTGGGAAGCTCGTTTGCACGTGGACGGTATCTAAAGCTTGTGTAACATCAAGCCTATTTGTAGGTTTGCCATGATCAGGTGATGTGGCAATTAAGCGCGTCGCATGATATATCAACTACACCTGTGAACTGCGCCGTCAGCCTTATTATCTTCAGAGAGACTGCATGTCGGTTGTTTGTTAATACGTGCAAAAAAAGACTCTTCATTTCCTCTCTATCGTTTCCAAAAAAATTAAATAAATCTCTTTTCTATACTGTCCCTTTAAAAAAGGGAGAAAAGTATGAGTGAGACAATTCAGGAAGTGTGTTGCGCCTTGCTCGCGTTTCATCATGGGGAGGACTGCACACTTTCTCTATGAAGTGTCTAGTGTTGGAGCTCGCCACGACAGCCCTCGAGAGGAAAGTTTGTGAAAGTTTTATAATTAGGCAGCTCCACTTACGACTCGTTCTCTTCTCGGCTGAAGCGAGTTGGGTTACAGAGCCTCACTGATCTGGGACAGCCACTGCCGAGTCAGCCAGCCATCTCATGTCCGGGGGTCTCGAATGGATCTGGAAAAGGAGCCGGAAACGAGAGCTGCTCTGAATTGTACTCTTACGACATACATTGTCAAGATGCTGGCACCCCAAATTTATCGTTCCACAGATTCAGTGTGAGTACTGGTTTGTGACGATAGATCTAAAAGGTTCATATTTCCACATAGAAATATTGCCCAGTCACAGGAAGTTCCTGAGGTTTGGGTTCGGAGGTAATGCATACCAATATTTGGGTTCTTCTCTTCGGGCTAGCTCTATCTCCTCGCACCTTCACGAAGTGCATGGATGTCATTTTGACTCCAGGGCATCAGTGTATTAAACTACCTGGATGACTGGTTAATTGGGAATTGGGAACTGGCGGTTCAACATCGAGATGTTGTTCTTGCCCACATGAAGAGCTTGGGGCTTAGGTTGAACTCAGACAAATATGCTTTCTCCAGTGCATTGGACAAATTTTCTAGGGGTTATAAGGATTCTACAACAATGAGGTGACCCCAACACACGTAGGGTCAATCCTATCAATATTGAGCAAGATAAAGCTGGATCTTGGCATCCCCTCCTGTCTCCACGAGAGACTGTTGGAGCTTATGGCAGCAGCAGCCAATGTTATATCTTTGGCCCTATTGCATAGGAGACCATTTCTGTGGTGGTTGAAAAGTTTGGGGTTTCATCTGAGGATGAAACTTCTGAGAGTAATCAGTGTCATGCAGCGATGCCTACGTGCTCTGAGAATTTGGAAGTGTCCCCGGTTTCTAGCATTGGGTCACACTCAAGGGGTGTATCCTTAGTGCAAGACGGTAATGACAGATGCCTCCCTCAAGGGCTGGGGTGCGGTCTTAGATGGCTATCCAGCTCACGGTCTCTGGAGCGGCCCTCATCTGGAATGGCATATAAATTGGCTAGAAATGCGGGCGATATTTCTAGCACTGAAATTCTTTCTTCCTGAATTGAGAGGTCACCATGTGTTTACACATATATCGACCACCAGGGAGGATTATGTTCGCACCCCCTGTTCAGGCAGGTGCAATTAATTATTCTCTTGGCAGGGGTAAAGTTTTTGCCAATGAGTGCAATTTACATTCTGGGCAATTGAAATGTTAGGGCAGACATCCAGTTGAGGCAGGGGCTGAGGCCCAGGGTTTGGTGGCTCCATCCACAAGTGGTCCATATGGGGAAGAATTGGACAAGCGGAAGTGGATGTGTTCACCTCCAAGGAGACAGCACACTGCCCGCACCATTAGAGCTGGATAACATGGTGCACATGTGGCCGAGGTCACATATATATGCCTTTCCCCCGATTGCTCTGCTCTCACGAGTTCTAGCAAGAGTTCGCCAAGACTGTCTACGTCTGCTGCTTGTAGCACCTTATTGGCCAGCTTGAATACGGTTCTCAGGGATTATAATACCTGCTAGACGGCACTCCTTTGGTGATTCCCATCTGCAGGGATCTACTGTCTCAAGCCGGAGGGCTGATTTATCACCCTCGGCCGGAACTATGGAAACTGTGGGTCTGGCCCCTGAGGGGCACCAGCTCATAGATTCTGGTCTCACAACTGAGATTGTAGAGACCATATAGAATGCTAGAATACCATCCACGTCGAAATTGTATGCGCTCATGTGGTAACTTTTTGTCTCATGGTGTGTGAAACGTCAGCTAGACCGAGTGAACTGCGCAATAGCTACAGTCCTGGAGTTCTTTCAGGGATGTTTCTCAGCAGGGTTGGCTCCTCCTACAATCAGGGTCTACATGGTCGCCATTTTGTCCAGCCATGCCCCATTGATGGAACCTCTGTGGGGCAACATCTTCTAACTTCGAGGTTTAGGCGTGGTGTCAGGTGGCGCATACCTTCCTGGAACCTTTCTGTGGTCCTGGAAGGTCTGTCAGGTCCCGCATTTGAGCCCTTCGAGCCTCTGAGAAGCTTCTGACTCTAAAGTAGTTCTTCTGCTGACCCTGACATCTCTCAAGCATGTAGGTGATCTACAAGCTCTCTGTTGCCCCTTCCTGCCTTGACTTTACCCCTGTATTAGCCAAGGCTTTCCTGTATTCTAGGCCGGATTATATTCCAACAGGTCCTACATCTGCTGCCCAGGTTGCAGGCTTTCTGCCCTCCTCTGTTCCTCATACTGGAACAAGAAAAATTGCACCGACTGTGTCCAGTAAGGGCTCTCTGTACTTACGTCCACTGCTCCGGCCAGTGGAATAAGTCAGAGCAGCTGCTGTCGGCTTTGGCGGTGACAGTAGAGGTGATGCTGTGTTAAAGCAGCACGTCTATTATTGGATAGCGGAAGTAATCTATCACTTTTGAGGTGCACTGTCGTGCTACGCCTCTGGGCATAAGGGCTCATTCCACTAGGAATGTTGCCTCCTCAAAGGCTTTGTCCAAAGGGGTATCCTTACAGGATGTGCTGTGGCGGGGTGGTCTACGCCACACACATTCATTTGATCATTTGATTTTACAGCCTGGATATACATTCCATCCTGTGTCTTGCAGTGACCCTCGGGCTCGAATCTTTTTGAACAAGCCGTACCCTCAGTATGATGGAGTGGGTGTTCTCGTCCCCACAGCGTTCAGCTAATGCTGGAGTTGGAATGTGGACTTCCCTTTGAAAGGGAAGGAATGTCTGGGTTACGCATGTTACCCTGTTCCCTGAGAAGGGAACGACACGTTGCGTAGCTTTGTCATACTGGGGCATGCCTGTGAATTGTGTCATCGCTTCAGATAATAGAGTCTGATCACGTGATGTGCTTAATTGCCACGTCACCTGTTCCTATAAATGGAACATGCCTATCCTATAAATAGGCATGATGTTACACAAGCTTCAGATACCGCTCACACACAACAGCGCTTCCCACAGTGTTCAGCTAAAGCATCATAATGTTCCCTTCTCAGGGAACAGGGTTACATGTTTTCTGTTTATGAGATCATTTACTTTGAAACAAATTGTTGAAATGGAGAGAATAATGTTTTTATTTGTGTTTCTTTGAGAATTTTGGAATTAATTATTATTAATTTAAAAGATGGCATAAAAGCAGAACTATTGGTATTGGGCGATATCACTCTGAATAATCGGTTATCGGTTTCGGCTGAGAAATTAAGTATCGGTGCATCACTAGTTATACTCTTAACAAAGCTTGCAGCACTGATAGAACCCAACAAAATTCATGTTTAACTAACTCAACCCCGCAGTTCAAGCTTATAATCAAAATGAATTTCACAAGCTTATATTGAAATGGCAAGGTCAATTATTTTGTTTTTGATATAAACTTAGGATATTTTGGTTTGAGATCAGAAGATGAATGATCAGATCAGAATTTCAGCTTTAATTTAATGATATTTACATCTAGATGTTTTAAACAACTTAAAACGTGGCAGATTTGGTGGAAGACCACCCAATTTTTAGGTGAGCAAAAGCAATGGAACAGATATTCTTAAAGTTAATAAAAGTATGTAAAACTTAATATTTGATTGCATATCCATTGTTTGTAATTACTGCATCAAGCTTGTGACTTACTGAAATCTCTGAATTGTTGGTTTCTTCTTTTGTGATTTTGTTCCAGACTTCCATCAGTTGTTGTTTGTTTTGGGGGGTTTCTACCTTACTGTAAATATCAGGAAATGAAAGCTGAAATTTTGATTTATTGTCTCTAATTTGTCTTTTGATTTCAATGTATTCAGTGTATAGTAAATATAAAATCAGAAAAGACTTTACATAAGCTATTTAAACTTGGCAGTGTAATCTTTATATAAAAGTGCATGAACTCTTTGAGAGTTATATATTTAGAAGCTGATCAATCAAGGTTTATGTCAGTTAGTCTTGTTATGCATAAATTTACACACACTCAGGAGCACGAGTAGGATATGAGCATTTTTTTTTCTCTAAATTACAGGATCTTGATAAATGTGGCCCATCGTCCTTATGAAATAAAGCACTCACACTTTCAAAATATATAAAAGACAAGAAAAAATACTAATTCTACAGAAGATATTCGTCAAGTAATGTCAGAGAAGGAACTCTGGACTACAGTTCCCAGCAGCCAATGCACCTCACTGTATCATTTTTCTTTCATTCATTAAAAATGCACCACTTTAGCCACAGAACCGATGAAGATTTGTTACAATTTCAGGTAATACTATAATGGAATTGAAATAAAAATTGAGGGTTATATGAATATGTGATGTCAAGTCACTTGTCCACAGAGATATGAGATAATATGGGCTTTGGAGATCATGAAATTCATCAAATAAAAATCTCATAAAAATAGTAATGATTGTTTTATTTTATAATGCCATAATATAATTTCACTGTTCCAGAACATTAATTAATAGTGTTTTATTGCTTCATGAGATCATGCATACAATGTTTCATTCAGATACATATGATTTTGTGTACATTTGCTCTTATAGGGCCATGCTGAATGACATTGGTGACTATGTAGGTACGGATATTGAGATTTCCTGGTTGCCAAATCTGGATGATTTAATGAAAGGCTATGCTCGAAACTTTCGTCCAGGGATAGGAGGTGAGTCATTCGATTGCACTTTCACCCCTCCTTACCTTTACAGGTTTTCTTAGCATATGCATTAGAACTAGAAAGTTGTGTGGTTCGATGAGATTGCTGACCAAACTGTGTTCCAGTTCCTGAAATCTAATTTTAACCATTATATTTAGGCCACACATTATTAATGGACTCTATTTCTGACTTTGAATATTAATGAGTACTTGATAAGCATGTGAGCCCACCAAACTGCCAGTGCAACTGCGAGTTCGTTATTAACAAACAATTGTCACAGCGCAGATCTCTATATCTCACAGCTCCAGCACATCAGTGTGAAGATGCATTTGAGCCTTATTTTGGTTGTATAGTCAGCAAACAGTTATGACCATTATGGAACTATTGGATAGATCCATTCAAAAATCCTGTTAACGGCCACGGATTCTTCACATTAAGGTTAAAAAAAAGGGGGCAAAGCTTTCAGTCAGTGTGTCCATGTATAAAAAGGCATAATCAAGATGCATTAACATTTCAGGCTTAAAAAGCAAAACATTTGCACTCATTAATATGGCTGTGAAGTGATTAGTGTGTTTGAGTATAATGACAGTGTTGAGTCTTCAGGGAGTATGAGTAGGAGGTAAATGTTACTATGTCTTATGTTTCTCTTTATAGGACCTCCAGTGAATGTTGCCATGGCTATTGAAGTAGCCAGCATTGACCATATCTCAGAAGCCAACATGGTATGGACTGAAAATAATAATAATAATAATAATAATAATAATAATAATAATAATAATAGTAGTAATAATAATAATAATGATGATGATGTTTTGCTTTGTCTAGGTTAAAGTTAAATTGTTGCCTGTATGCTGTTTACAACATCAACCGCTTTAGTTTTGAATGATGCTTTCGATTTTAAGGTCAAAATTTCAATATAGATTTAGAAAAGTGAATTTGTGTAAGTATGTCAGGATGTGGTGAAATTTTAGTTAAGTGCATGGTTGGGAGGGTTACTTTTAAAATGTATTCCGTTTGTCGCGACGGACCGACAGCCGGAGCGCATGATAAGAAAGTCGCTTTCTTATCATGCGCGCCGGCTGTCGGTCCGTCGCAACAGTAGCCCCCCAGCTCTGAGCCTACTGCCGCTGGGTAGCTGGTCCAGATCGTGTCTCGCCGCAAGAGCCCATCTGCATTCCCATGTTGGGCCCCCGCCCGGTGTTGGACCTGATATGAGAAGTCCTGTAAGCCGAGGAACCAGCGGGTTACCCTGGCGTTCGTGTCTTTCTCCTTGGCCATCCACTGTAAGTGGGCGTGGTCCGTTACTAGGATGAAATGCTGGCCAGCCAGGTAGTACTGCAGCTCCTCGATAGCCCACTTTATTGCCACCGCCTCTCACTCCACGGCTGCGTATTTCCTCTCAGCAGGGGACAACTTCCGGCTGATATAGAGGACTGCGTGTTCTTCTCCGTCGAAGGTTTGTGAGAGAACTGCACCAAGCCCGGTTTCGGATCCATCGGTTGCACCATGAATGGGAGGGTGAAGTCCGGGTTGCGCAGTACCGGCGCGCTGGTGAGGGCACATTTAAGGGCTTGGAAGGCCCTCTCCACTTCGGCTGACCACTTAACCCAGTCCGGCTGTTGCTTGTGGCTTCAGCATCCCCCTGCCAATGCGATATCCCAGGTACTGGGCCTCGGTCAGCCCTAGGTGGCATTTCTTGGGGTTGGCTGTCAGGCTGGCCTTTCAGAGCCCTTCAGGACTTCCCCCAGATGAAACAGGTGGTCTAACCATGTGGAGGAGTGGATGACTACGTCGTCTAGGTAGGCAGCTGCAAACATGCGGTGGGGCCGCAGGAGGTTGTCAATCAACCTGGAACGTTGCAGGTGCCCCGTGTAGCCCAAAGGGGAGAACCCGGTACTGCCAGTGGCCGGTGGCCGTGGTAAAGGCCATCTTGGGCCTTGCATCCGGTGCTAGCGCGACTTGCCAGTAACCTTTGGTCAAGTCCAGGGTAGATATGAACCGGGTCCTCCACAGTCGCTCCACGAGGTCATCCACTCGGGGGAGGGGATAGCTATCAAACTCCGATACCTGGTTCAGCTTCCGGAAGTCATTGCAAAGCCGCATACTCCCGTCCGGCTTCGGTACAATGATGATGGGGCTGGACCAGGGGCTGCTGGACTCCTATGATGCGATCCCGCAGCATTCGGCCAATTTCTTCATCGATGGCTTTGCACCGGGCCTCTGGAACACAGTAGGGCCTTTGTCTTACCACTACGCCGGGAGGAGTTTTGATCTCGTGGTGGACCAGCTGTGTCATCCCTGGAGAGGTAGAAAACACATCGGAGAATTGGTCCACCAACTCGGTGAGCTCCTGTTTCTGGTCGGGAGTAAGGCTGTGAAATGGGGACGATTGCTCCTCCCAGGCTTCGCGGGCCACGTCCAACAGTCCCCGAGGGCGCCGTCCAAAAAGGAGCTCAAAGGTGAAGCCCGTGGACACCTGGGGGCACTCTCGGACGGCGAAGAGCACGTAGGGAAGGAGGAGGTCCCAATTCCTCCCTTCCTCGTCCACCACCCGGCGTAGCATCCGTTTGAGCATATGGTTGAATCGCTCGACCAGCCCGTCGGTTTGCGGGTGATAGACAGACGTCTTAAGGTGCTTCACCTATAACAGTCGACAGAGATTGGACATTAGTTTGGATACAAAAGGCGTACCTTGGTCGGTCAGCACGTTCTTTGGGATCCCCACCTGAATGAACAGGAGTACCAGCTCCCTGGCGATGTTGTGGGAGGTGGCTTTGTGCATCGGCACCGCCTCGGGGTACCGGGTGGCGTAGTCCAAAATGACCAGGATGTACTCATGGCCCTGGGCAGACTTGGGAAGGGGGCCCACGAGGTCCATGCCCACTCGCTCGAAGGGGACGCCGACAATGGGCAGAGGGATAAAGGGTGCTGTCGGGGGCCTGCGTGGGGCGGTGCGCTGGCACTGAGGGCATTGCTGGCAGAAGCCCCGGACCTCTGAGTCCATCCCAGGCCACACAAAGTGATCCCTCAGCTTCTCCAAGGTGTTTCACGCCCCCTGGTGGCCACACACTTCTAGGGAACCCTGACAAGCCCTCGAGAGTGTCGCAACACCAGCCACACCCCCACAAAACCTCCCACACTCACCCACACACACCTACTCACTTCAGACAGCACCACGTAAGAGAAATAAAAGATTAATCACTGTATCACTGCAACCAGTTTCCTGCGTATTTGTGCTCCGCCCCCGGGCTATTACCCTTACACGTTACAGTTACAAATGACTTCATGAAAAAATGTAATCAGTAACTTAATCAAAGTATCACAATATGAAAGTAAGGTAATCTGATTATTTTTGGATTACATATGTAAATATGTAAAAAAAAAAATTAAAATTAAAAATTAAAAAAAGTCAAGAGAACAGCAAATAATAAAATACTTTTATTTAGAGCTTAAAAACATGTTTGGATTTGTTTTAATAAAGTCAATTGTCACGGAACGTGACGTAAGGGAATCAGGCAAGATGCAATCGCAGGTGAACGGTGAGTTTTATTCACAAAGTGATAAGCAGCACAACCAAAATGGAAACAAGCAACATAATTCCTTCAGTACACTAAGCTAAGCTAACTAAGACTGTGGCTAGCGCAAAGGCTATGGCCTAAACACAACATGAACCAAAGACTTACTATAGTCACACTCGTGCTATAAATAGCATACATGCACTCTTTGTATGTCCATATATTCAATTACACATTCAGTCATATACATTCAACTGCCCTGCGCGAAGCACCGCTCATGGTATATATCCACACAATCAGTAGCCCACAACCGCTGCCAGCTGAGGGCAGTTCCGCATACGTCACACCTGACGTGACGGGGCGAAGACATGACGTCACCCCGGAAGCAGCATGCGCGCCAGCGCCCAAGGTGCCCTGCTGCACGGGGGAATCACCCCATTGAGACCTCCCCATAGCCCTCAGGCTGGAGCCCTGCTGTCCTTGTTGACCCCCCCAAAAAAGTCTCTGGGCTAGCCTCTGGACTAAACATAACTGGGTTCTCCGGAATAGCTGGCTCGGAGGAGACGTCAGGAACTCGAGACAGGACCTGCGCTTGACCTGCTGAGACTTGTGACCTGACTTGGTCGTCGTGGACTCAGGATTGGGTCTGGACTTGGAGGTCGTGGGCTTGGGACTGAGTCTGGACTTGGACGTCATGGATTTGGGACCTCACCTTGACAGAGCCTTCTATCTCCTGCATTTTGGCAGTCAGATCCTTATTCTGTCTCTCCAGCTGCTGTGGAGCAGTCTCATTCCTCTGAGCCTTGCTGCGCTCACCTGCTAGCTCAGTGCTCAGCGTGTCCACTGCATTTGTCTTCCTCAATCGGTCATTAACGAGTTCAATGTTGCCCTGCTCCTCATCAAGTCTCTCCTCCAGCTGGGAGATACGAGCCTCCAACCTCCGCTGTATCCACTTTTCTGCTTTTTGGCAGACATTTTGGCTAATGAGGGTGTGGGGACGAGTAGAAAATAGAGTAGACTACTCCGTGATAACAAACAGCAGACATCTGCAGTTCAGTCCCAGAGATGTGCCGCGTCTTTTACCCCCTAGCGGATAATTTAGGAATAGCAATTTACTAAAAATGACAAGTTCGTGTCTTTTATGCATTTTTTTTTTTTCACTTTCAAAATTCGTCCTGCGGGCCGGATTGAACCCTCTAGCGGGCCGGACGTTTGACACCCATGGTGTAAACAGTGCATAGATAAAAAAACAGGAAAAAAAATTACAGAACTATATATATATATATATATATATATATATATATATATATATATATATTAGTATATAATTACTGTAAAGTAACTCCAGAAGTGACCTCTTTTTAGTGTATTATAGATAGCAGCACCTGCATAGGACAGCAAATGAGAGTGAGAGTTAACAGTGTTTGGCCTTTTTGCATACATTCAGTCAACAGTTTGTCTTCATAGCCATTATCATTTGTGGGGCTTTGATTGTTGTGCAATATAGTATTTATGATCAGCAAACTAATATCCAGTTTTCATGTTAGGTTTAGCATTTGCAGTGGAGCTATATAAATACACAGTTTTGCAAAATATTTAAATTGAGTGAGAATTGACTGAAAGAATTTCAGAAATTTCCTATTGTATTCAAGCAAGGAAAATATTCTTCCTGCTCACATAGAATAGTGTTGATTGTGTGAAGAGTTTTGAAAAAGTTTCTGAAAATATTTCTTAGCAATTGCAAAATTGTATAATAATAATAATAATAATAATAATAATAATAATAATAATAACAATAATAATAACAATAATAATAATATCATTGATGTTAAATAATAAACCAAATAAGCTAATTATTCAACAGCTGTGTACACCAGTTTTCATACCATCAGTGAGTACAATGAATCCCGCAATGACCAGTATGAACCAACACCTTAATAAACAATGATTGTTAACTGGCAACATTTAGAACTGAAACTGAAAAGTTTCAATATTTCAATGGTTCATTTGTCAGTGCAGGTATATGTCATTAACATTTAATTGATTTTTGCTTTATTAACAAAAGTCAACTAATGTGTTAACACAAATTTTTTTTATTAATGCTGTAAATATTGTTTGTTAAGGAAACCTTAATGTAAAAGGTTACCCAAATGTAATTTTCTGTGTGTGTGTGTGTGTGTGTGTGTGTGTGTGTGTGTGTGTGTGTGCGTGCGTGTGTTCTGGCAGGAATATACCATGACTGTGTTTCTGCGTCAGAGCTGGCGAGACGATCGCCTTTCTTACAACCACACAAACAAGACCCTGGGGCTGGACAGCCGTTTTGTAGATAAACTCTGGGTTCCAGACACGTTTATAGTGAATGCCAAATCGGCCTGGTTCCATGACGTCACTGTTGAGAACAAGCTCATACGGCTACAGCCTGATGGTGTCATCCTCTACAGCAGTCGGTGTGTGTGTGTGTGTGTGTGTGTGTGTGTGTGTGTGTGCGCGTGCACGCGCATCATTCGTAATATATAATATATAACAATTGAATGACTGAATTATTAGCGAATAAATGGGCACTAAAGGGGCCTATAAAACGAATTTATTTTGTTTAACTCCATGGCTTTTATAAGTCCATGGTTCCAATTCCATTTTTCAATCATTTTTGGTGTTCTTAGTTTAAAACACTTGCATCCTGTATAGGATAAGCAAGATATAATATTATGCTAATTATATTAAGTAAAATTGCATTTTACACTTTACCAATCAGCTACACATCTATTGTGCTAAGACAATACTGCAATTCTGTGAGATTCCATGGTTTATACGGAAAATTTCAAGAGCAAATCCTGTGAAATCCTCTGCAATTTCTTGAACACAAAATTCCTAGTAATAATAGTTAGTAGAATAATAATAGTAGTTAATAGATAGTAGAATAGTAATAGTAGTTAGAACTTATTAAAAGGGCTTCCTGATACATCTTGTACTTAGTCACACTTGGTGGTTTGTGTCTCTGTTTCTCTTTTCCAGGATCACATCTACAGCAGCCTGTGACATGGACCTAACCAAGTACCCAATGGATGAGCAGGAGTGCATGCTGGACCTTGAGAGCTGTACGTTGCAATACATTTTGAGATAGAGAGAGAAATAGGGATTTATTGAATTAATTGGGACACAAAAACCTACACAAACCTGCACAAAATAGCCCATAATAATGAAGTGTGAGGAAAAATCTAAATAGTTTGGCCCCAGTCTTTGTTAGAGAACATATCTAAACATAGAGAATTCTAAAGTCATGTAGGTCAAGGTGTTATTAAAATCCACCATAAATCAGTGACTGGTTAAGGAGTGTATTATTCAAAGAAGCAACCATGCAGCCAAAGGTAACTCTGAATGAGCTGGAGAGATCCATGTTGGAGACTCTGTAAACATGCAATTAAATGTGCTCTGGTTTGATGAGACCACAAATGAACTTCTTGAGTTTGGCGCAAAGTGGTACATTTGATTGAAACCCAAAACTGCTCATCACCCTGAGAACCCCACCCCCACAGTGAAGAAAGTTAACGTTGAGAGTTACCTTGTGGCCTCGTGGTTGCTTCTCTGACTAATGCCTTCCTTACCTCTCTGGTGGACGACCTCCTCTAGCCTCTTGTTTGTGCCATTTTTAAATAATGGATTTAATGCGCTCCACAGGATGTTCTAAGTTTGGGATATTTTTATAACCAAACCCCAATTGATGCTTATTGAGAATTTCTTGGTGTTCATGATGCTGTTTTTTAGGTATGTTCTCTAACAAACTCTGAGGCCTTCCAGGAACAGGTGTATTTATATTGAGATCTCGTGACACATAATGATTTGTACATCAGTGGATTCTGTTTATGTGTCTTATGATTGTACCTGGTTGCACCAGAACTAATTTAGTATTATGGGATATTTTGGATAAATCTATGACATAATCCCCATAAAATTAAATTCGGTTTCAGGTTGTAATACTAAAAAATATGGAAAAGCTCAAAGAGGATAAAGACTAAAGATAAGGATTTGAGCAAAACTCTGCTAGGTGGTAAATCTTCTGGATCAGGGTTAGGCAGTCAAGACATAAACACTCCTCTCTTATCACTTTGTATCATTGGTTCTGCAGATGGCTACTCTTCAGAGGACATCAGTTATTACTGGTCAGACAGCCAGAAACATATTCATGGCCTGGACAAACTGGAGCTGTCCCAGTTCACTATCACAGACTACAGCTTTATCACTGAGATGATGAACTTTAAATCGGGTGAGTCAGATTGAGGTTTTTTACTGAATTATTTATAGCCATGTACCAGTACAACAATATATTTGACTTTATTATAGTAAATCCCTAGATATTAACTTCTGACAACGTTTTTTTTTAAAGTCATTCATTGTTTACTACCAAAGTTATGAACGAATCATTTAATAACTCTGTTGGATTTTAAATGTTTGTCATTTAAAATAGCTGGGCGATTCCCCCGGCTCAGTTTGCACTTCCGGTTGCGGCGGAATCGAGGAGTGTACATCATCCAGTCCTACATGCCCTCTATCCTGCTGGTTGCCATGTCTTGGGTGTCTTTTTGGATCAGCCAATCAGCTGTGCCTGCAAGAGTATCACTAGGTTTGTCACTAGATCTGACATATAATTATCATATTGTGCAATAACTCTTCACATCATCAGTTCACTTAGGTACACTGTCATGCAGTTGCAAGGCAACTGTTCAAGCATCATGAAGAATCAGCCATAATTCAGTAATGTTTTTATTGTAAAAGTGGTCTATTATACAACAGTGCTGTATTTTGATTGTTCAGAGGGTGTAGATTAATTTTCTGTAACAGAAGCTCTGACAGTAATACAGCTTCAAGTCACAGATTTATATGAATGTGCTCTTTCAAGTTCATGATCATTTTCATAATAACAGCTAATTCACATGCTCTAAGTCTAATAATAAATTGATGAAATAATGTGTTGGCACTTAACAAAGAAAACCTATTTTTGTTGATTGTTGCTATTGTGAAGTCTTTCATGAGGAGACGTTTCTTTAGCAACTAGGAGAAAGTGGTTAGAAAGTGATTTTCATTCCCACGCCTGGGTTCTACTTTTTAAATGAATTTTTTACAACACCCTTATGGACTTTATGTTAAAATTTCTCCACGATAATATCCTGCTAGTTTTCAGGATGTAGGGATTGTTGTTTATTGGCAAAATGACAAGCTCTATTTTTTTGGTCTTACTACCTTCAATAGAGAGAAAAAAGAGGCAGGCGAGTTGATGTTTATAGATGGTGTGATAACAGGAACTGACTTGTCTTGTGGACTTTCCTTTCCATGAAATATAACTATAAACAGATTAAAAGTATGAGTTGACACTCTTTAACAAAATAAAAATTGTAATCTTTGAAAATTGTGGTAACAGCGACTCTAATAACAGCATACATGCTGTTTAGATTTGTTACATATTATCCTTACAAGCTTCATACAAAATATCATACTTTACTTTATGAAATTAAATGTTTGCAAATGGAAATATGTCTATTTTCCACTGTCACAACAATGAAAACTTAATAAGCATTTAGGAAAAAAATTATAAAATGATGTATGTGTCTATGACTGTTACACTACAGTACATTCTATAAATATTAGATCGGAAGGGGGGCGCAAATTGTTTTCAGGGGGAAAAAACACAGACATCATTTGGGTACTCAGTGTATTTTATTGCTTTTCAAATAAAATGTGCATGAATGAAAAACCCTTTATATGCTATAAATAATTTAATTCAATTCAATTCAATTGTATTTGTATAGCGCTTTTAACAATGGACATTGTTTCAAAGCAGCTTTATGTAAACACATAAACACAGAATTTAATTCTGCTTGATGTGATCAGGAATGTACGTTTGCACTCAGACTCATGTGACAAATGACCCTGTTTTCAACAATGGAATACTTCACATTTTTGTTAATGACTTATTGCTTATTAAATGATACTAAAAATTACCTTTTTTATAGTTGTTGTTAATAATAATCATAATAATAATAATAAACACATGTAAGGTATGTCAATATATGAATAGATGTACTGTATATTAACGAAATGTAACCTATGTCCTCAGGAATCACTACTGTGCTGACCATGACGACGCTGATGGTGAGTGCCCGCTCCTCGTTGCCTCGTGCCTCCGCCATAAAAGCCCTGGATGTATATTTCTGGATCTGCTATGTGTTTGTGTTCGCTGCCCTGATTGAGTATGCCTTTGCTCACTACAACGCCGACTACAGCAAGCAAGAGAAAGCCAAGGTCAAAGTGAAAAAGACTGCAGAGGTAAGACAATTGAACATGATAGAGCCAATATCACCTGAGTGATATTCAGTTCAATTCATTTTTTAATTATAACGCTTTTAACAATGGACCTTGTCACATAGCAGCTTTACCGAAATCCATATATAGATTTCGATTTTTTAGCTTCGTAATGAGCAACCCAGAGGCATCAGTGGCAAGGAAAAACTCCCTGAAACAACATGAGGAAGAAACCAGAGAGTAACCAGACTCAAAAGGGAACCCATATTCTGCTAAGTCATATTAGATAGTGCGATTATGAGTCATTACTCATCCATAACTATATACTGTAATGTCACAATCACTCTATGTGTTGAAAGGATCTTCAATTTTTTTTTTTTTTTTTTGATTAGCATTAAATTCAAGTGAAGTTATCCACTGAATAATGAATCACTTGAGCATAGACTATTGAGCATAGACTAAGTGCAGTCAGTGCAATCATTAGGCTGTCTAAGTGAGAGCATCCACAGCATGATACAGCCGTTTTTCTCCCTTCTGATTTATTTTCATTACAAAAACAAGTCAAGTAACGCAATAAACACACTACTTTAACACTTCATGTTGTTGGTAAAATGAACAATTATGATTGTCCGTTCTTATTGAAACTAGTGGCCTTCAGTCATCTAACTTCTAATATGTTTGTCTTTATCTTAGTCTAATGTAAACTGAATTGGAGATCATATTGCATTAGGGGTTTGAGCATAATATACGAATTATAAGATTGACTGAATCACATTTCTACAATATTGGGCAGACAGACCCAGTTTTTTCCACTAGTTTCTGTCTGAAAGGTTGGGGTTATGATCTGGTTTGAGTATGTAATAAACTGCTGATCTCTAGAATTTACTCAGGATGGTGAGAAGAAAAAAAAACATGCAGTGAGTGACTGAACTGCAAGCGGCAAGGAGAGGTTATTGTAGAATGGCTTGACTGGTTCAAGCTGACAGGAAGGGTATAGTAGCTCAAATTACCACTCAGTACAACTGTGGTGAGCAGAAAAGCTTCTCAGAAAACATAACACATCAAAGTCCAAGGTGGATGGACTACATCTACCACTCCTGATCCTACTCCTGTCAACCAAGAACAGGAGTCTGAGGCTACAGTGGGCACAGGCTCATTAACACTGGGCAGTCGGAGAGTGAAAAAAGACAAGATGATGTTTTATTCAATACTATTCAGTTTGGGTGAGCCTGTGCCCAGTGGCTTTAGATTCCTGTTCTTAGACCTGATGTGGTGAAGATTCGGCTGGGTTTTAAATCAGGGTATTTGAGATATTGTCCTGTTACCTAATATATTTTTATATATATATATATATATATGTATTTTTTCCCGCTGAATATTTAGCCTATATGTTTATTTCACTTTTAACTACTTTATTGTGGATATTTAAATTTTTTAGTTTTTGAAATTGCGTACCGTGTCCTTGAGTGTGAGAAAGGTACTATACAAATGAAAGTATCAAACAAAGGTATTCTTATGAATTCTTTACAGTCCATGGTGAAGAATGGAAAGCAGGCCATGGTCCTCTTTTCATTGTCAGTGACAGGCATGAATCAAGGCTTTGTGGTCTCCAACCGGCAGAACCGCGCCCAAACTGAGACACCTGTAGAGCCTCCGGAAGAGGTGGAAACGGCTAAGCAAGAAAGCAGTGAGGAGAGGAAGTGCTGCAAGTGCAAACCCATAGACGCAGACACAATTGATATCTACGCCCGTGCCGTCTTCCCTTTCACTTTCGCCGTGGTCAACGTCATCTACTGGGTGGCTTATACCATGTGACATACAGATGTTAAATCAGCTGAAAATCTTGAGATTTTGGATTTTTACATTATGGGATGATCACAATTGTCAAAACTATGATTGAGATTGTTGAATCCTTATGATTCTGACTGCTTAGGTTTTGTGTGGCTCTTCATCTAATAATGCTAGGTAATGAAGTTGGGAACATCTGGTGAGAAAACTTTTCCTTTCAACAATCTCTCAGATGAAGGTGAGTGAGGGCTGCTGCTTGTCTCGCCTCTGCAACATTACATTGCCTTGGTTTCTCTTTATGCATTACTCTTATAATATATTAGATATATTATTCTGTGACATTTAATTGCAGTTCTTTTTCACCTGAAACCTGGGATAATTAAATTAAACCACACAACATGACTGCATGACTAATGTTTTTGATATCAGTAAAAAAAAAAAAAAAAAAAGGTTTTAAATATCCTGCCATTCTCTAGGCTTTGGTCTGCCTTCAAATTAATCTCAGACTTTACGGAACTCTATCCACTGTTTGCTTTTCAACACAAGATACTTACTTGAGCAAATGACTGAAATGCTGCTCCAGTCATGAAAAAAAGACATAGTTTAAATAATGACATTAAATAATGACAGTTTTATTCACAATGCCTACATGCATGTTAATATATTTATAATGTGATCTATATACCTATATAACCTTTATAATGTGACCATATAATGTGAAGGTAGCCGAACTCTAGACTTATCACAGACCAAATGTATGTCCATGTAAAGTTTTGGGTTTAAAAATGGCCGCAAGACATTGAAAATGATCTAGTGCCCTGAACAAGCCTGGTATGGAGAGGGTTTTATGGCCAGCGTTCCTAAATAATTCACTTTCTTCATATAGTTTTCCTGTTAAATCTCCAAATAATTAAATAACAAGACAAAAAGAAAATTGTATCGAGTCTATATAGAGGCGATGACTGCTGCAATAAATATGAGATTGACAAAAGAAACAAAATGTGTGTGATTTACTTCAGTATGCCACAGAATAGATGATCTATGCAGATCTTCAATGATAATGTGATGCTTCTCCTGAGGAAATAGAAATTCAATGTGACTCTACACGGAAACCAAAGACTCACAGCAAAGACACTCTGCCTAAACTGGAATTAATAGCTATGAGAACGGTTCAAGAAAGTTCAACACAGCAAAATGAAGCCTTCTTGAAGTACAAGGTTGGCCAACTCTCCAGCCTTGGAGAAGCTGCAGAATTTCTTCAGGCTTGCTTGCTATAATCATCACTTTGTCTGGAGTTGATATCTCTTCTCCACTGTATTGCCTAGCAGAAATGTGGTCCTCAAAGTGCAAGAACCAGCAACCAGAGTATCTAAGTGGTTAAGGATAGAGAGGAGAGGGTTATTCAATTCTACCTGCTTAGCAGACCATAGCACGACTACTGTGATGTGCTACTTATTATAAGCTCCTGGCTATAGCTGGCCTTATCTCTATAGCAAAGACATCACTGCACCATGCCTCATTCACCTGGCCTGTGTGCATCATAGAGCCTGAGGGTCAGGTGGCAAGGAGGTTGGAGGCCTTGCAGACCTATTGCTTCACAATCTGGCACTGCACAGGGTGTCTACATGCCAATGCTGATGCCCTGTTACAGTGACTTTGAACAGAGGAAGCCTGCAGGTACTGTGAGCTGTGGGAGCCCAAAAGGGATGAAGTGTCAGAGACGGAGTATGTAGTGACAATATCAAAATGGTGTGGCTTTGGAGTTGGGGTCAGAAAGGGTCTGTCATATTTCCTGGGATGACCATGGAGCCGTACTCTTTCGTACAGGAAAGCCTGACATTGTGTGGTGGACTTTGGGTTGTGCACATTTGTGGTTCATCGAGACAGGCTGGCGCACTATGGGGTACCTGCCAGAAGGTGTACGGGACGGTGTTTTGAGAAGGGAAAGCTGCCATACAAATGTAAAATTGTGGTCATTTTTTTTATAGTGCAGCATAGCTTGTCTATATCTTGTATGCATGGAACCATTCAGCTATCAGCCATTTTGATAACCCTCGTATTTGTGCCATTCATTTTTAATTTCATTTTTTGATTACTTGAACTTTTTTTTTCTTTTTCTGCTTGCTGATTGCCACTTTTTGTTGGTCATGTGTGTGGGTGTAATCTCTACTTCATAGGCTTTACTGCTAGTGCTAGTGGTTAATATAGTATATCACTCATACATGAATAAATACTATCGTATTTTAGAGTCAGTTTACTATCAAAAATGTAGTAGAATTCTTGTAGTAAATACCATATTGTTTTTGAACCTTACTATAGTAAAAATATTGTAGTAAATCGCAGTGCTATGTGGTTTGTTGTGGTAAGGCTATTATAGTAATATATATATATATATATATATAGTACATTTTCTACATATGTACTATACTGTACTACAATATGTGTGACAAACTTCACAGCACAGCTGAATGTTGTACACCTGTGTAGTGCATTATAATGGACACTATAACACACTATAGTATCATATAGTATTCTATAGTAACTCTAATATTTAAAATACTGTTTATCAGATCACTTCTACAGTATGCTGTAGTATATATTAACAAAGTGTAGTAAATATTACAAGATACTACAGTATACCACAATCTACTACAGTTTACTGTAGTCAATTCTAAAGTATACTACAGTATTTTTTTCAGGTGGGACTACATCATCATCATTTCCTGCTGCCAGTGAGATTCCATGGGAAGGCAGGATGCACAGGCTACCTTTCAGTATATTGTACTGTATTATAGACTGTAGGGTAGAAATGGGTGTTTGTTTTCAGACTTAGCCCTGTTCAAGTTTCATAGTCTGCTAGTCAACCTCATCAACCAGCCTGGTCAACTGGCAAATAGCAAAAATAGAGTGTTTTTTAAAACTGGGTGTGCTCCAGGGAACCAATTTCTGGTCTGCCTGACGGAAAATAGAGGTTTGGGGTTCGTTTACTCCTATGTAGCGGTCTATATTGTATAAAAACAAAACAACAAACAACATTTACTGATCACATTAAATTGGAGAAAGGCGTGTCATGGTTTGCAAAAATGAGAGTGGGTTCTCAATATACAGTATAGAGCAAAGAAAGTGTCCAGATGCAAGTAAATACAACGCGCAAAACCTGGATTATTTTGGTATACACGCAAGTTTGATTTAAAGGCTTCACCAGAACGCTTCATTAGCATTGAGCTAAAGTAAGGGGGGAAAAAAATTAATTAAATAATTGCCATAAATAAACAAGAAATATAAAGGGATGCACTTTTATTTCCTACACAGGAAAAGTGGCTTATTGAATTGCACCATCAATCCCAAACAGCAATGCAGGCGTTTAGGAAAGTAGTTCAGTAAACATCTAGCTAGCAAAATAAATTAGGCCAAATGTCAAGTGTGTGCAGTAGGAGAAGAGATTGCTTTACTCTGCAGTCTCAGCTTTTGACTTCTTTTGACAGCAGCCTTTATAAAATAGACTCCTTGGTTTTCTGATTTGAACTTCCATGGTGGAATGGGCTGACATTTAAAACTTGACTAAGGCCATGTTAAACAAAATGTTTAAGTTACAGCAAATCAGGTCAGGAAATGCCAGTATGGGCTTTGTCCATTTGGCTGGGCAATAATGAAAAATTCAGATTTTTCTTTCAGTGTGCATTGATATTCAATAACTATGATATAAAGTCTTGTTCCACCAAAGGGCTGAGAAATGGCGCCCTCTACTGGATACAGAAGCGCGTCACCTGAGGGCTCATACATAAAGATGGGCGTTCTGAGAAATGAAAGATGACTAAGAAAATGTTGCCTATGAGAGGGAATGTGGGTGGGTGTATGTAGGCGTGTTGCTGGGATTTCCATTAAAATGCTTAAATAACGACACTAAGTGTTACCAAACCATGTTGAAAACACACACACACATACACACACACACACACACACACACACACACCAAACCTATCACTGTTCTGATTCCCATATGCCTACATGCTATTCTGCCATTCATCTGTAATAGTAATGTAACGGTCTAGATCAAGAAGATCAAAACATCTACTAGTTGTCATCTGTTTGTTTTTTGTTTTTTTTTGACACCCAGTTACTAATTTATCCTCTTCTCAGTGTTCCCAGTGTTAGTAGCGCGAACAAGCTAATGTACACATACCAGCTAGCATTGTGCAAATGAAAAGATGGTAAGGTGGTTTCTGAATGCGAACCCTAGTTTCCAGTGGAAATTGAAACATCATATCTCTTCTGGGAAAACCATTTCTGAAACAGTTTGTTCCCAGCAAGTGAAGGCACCGTGACATTAATCATGGTAAAAAAATAAATAAATAAATAAAGTATGACAAAGTCAACAGACTAATTTCAGATCTCAAAACACAGCAGTCTCTTTTCAGTCATAGTTGTGAGGTGAATGGTTCTGCTGTTTAAGCTAGCAACTTTCAACAAGAAGATATAGCAATTTATTTGCACAATGTTCATTGTTATGAAGTTACATCACTACACGGTAACTAACAACCTGCTGATATCTGCTGTAGTCTAGACCAACACTGACACCAATTTGAAAAAAAATTTTCTAAAAAGAACATGGCACCTCCCTACTGAACAATCCAGCACGATCGAACCAGCTGCCAAAAGAAAGGCAGAGCTTTTCCAAATGGTAGACCATGTTATTTTCCAGCTTACATATTATTGATTAAATTGTTCAATCAATCAGTTTTTGATGTTTTCTTTTAAAGTTTCATTTTTATTGAACATTTCTGCTGAACACTTCTGATGAACATTTCTACAGAACATTTCTACATTTCTACTGAACATTTCTACTGAGCATTTCTGCTAAACAATTCTGCTAAACATTTCTGCTGAACATTTCTGCTGAACATTTCTGCTGAACATTTCTGCTGAACATTTCTAATGACCATTTCTGCTAAACATTTCTGCAATGTTTTCTAATTAGCGACAAGCTGGATTTTTCAGCAGGGATATTATTCATGAAATATGATTGGATTTGTTGCTATAGCCCCTTTATTATTAGATGAATTTAGATTGTCTGATATTGAAGTGATTCCTGATATTGTGAGTAAATACAAACAGTCAGCCAAACAGTCCCAGGAGGCATTGGGCACGAGGCGGGGTACACCCTAGACAGGGTGCCAGTCCATCGCAGGGCACAATCACACACACATACACACCCATTCATTCACTACGGACACTTTAGACACGCCAATCAACCTACCATGCATGTCTTTGGACTGGGGGAGGAAACCGGAGTACCCGGAGGAAACCCCCGCAGCACGGGGAGAACATGCAAACTCCGCACACACGGCCCCGGCAGGAATCGAACCCTGGAGGTGTCAGGCGATCATGCTAACCACAAAGCCACCATGCACCCAAGAAATATTTTCATTTGAAAATACAATACACACAGTCAAGAAAATTCAAATTTTGCCAAATTTTACTTCCTAAAGATGTGGTCTTGTGTCATCAGTAATCCGTGTGAAGAAACTTGTCCGTAAACATGTTATTCAACAAGTGCAATGTTACAAAGTTTCTCTTTTTGGCATTGTAGGTGAATATATATATATTATATATATATATAATTTTAAAATATATATATTTTTTATTATTATTTTTTATGGCTTAGTGGTTAGTACGTTCACCTCATACCTCCAGGGTCAGGGTTTGATTCCCACTTGTCACGTATCTGGAAACTCTGGACTCCATTTCCCATCAGCCACTGCACTACACCACATGACCTCATGCACCTGATTCACGTTTCTGTTAATGAGCACCGATGTGTATATATAGTCTTTGTCTGCACTCTCTCTTGGTCTTTCGTTGTCTTAGACCCACGTTGTTTATGTCAGTGTCTTTGTCTCATGCCACGGAGTTTTTGCCAAGTGTCTTGTTTTGTAGTCTGTTTGTTCGTTATTAAATGTTTAAATCTGCGATTGCTTCTGCCTCATTCTCCAGACGTTACACCACTGTGGCTGTGTGGGTGCGGATTTGCATGTTCTCCTCGTGCTGCGGGGGTTTTCCTCCGGTTTCCTCACCCAGTCCAAACACATGCATGGTAGGCTGATTAGGGTGTCCAAAGTGTGTGAATGTGTAAGAGATTGTGCCCTGTGATGGATTGGCACATATATATATATATGTATGTATATACTGTATATATATACACAGCGAGGGAAATAAGTATCGGACGCATCATTTGTTTCAGTAAATATATTTCCATTGAGGCTATTCACATGAAATATTCACTAGACGTCAGTATTGTACCACTGTATATATAAATAAATATAATATATTTCACATTTCTATAAAATAGGAACATTGCAAATAAGAATTGAATGGAACCATAAAATCAGTGCCAATATCATAAAAGATGCATTTCAACATTACAAATGAACCACTTGCTAGTGGAACAGTAGTATAACACTCGGGAGGCCCGTTTTACTGTTGGCTGATTTTCCAAAGATTGAATTTTGGGTGCCAGCTTACTTCCCAGGTTGAGCATTACCTGCTGAATAAAGTGGAAACTCTTTTCATACATTTAGGATAGTAAAGGTACAGGGTATAAATCAGTCCGAAAAGAACACAGAAGGCCTGAGGCAGGAGCTGGCGAAGGTGTTGCTGAGAGCAAAATGGACGACCTGGTGTCCGAGTACCAGCAGTACCAAGAGGCCGCGGTTGAGGAAGGTGAGTTTGAAGAGGAAGAAAAGGAGGTGCTTGAGTAAATTTAGCTTGTTTGTGTAAGCTGCAATATGTTCTCCAAACCTTTCCAAAAATGTTCCAGTTTGTGTTGTGCTCTGCTGTTCTTTCCTTTTCTGTACAGAGACATGTTATTACAATTCTTTTGTTAATGTGTTATTAAAATTCTTTTGTTAACATGATTATGTTTCTTTGACTTGCTTGTACATAAACAGGGAAACAATGATTTAAATATTCTACATTTCCTCTATGCTGCTTCACATGGCGTAATAGGATTGAGTTATTGTCTAACTCGTTTAGTGTGTGTATAGGATTTCTCTTGGACAGGTGAGCATACCATGAAGCTCCTCAGGCATAATCTTATATCCTGGTTAAGCTGCAGAAGACGACGTTCCTCAAACATCCAGGTTGGTCAGTTCATCCATCACCAAACTCCCTTCAAGATGATGCTCAGTTTGAATGGGTTTAGCTGAGAACTTTCTGATTCGAAGCAGAGAATTCCCACTGGAGTTTGACTGTACAAGTATTTGTCACTTATATCCCTACAGAGAATGAAACAGATTGACGAAAAATTGTGCACTGAACTCGCGGGGTAGGGTTTCAAGAGAGACGAAATGTCCAAGATTGTTTAAAACAATGTCTTTCACTGTTAAAAATGAACAGACGAAAAAAATGTCAGAGAGTTCAAGCGGGATCGTGTCCAAAAACCAGCTAGTCAAAACTTACAAAAAACAATGAGGTTTTATTTTTGTTTTTTACTATTCACAACCAGCACCTCGATTGGGAGGGACAATATAAATTAACAGACAAAATGAAATGTCCCCTGAATTCACCTGGCAGGGATTCAGGTGGGAGAAAACATCCGAAATGGTTCCGAACATTATTTTTCACAGTTAAAATGAAAAAATGTTCCCTGAACTCGCCTGGTTCAAGTTCAAGCGGGAGAAAACATCCAAAATTGTTTCAAACGATATTTTTTATTACTCAAAAACAGCCTCTCAATAGAAAATAGAAACAATAAAAACTGGCTAAAACATACTTTCTAACCACTCATCAACAGCTCCTCTCAACTTGCAACCACAAGAAAATGGCGTCATCTGACTCTGCAGTGAGCTAACCAGTGGGGAGGCATGGTCAGGACAAAAACTTCATAATTTGAATCCATTTAACGTAAAATTATTCATACATTGAAATATGTCTACAAATGAATAGAATCTACTTATAATTTTTAGCAATGCACTCAAACTTAAATCATTTAAGTATGCTGTAATTAAATTGTTAAGTAGATATGAAATCTGGGCTAACAGTGTGTATGCTGTGTCATTACAATTTCCCTTCACTAAAACTAACCCAAATCTGCTCCAACATGACAATGCTCGGGTGCACAAAGTGAGCTTGATGAAGACATGGTTTGCCAAGGCTGGTGTGGAAGAACCTGACTGGCTTGCAAAGAGCCCTGAACTGAACCCCATTAAAAACCTTTGGGATTAAATGGAACGCCAACTGTTCACCAGGTCTGCTTAGTTGACATCTGTGCGTGACCTCACTAATGCTCTTGTGGCTGAATGGGCAAATCCCCACAGGCATTCCAAAATCTAGTGAAAATCCTTCCCGGATGAGGGGGGAAGGGAAAATGTTAATGCCCATGGTTTTGGAATGGGCACATATGGGTGTAATGGGCAGGTGTCTACATACTTATAATTATATATAATGTAAAACAAAGCATCATATTTTATGTATAGTAGTGTGAAAAATCATTTCGATTATGGCTCACTCTACTTGGTAGAATTGCTTCAATTCAAACATTGGAAGGCTCTCAAGCATGAACTGCCTATTTAAGGTCATGCCACAGCATCTCAATGGAGTTCAGCAAAGTCAGGACATTGCCGCTTGTTGAGACTGCTTGTTGTGGCCTACTTTACATTGCGGGGAAAATTCTATTTAAGTGATATTTAGATTCAACAGGGCTGGCAATAAACAAGCCTGGATATGAATTTAATTAGCAAATAAATTTGGTTAATTGGTTGATTGAGTAACTAAGGGGGAAATTACATTTTACCACAGGGCCATCTGGTGTTGGATAACTTAAATACAGATAAATGCATCACATTATGAGCACTTTATCAATTACTTCAAATAAACTAGAACAAAAAACTGAACATAATCCCTATCAATCTTTAAGGGATTGGCGTCCAGTCCAGAGTGTATTCCTGCCCCATGTCCAGTGTTCTGGGGAAAGTCTCCAGATCCACTGTAACCCTGGTAAAGCATGTACTGAGGTGAAAATTGAATGAATGAATGAATGAATGGGTGGATGGATGGATGGATGGATGGATGGATGAATAATCCCCCACTTTAGACAGTCTGCCTGTATGACCATACAGTTTGACCAGCAGATGGCATAATAGTCTCTACATTTATGGGGTTATCTGACACACATATTGCACGGCCTGCAATATGTAAAACTATCCATAGCCTTTATTTCTTTATGATTTCAATATTTAATACATTTACCTGAGACTGAATAGGAAAGTTCAAGCTAACCACTGAAACTTGGGTCCGTACAAATATAGACATTTATCTATATGACTTTGAAGAAATGAATGTCCATGACAGTTTAAATCTGTAAAAACGTTTTATTTAAAAAATTATAAAATAAATGGAAACATGGATTTTATTTAATATTTTGTCATTTATCACATATTGGACTACAAATTACATGACCTGGTTCATTTGACCTTGATATTCTAAAGAAATTCTAAAATATTTACATAACAGCATGTACAGTGAGGGAAATAAGTATTTGACCCCCTCTCAATCAGAAAGATTTCTGGCTCCCAGGTGTCTTTTATACAGGTAATGAGCTGAGATTAGGAGCACACTCTTAAAGGGAGTCTCCTAATCTCAGCTTGTTACCTGTATAAAAGACAGCTGTCCACAGAAGCAATCAATCAATCAGATTCCAAACTCTCCACCATGGCCAAGACCAAAAAGGATGTCAGGGACAAGATTGTAGACCTACACAAGTCTGGAATGGGCTGAAATCCTACAGCGCCCGCAAGGTCCCCCTGCTCAAGAAAGCACATACAGTATACAGGCCCGTCTGAAGTTTCCCAATGAACATCTGAATGATTCAGAGGACAACTGGGTGAAAGTGTTGTGGTCAGATGAGACCAAAATGGAGCTCTTTGGCATCAGCTCAACTCGCCGTGTTTGGAGGAGGAGGAATGCTGCCTATGACCCCAAGAACACCATCCCCACCGTCAAACATGGAGGTGGAAACATTATGCTTTGGGGGTGTTTTTCTGCTAAGAGGACAGGACAACTTCACCGCATCAAAGGGATGATGGACGGGGCCATGTACCATCAAATCTTGGGTGAGAACCTCCTTCCCTCAGCCAGGGCATTGAAAATGGGTCGTGGATGGGTATTCCAGCATGACAATGACCCAAAACACACGGCCGGCCAAGGCGACAAAGGAGTCGCTCAAGAAGAAGCACATTAAGGTCCTGGAGTGGCCTAGCCAGTGTCCAGACCTTAATCCCATAGAAAATCTGTGGAGGGAGCTGAAGGTTCGAGTTGCCAAACGTCAGCCTCGAAACCTTAATGACTTGGAGAAGATCTGCAAAGAGGAGTGGGACAAAATCCCTCCTGAGATGTGTGCAAACCTGGTGGCCAACTACAAGAAACGTCTGACCTCTGTGATCGCCAACAAGGGTTTTGCCACCAAGTACTAAGTCATGTTTTGCAGAGGGGTCAAATACTTATTCCCCTCATTAAAATGCAAATCAATTCATAACATTTTTGACCTGCGTTTTTCTGGATGTTTTTGTTGTTATTCTGTCTCTCACTGTTCAAATAAACCTACCATTAAAATTATACACTGATCATTTCTTTGTCAGTGGGCAAACGTACAAAATCAGCAGGGGATGTACTCACTGTAGGCCCTTCAATATTGATCATTGTTTAAAATAAAAAGAAATATTACATGTCACTAGCAGTACCAGATATGCACTGTAGACTTAAATGCCATTAGTGATGATTAAATAATATGTCTCAATGCTTTGTCCTCAGAGAATCTCTTATTGACCAATAAACTGGAGACAGTCAGAATTGAAAAATGCTGAACAAACAAGCAAGTGCCTAAGTGGAAAAATATTTTGTGAGGCCAAAATAAAAACATCTGGGCCATAGTAAGCATCCTGGCTTCTCATTGTGTTGGTCATGTGACAAGGCTGGGACAGGATATCCTGCTGCTGAAATAGCCACCACATCCCCACGCTGATCTGACGAGCTACCCCTGAACCCTGTTCCCAGATCAGCTTTCCCTGAGCCTATCCTAAGCTTTAAATGGAAATGAGACAACAAAACTTATCTTAGATCAGTGTACAGCAGGATTACACGTCCTGTCTACAACACTTCCTGCCTTACAACTGCAGGTGGGTTCAGAGCAACTTTGAGTACAGCTCATTTTTATATTTAAAAAGAAGTTCAAAAGGCTTTACATACTAACACAATCACATCAACCAGGACACAATTAAACAAATAACTACACTTTCTGAAAAGTGTAAATGGCTACCAAATGGTGTTTTGATCATTCTCAGAAAAGTACTCAAAAATAACAGCATTTGTGGATTGTCCAGATTTGTAGAACACTGAAACAAAAAGCTGTGGCTGTACATTTCTTGTGCTTAAGACTTAAAACTCTTTTGGAACATTATCTGAACATTGAACATTCCGCTATAAGTCATTATACTGTATATAAATGATCTTCAACATCTCCAGTTGATTATTTACAGCAAAGACATTTGAAAATGATATCATTATTGCTAATTGACATCACTATGGACAATTTAGAGATGCCAATCAGCATACAACGAATGTCTTTGGATTGGGAGAGGAAACCCAGAGGAAACCCCCGATGCACGAGGAGAAAATGCGAACTCTGCGCACACAAGGTGGAGGCAGGAATCGAACCCACAACCCTGGAGGTGTGCAGCATAAGATTCAGCAACTGCAGTCTACTTTTTAGTAGTCTATAATTTGTGATATTTTAAAACTGTGTGGGGGTGGCGTATGGTTTGGGCGCATTTCAATATTGGCTTCCAATTAAAAAATGATTTCTGCTCATGAAAAGACAATCTGTGTGTCTGTGAGTTTGTCCTGAGGGCTAACACTTAAGATACTAGAGAGCAATAGGGAATAGACCCCCATGATGTCTACTCAGAGGAAAGGTAATATGACTTGTGAGAGGCTGGCCTAATTATCATCATTATTATATATCTGTCCTAATTAACATAAATTATTATTCATCCTTATGCAGACTTCTGTGACCTTGATGGAGCTCCACTGGGTGTGTCATCCGAACGAAAATGAGGCAAGTGTCTGTATATTAGGAGTGAAGCAGTATGGAGTACAATAACTGTGCAACCAAATGCGTTTTAAAGTGATGTTTGACAGTTGTAAGCATCCGTTGATGAGAATGAGTTGATACTTTTTGTACATTTGTAGAAAACATTAGAATGAATTATGGATTTGATCTCCTTTTATGCAAAACAGGTGTCTCATTTGCTCAGAGAATGCGCTGCTAGTCAAACGTGGTCACATGAAGCACCACTACGAAACAAAAGCTTAACTCCTTCAAAATCTACATGTCTTTTTATAAACTTGAACAAATCACTAAAACATTCAAATATAACGGTTGACAGAGGCATAGCTACAGAACCGGCAAGGCAGGTCATTTCATGGGGTCCTGATTTCTGAGGGGTCCCCATGAAGGCTGACAACAAACATGAAAATGTCAAATCTCAAATTGCAGATCTTCCCCAAAACCTTTGATTGATAATCGTTATACTAGCATGTGGGTCTTGTGAAAGTGCATTTTGAATTGTTGTACTTTTCAAAATGAAGAGAACATACCTGTCTGGAAGCCAGAAAAGTGCGAGAAAACAAGAACAAGTGTAAAAGTGGAAGCAGAACCGCAGTACACGGTGGAGATATTCAAATAATAAAACAATTAAGGCTGTAATACTAGCTCAACAATATTTTGGCAAGTTAGCTAGGAGTTGGCAGTCAGTTTGGAGAGCATAATATCAATTATTTAACTAGCTTTCTTAGTAGACTTTTGCTCAAATTGTCTTGAAAGCTTGTTTTTTTTTTTAAAGTATATACAAAGTATAAAAGCTAACACTTTACCAAAGGTGTTCCGTTGTAGCCTACATGATGTAACTATGGTTTATCTAATTGGGAAGCTTGATTTAGCTCTAGATCTATCATGAAGAATATAATGCATATAAAATTCTATTACTATAAAACTATGAAATTAAAACAAAATGTTTTCATTCTAAAATGCTTTTTTGTGGCTTTCTGATTCAGGAAACCTAATCGAAATAGAAAGGATAAAATGCCTAGGACCCTACAGTCCGTACAGTAGTTATCTCTAGGGGGAGAAAAAAGCATCATCTCTTACATCAGCACAAGATACAAAGTTGTTCATTTCACATTTAACCACGCCCCCTCAATTCAGTAAAGAATTGTGATGAAAAGCAATGCAGAGTGCTCTGTAGTTTGGAAATATGAGAGAACATTTAGTTTTGTCGCTTTTCAGTGGCACACAAAGAAACGCAGCCTAGCAGAGTAGATTTGATTACATGTAGATTATATTGCATTTTAACACAAATTCGGTTTTTCAGTCTTTATAGGCAAGTCCCCACCCACTGTTTCTCAATAAATATATCAAGTGACATAAAAACAATACATTAAATGTCTAGATTTTTCCCACTGTTTTTATTCTATTCAAATATTGTGCAGATTTCACTTCATGCATGTCACAGTTTAATTAGGTTATGTTAATAGAGAATTGCAAAGATGGGAAACCATATCTACCTAATAACAGCTCTTTTTTCATGCCTTCTCTATTTCTTTCATTCTCTCAGTCTCTCATCTGTCCTTCCCCTTCACGTCAGGACTTCCTAATTCTTTTTTTTCCACCCTATTTCTGATTTACGAGTTTACCATCGTGCATTTGTCTTTATGCTTCCTCTCATTTCCTCTCATTGAACTGCTGTGTTCATTTGTTGATGAGTCAAGCCTAAATTCGCCCATAAATGTAAGCAGATAAAAAAAAGCCCATTAAGCAGTTTTCCACACTCCACTTGTTCAGATCACAAGCCTCTCATGAGATTATAGACCTCACGCTATTCATCTGGTGCGTTTTGCATTATTTAGAAGGGACAATATATTTTCTGGCAACTGATTTCCCTGAGGTAAATTAAGCATATGCTTGCACAATAGTACTCTATATGGAAGATTGAAATCCTCTTTAATATACTATGCAATATAAAAACCTACCATCATACACAATGTTAAGAATAACAATAATAACAATGTTAATAATGCAATATAAATTTGAGATATTACCCTCAAGGCTATATCGCTTGGAAAAATTTAACATTAAAATATGATGCCTGGCTGAAGGCCTTTAAACTATTTTGATATACTATATATATATATATATATATATATATATATATATATATATATATATATATATATATATATATATATATATATATACATGTAGTGTGAAAAAGTGTTTGCCCCTTCCTCATTTCCTGTTCCTTTGCATGTTTGTCACACTTAAGTGTTTCGGAACATCAAACCAATTTAAACAATAGTCAAGGACAACACAAGTAAACACAAAATGCAATTTGTAAATGAAGGTGTTTATTATTAAAGGTGAAAAAAATCCAAACCATCATGGCCCTGTGTGAAAAAGTGATTGCCCCCCTTGTTAAAACATACTATAACTGTGGTTGTCCACACCTGAGTTCAATTTCTCTAGCCACACCCAGGCCTGATTATTGCCACACCTGTTCACAATCAAGGCATCACTTAAATAGGACTGCTTGACACGGTAAGGTCCACCGGAAGATCCTTAAAGCTACACATCATGTCGAGACCCAAAGAAATTCAGGAACAATTGAGAAAGAAAGTAATTGAGATCTATCAGTCTGGAAAGGGTTATAAAGCCATTTCCAAAGCTTTGGGAATCCAGCGAACCACAGTGAGAGCCATTATCCACAAATGGCGAAGACATGGAACAGTGGTGAACCTTCCCAGGAGTGGCCGGCCGCCAAAATTACCCCAAGAGTGCAGCGACGACTCATCCAAGAGGTCACAAAGACCCCACAACAACGTCCAAAGATCTGCAGGCCTCACTTGCCTCAGTTAAGGTCAGCGTTCATGCCTCCACCATCAGGAAAAGACTGGGCAAAAAGGCCTGCATGGCAGAGTTCCAAGGAGAAAACCACTGCTGAGCAAAAGAACATCAAAGCTCGTCTCAATTTCTCCACAACACATCTTGATGATCCCCAAGACTTTTGGGACAACATTCTGTGGACCGATGAGACAAAAGTGGAACTCTTTGGAAGGTGTGTGTCCAAGTATATCTGGCGTAGAAGGAACATTGCATTTCATAAAAAGAACATTATACCAACAGTAAAATATGGTGGTGGTAGTGTGATGGTTCGTGGGGCTGTTTGCTGCTTCAGGACCTGGAAGACTTGCCGTGATAAAAGGAACTATGAATTCTGCTGTCTACCAAGAGATCCTGAAGGAGAATGTCCGACCATCTGTTCGTGTACTCAAGCTGAAACGAACTTGGGTTCTGCAGCACGACAATGATCCTAAACACACCAGCAAGTCCACCACCGAATGGCTGAAGAAAAACAAAATGAAGACTTTGGAGTGCCTAGCCAAAGTCCTGACCTGAGTCCTATTGAGATGTTGTGGTATGACCTTAAAAAGGCCGTTCATGCTCGAAAACCCTCTAATGTAACTGAATTAGGACAATTCTGCAAAGATGAGTGGGCCAAAATTCCTCCAGGACGCTGTAAAAGCCTCATTGCACGTTACACAAACGCTTGGTTGCAGTTGTTGCTGCTAAGGGTGGCCCAACCAGTTATTAGGTTTAGGGGCAATCACTTTTTCACACAGGGCCATGATGGTTTGGATTTTTTACCTTTCAATAATAAACACCTTCATTTACAAATAGCATTTTGTGTTTACTTGTGTTGTCCTTGACTATTGTTTAAATTGGTTTGATGTTCCGAAACACTTAAGTGTGACAAACATGCAAAGGAACAGGAAATGAGGAAGGGGGCAAACACTTTTTCACACCACTGTATATATTATATTGTATATCAAAAATAGTATATGTATATGTGTATATACACACATAGAGAGGGAGAGAGATAGAGAGAGAGAAAGAGAGAGAGAGAGAGAGAGAGAGAGAGCATGTGCATAGCAAAACAGTAATCGCAATGTACTTTTAGGCTACTACATATTTATTACTGGAATTATAAATATGCAAACATTGTGGATATTATTACTGGTGTTCCATTTTTATTTTTATTTTGGTACAATATTGTTTCCTGGTGAATCTCTATAAAGCCTTCCCAAACATGTACACTAAATGTTGAAGTATATTCACTCCATCTGGTTTACACTTCACACTAATATCAATAGCAGACTATACTACGTGTGGTTAATAGAATGTTATGGCATCACTGTCTCATGGGAAAAATGTCATAAAGGCCGTGTTTATTCAACAGCAAGGGAAAATCAATCAGACTGTTCGACTGCCAGGTTAATATTTAATTACTCTATATTGATCCTGTTTTTTGGATTTCCAGCCAGTTTTCATCCTCATTTTTTGAAAATGCTTGTTATAAAGAATAATTTACATTGGGCAGTTGTAGCTCTGTGATTCTCTTAAAAACCACTTGCACAAAACAAAGCAGCCTTGAAGGTAACATATAGAAAATACTTTCCCCATAATCCCATCTAGAAGGCATGAATGAAGGTGGTGGTAATGTGTATATTACTATTAGTGGTGTTGGTGGTTTTGGTTGTGGTGATGGTTATGGTGGTGGTGGTGGTGGTAGTGATGATGGTGGTGATGGTTTTGGTGGTGGTAACGGTGCTGCTTATGGTAGTGTTGGTGATGGTGGTGTTGATAATGTTTGTAATGGTGGTGATGTTGATGGTGATGGTTGTGGTGGTGGTGATGGTGGTGTTGATAGTGTTTGTAATGGTGGTGGTGTTGATGGTGGTGTTGCTGGTGGTGCTGGTTGTGGTTGTGGTCTAGTGGTGATGGTGGTGCTGATGGTGGTGTTGTTAATGATAGTGATGCTGGTAATGGTGGTGCTGATTTAGCTGTGGAGGTGTTGGTGATGGTTGTGACACTGGTGCTGATGGTGGTGTTGATAATGGTGGTGATGGTGCTGGTTGTGGTGGTGTTGTTGGTGATGCTGGTGTTGATGGTAGTGTTGGTAAAGGTGGTGCTGATGGTGCTGGTTGTGGTCATTGTGTTGGTGGTGCTAGTTGTGGTTGTAGTGGTGGTAATGGTGGTGACACTGGTGCTGATGGTAGTGTTGGTGATGGTGTAGATGGTGAGAGTACTGGTTGTGGTGGTGGTGATTGTAGTGTTTGTGGTTCTGGTGGTGGTGATGGTGCTGGTTGTGGGGATGGTGGTAATGGTGGGGCGGTGCTGGTTCTGGTTGTGGTGGTGGTGATGTTGGTAGTTGTGATGGTGTTGGTGAATTCTTTTTAGTCCCTTAAATTCTCAGGAGTCATAAATGTGTCCAGATTTCATTGCTCACTTTCATAACCACATAATTTTGTTTTTAATTGGTTGCACTGTGACTGTGGAATAATGCATAGTATTTGACTATTAAGACAAATAACATAATAATAACCATGGATTTAAGTGTTAAAATGGGTGGTAACTACAGCCAGTTACTTGTCCTGATTGGTTGGATGTTTTTGGGTTTTTTTACTCTGAACACATATTTTACTAAAATATATCCAATACCAATTGGGACTGTGTGAAAATGTATTTGCCCCTATAGTTATTAATTCCCGAAATTTATGAAACTGCATTCATAAAAGGGTTCAGCTGGACTAGACGCAACCAGGCCTGATTACTGCAAACCCTGTTCAATCAAATCAACACTTAAATAAAACTTTTTCAACAGCATGAAGTTAGTTAAAAGGTCTTACCCAGTAACACACTATGCCAAAGAAATTCCAGAAATTATGAGGTGATTGAAATAAATCAGTCTGGGAAGGGTTATAAAGCTATTTCAAAGGCGCTAGGACGCCAAAGGACAACAGTGGGAGCCATTACCTCCAAATGGAAAAAACCCAACATGGTAGTGAACCTTCCTAGAAGTGGTCGACCGTCCAAAATTCCTCCAAGAGCACAACAAACTTCTCAACCAGCAAGTCACAAAAGAGCCAAGGACAACATCAAAAGAACTAAAGGCCTCTCTTGTGTCAATAACGGTCACTGTTTCTGACTCCACTATCAGAAAGTGTCCTTGGGCAAGACACTGAACCCCAAGTTGCTCCCGATGGCAAGCTAGCGCCTTGCCTGGCAGCTCTGCTACCATTGGTGTGTGTGAATGGGTGAATGAGAAGCAGTGTAAAGTGCTTTGGAACCACTAATGTGAAAAAAGTGCTATATAAGTGCACAAAAATAATGTACATACAAACTTCCTAAAAACACATCCTCTTTATTTGTCATGTAATCAGTAATAGAAGACATATTTGGTTATTGTCACGATTTCCAATTGAGTCAGAGCTGCTGTATTGCAGTGTGCTCAGAAAACCGAAGCGCATGCTCGTGCAAGAGTCAGATGTGCGAGCGCTTGCTTTTCGGTCTTCAGTGACAGTGACTTTGTTTTTGTTGGACAAGTGCTTTTGTTCTAGTTATGGTCTGTCATTGGTTGCTTTCCGAATGTACTGTATGGCATCATTGTTTTGAGTTGTCCATGTTTACCTACCTATGATTACATTTGTCATTTAAAGCCCTCTTTGCGCCCTTTGCATAGTATTTAGTTGATCTCTTTACCAAGCGGTTGTTCTTTGTTTCTCGTTTCTCGTTTTGATTCATCTTATTGACCTCGTTTCTCGTTTCTCGTATCTGATTCTTGCCTTGCCCAATTTATGCCTGTTTGTATATCGCCTGACCATTTTGGATTTGTCTGCCTCTCTATCGCAATAAACGCCTTTTACTGCACTTTCATCTGTCCTAAACCGCGCTTATGTGGAACCATGAAAGTTATACTTGTTTAGCTTTTTTCTAATAGAAAACTAATAGAAGCTTGCAGCTACCCAATAGTACAATGCAAATTGCATGCTGAATTCATTGTACACATAGCTAAATATGTGTTTATAGAAAATATTTAAAAATTAGAAAACCTTTAGATCATAATACAGTGTATATGGCTCACAGCTTTAGGGACCAAGGTTCAACCCTGAGCTCAAATTACTGTCTGTGTGGGGTTTCACAAGTGCTCACTGTGATCATATAGGTTTCCTTCAGGTTCTCATTATTTTTTTTTATCTCACCTCACAAAACATACTAGTATGCAGCTTAGCTACTCTAAATTGCCTCTAGTCATGAATGAGTTTGCATACGTGTGAATGTGGTTGTGTGTGTGTAGGTGGGGGGGTGGGGGGCATGGGGGCTGGGGGCTGGGGGTCCCATTGATAGTGTACCTCTGGCTTGCACACAATATGTACATATCATAAAGAAATGGAAACTTTCCATCCAAATTTTCCAACTCTTGACTGGGCCATTATCTCAGATCTGTGTCCTTTAAGTCCCTGCAGAAGACTTTGATATCATTTCTGGAAGAAAACAACAACAACAACAAATGTTTGAATCCCCTCCACTGTAGGTTTAAAGTGGCTGTTATAAATTAAAACAGAAGTCTGAAATTTCAGAAACTAATGATTGTAACAAGAAATACCAAGAAGCACGATCTCTACCCTTTCAGCCAAAGTTAGTGCAATTTTTCACCTGCAAGGAAAAAATAAATATAAAAATAAGTGTAAATAAATAATTCAAAATCCTGTATGTGTATCTTAACTGCCATGGGTTCCTGACTTCCTGACTATATAGATACATACATACACATGCACACATACATACACATACATACATACATACATACACACACACATACATTATCCCCAAGGATGTTACAAATAGAAATAAAAACTATTAATAATATATCATTATATAATAATATAAATCTACCAATACCTGTTCCTTTCATAAAGCTTTCAGTAATATATTTTTATTTATTATTACAAAGGATTTATAATAGGCATGTCCCCACATTTGTTAAAAAGGCCCATGTAAAATAATGTATTCTTTCACAAAGTCTTATGATTTTAAGGAAGTAATACTGTTTTCTTAGAACTGTAGTGCAAGAGTAAGTGTTCCAACTTTATTTTGTCTTATTTAAAATAATTTATTGTGTGTACCCACTGGTAATGATCGTACATCATCAAACCTTTTACTTATTGCCGTAATAGGATTTTTATGTTGACATTTTACTTTAAGAGAAACTATAATAATGGGAAAAGCCAAAACATGAATCAAACATTTAGATGTTTGACAGGCGCAGAAGCAGTATGACAGCCACTGTACTGTAGTATATACTCTTATTCATGATTGAGGATGCGTATGTAAAATTATTCACATCTTTAAACATTTGTGCAAAGAAATATGTGATGTACTTACGTATTTAACCATTAAGAAACATGCATTTACCTAAAAATGGAAAAAAAAGGAGAAAGGTAAGATTTTAAATGAGAAATAAATCAGTCTAATTTGCAAATATTAATTCATTTGTCTTGTCCAGGGATGCGGTGGATATGGAGTCTATCCCAGGACAATTGGATGTGTGGCAGGAATACATGTTTGATGCTGTATGATAATTACTATTGAAGTGTATTTCAGTAATTCCAAAAGGTATGTTTGGTGCAAAACAAGCACATCACCAAAAGAACACTATACCCATGGTGAAGAACAGTGGTGGCAGAATCATGCCTTGGGGCTGCTTTTCTTTAGATGGAACTGGGGCTTTAATCACTGTGGAGGGAATAATGAATAGCTCCAAATACCAGTCATCCATCCATCCATCTTCTACTGTTTACTCCTTTTCAGGGTCGCGGGGGAACCTGGAGCCTATCCCAGGAAGCATTGGGCACAAGGCGCAAATACCAGTCAATTTAGCCCAAAACATTAAGATGAATAGGAAGTTCACCTTTCAGCATGACAACTTGAAGCACAGCTCCAAATAAAGGAATGGCTTCACCAAAACATGACCAAGGTTTTGGAATGGCCCACCTAATGCCTAGTAATGGCTAGATCTAAATACAATTGGAAATCTGTGGTAATTATCCACAAATTAATTATAGTTATTAGCCAGTCCATCACAGGGTACCATGCACACACCCTTTCACACCTAGGAGCAATTTAGCATAACCACTGACCTGCATGTTACCAACATGTGAACCTCCACATACACACACGCACACCCACACCCATACACACACACACACACACACACACACACACACACACACACACACACAATATCCCAAGTTCAGGATCAGACCGAGGACTCTGGAGCTATGAGGTGGCAACGCTGTAAGCCTTTGAACCCTAAACATTGTTGCTGTTGTCAACCCTGTTATCCTTACATCAACTCTGTTGTGAGTCATATTTTGGTTATCATCACAGAAACAGAAAATAAGATGAAATTAATTGATTGCATTTTTTTTTTTTTTTTAGAGGAAATGGAAGTTCAGTTACGTATTGTAAAACTATTGAAATGCTGTGCACACTGATAAAATAACAATATTTTAAAAAATAAAAACAATATCCAAAATAGCCAAGCATAAAAAAAATAAAATAAAAATTGAGTTGCAATATTACAAAATCTTTTTATTTATGGTAAACATTCAGGAAAATATTTCAGTTACAGTAATATTTGTAGACGTAAACATTTCAGCTGTGTGAATGGCACCTGAGATGGAACTAATATGTGAAAAGATCCTCTTTCGTGTAACAAAGTAATACAACTGAAGAATTTGAATAAAAATATGCAGCTAACTTGGTTAAAACCTAAGTCCTGATAATTGCTCTATAACGAGTGCTTTAGTCTCATTAGCTCCAGGACATCATTCCCAATCACCGGAAAATATCGCGGGATTACCGATTTAAAATATCATTTGGATCTAATCTAAGATAGCATTAGGACCCTGAGACGGGCGTGACCAGGGTGTATACTTAAACGGCTTCCTAATGAATAATAAGGGTCACTACTTAGGGTTTAGAAAGCGCAATTTCATACAGGTTGTAGTGCACTTAAAAGGGCAATAGGTTTGCCATTGAGGATTCAGCCCAGGATTTCCCGGTTCCAAGCGTCAACCAAAGCTAAGCAGTACGCATGCGCGTCCTATTGAGTAAAAGCCCGAGAGCTGATAGCGCGAGCGCTGGTGTAAAGAAGGCTACCTACTTAAAGGAGACGCAAAAAAAAAAACAAAAAAAATTAAATATACATATATTTATATAAAACCGAAGACAAGACATCTTTTCGAGTCAAACTCTGAGGTAAAACGAATTAGAACCATTCTGAGAAAGGGAATGTAGTTGTACTCGACAGTGTGTACTTTGTCAGAAAGAAAAGTTAGTCATGTCGAAAAGTGACAGAAGTCTGTGCGGGGAATAAAAAGTTTCACGCGCGTTAATGAGAAAGAAAGAAAGAAAGATAGAAAGAAAGAAAGAAAGAAAGAAAGAAAGAAAGAAAGAAAGCCCGCCACACAGAGGCATTGTACACTGGGTCTCACACCGGGATTTAGGGATTCTGTAAATGCTGTATCTAATGTGAGAAAACTGTTTGTGTGTAGCAGAAGAGTGAACTATGACTCAGCCGGAGTGTGTGAGCTGAAGTTCCGTCAGGTTCCCCGGCTGCTCTCCGTCATATACACCGAGACTGAACCGGTTACAGTGGACATGTCTAGAAACATCCAGAAGAGGAACCACTGGAGCAGCCGAGTGAACGAGTGCTCGGTGCGCAGGACCAGTGACGGGGAGCTGAACGTGGAGCTGCGCGGCGGCGCACAGAGCGGACAGTTCAGCTACATCGCGGCCGTGAGGAAGGATGTGGTGTATCAGTACGGACAGCTGTCGGAGGGAGACCTGCTGCTGGAGCTCGAGGGCTTGCCCGTGTCCGGCTTGCCCCTGTACGACGTGCTGGCTCTGCTGGACGACACCAAAGACCCCGTGCGGATGAAAACAGTCCGACAAGGTGAGCTCTGGAGCTGTACTCCTCGTACACCCTGTTTCTGCCGAGCACATCGACCTCAGCGTTCCCTTCAGGACTTTATAAACATCATAAACAGCCTGCTAGGCATGACGAAGCAGGTGACTTCTCGGTGCCTTTGGGAACTCTTTATGGGATGCCTCTCATGGGGACAGCAGAGAGGAGAGGAGAGAGAGAGAGAGAGAGAGAGAGAGAGAGGAAAGGAGAGGAGAGAGACAGAGAGAGAGACACAAACTCATACAGTAACAGAGAGAGGGGGAGAGAGAGACACAAACTCACACAGTAACAGGGAGAGAGACAGAGAGAGACACAAACTCATACAGTAACAGAGAGAGAGACAGAGAGACACACAAACTCATAAGTAACAGAGAGAGGGGGAGAGAGAGACCCAAACTCATACAGTAACAGAGAGAGAGACAGAGAGACACACAAACTCATAAGTAACAGAGAGAGGGGAAGAGAGAGACAGAGAGAGACACAAACTCACACAGTAACAGAGAGAGGGGGAGAGAGAGACAAACTCATACAGTAACAGAGAGGGGGAGAGAGAGAGACACAAACTCACACAGTAACAGAGAGAGAGACAGAGAGAGACACAAACTCACAAAGTAACAGAGAGAGGGGGAGAGAGAGACAGTAAAAGAGAGAGACAGAGACTCACAGACTGTAACATAGTGAGGGATAGAGACAGACAGGCAATAACAGAGAGGGGGAGAGACAGAAAGAGACAGACAGGCAATAACAGAGAGACAGACAGACAGAGAGGGTGAGATACAGGCAGACAGACAGACAGAGAGGGGGAGAGACAGACAGTAACAGATGCACCCTTGTCTGATGCGGTTGCTCTTTGACAATAAGCCATTTTGACACACTCTTCAGGGCATGCTGTTGACCAGCAGAAAAACATTCATCTTGTAGTAGACATGCAAAACATACACACACACACACACACACACACACACACACATACACACACACACACTTCAGAGGCACTGGTCAAATACACAGTCTTTAATGAAGACAAATGGAGTGCAGTCCGGATCTGGACTACAAAGTGGCTCCACAGAGATTGTACTTGCACAGGACCCAGACCTCACATGTGGCTTGTAGTACTTGTAAAAGTAAAAAACCATGTATACCACATATAAACCCACACACACTTGTAAAGAAAACGATATGCGTGTTGTGTGTGTGTGTGTGTGTGTGTGTGTGTGTGTGAAGGCTTTAGTAAGGTAATAGGAGCACTATGATGTGTAAAACTCACCTATATGGATTAGACGTACTTCTGACAGAAGCAGCCTGCAGTATCACGTGGCTCCAATTATTTCTGGAGATGCACTCTGTGGGACTATGATGGGCCTGACCCACAAGCTCTCTCTCTCTCTCTCTCTCTCTCTCTCTCTCTCTCTCTCTCTCTATATATATATATATATATATATATATATATATATGTGTATGTGTGTGTGTGTGTGCACACAAAGATGAGGAGTGTGGAAGATGAGCAGGTGATCTTCTGGTGTTAATGAGCTCTTTTAGTGCCTACAATGGAGGAGCTATGTGTATGCGACCATGTGTCAGTGATGATGTTCTGGTAATCATAAACGTAACCAGTTAGTAATCATGAATTGGGCTGTGCAGAGGGTAGCACTGCCAGCTCACATCTCTAGGGTCCCCGGTTCAAGCTCTGTGCATGTTCTCCCCATGTCCATTTGAGATTTTTGGTTTCCTCCCACCTCCCAAAAACAAGCCTGTGAGTGTAGATTGGCTATGCTTAATTGTGAATTAATGTTTGTGTTTGTGTAGTGTGTAGTGTGTGTGTGTGGACTGACATCCCATCCAAGGTGTATTCTCGCCTTGCACCCAGCGTTCCCAAGATAGGCTCTGTACCCACTATGGTGTTTGAATAGTAGACTTAACAGTTGGGCTAGAGGATATGGTCAAAATGTATATCACGATATATTTCTTAATTTTGGTCGATACGATATAATTCTGATATCGATAACAATATAAGTCCTTATATATATATATATATATATATATATAAAAAAAAAAGCTGCCAAGGACGCCCACAACGGATGTCTGTACCTTGAAACTTCTGTAAAATGAATTTGCCAAGTCTATGAAACCTCCTCCTATAAAACATACCTATTAAATATTATGCGCACATAATATTTTAGAAATAAAAACAGCACAAATAAATGTTTGTTCACCTTTTATTTGGATTTAACCTTCATACAAACAAGAAATGTGAAATCACCGTCAAATAAACATAAAACTCTCACCTTTGTCAATATTAATATCTTTAACTTTAAATTACAACACACAATAAACATACAATGTTTATTTACAACATTGAAATAAAAGTGCTTCTGCCAGGATAAAAATATGAAAAATGCTCAGAGTTGCTGAAGAAAACAGAAAAAAGTGTGAGCAATAACAAGAACACATGTTGCTGGGGCAGGGACATTGTTGGGGGTTGATGACCGGCTCTAGAGGTTTCTGGCAAGAAATACAAGCTGATCTACATTATCTGGCTTCAAAGATGCCCTTTTAAGTACATGTGACAATGTTGCCACCTGTACTAAAAACCCTCTCAGATGGGGAGCTTGTGGCTTGTAATCTTTTGCCAGTTGGCTTACTCTGGGGAAGTTCTTATAATAGACTTTCACCAAACCAGAGGATTTGAGTCAAGTAGATCATCCGTGGCTGGGTCATCATACTTTTCGTTCAGGTATCCCATCACTGTTGTCTTTATGGTCCTGGTGAGGTCTGTGTCATCCTCTGCTTCCTTCAAGGTGGAGGTGTTGAAGAGTTGCATCACTGGTTTTAGGAATGACACACTGACAGGACTCACTGGACAAGGCATCGGTGAATTCGAGGAGCGGGCTTAGATCCATAGACTCTAAAACGTCCACATCTTGCCAAGTAGGAACCTGGTTTTCTTGTCCTTTGAGAGGACCTCTGTGATGGTCCTTTTAAGCTCCAGAACCCGCCTCACTATTTGTTGACGGGAGCCCCATCTTGTTGGGGTTTCACTGATGAGCTTGTGCTTTGGCAAGTGATACGTCTCCTGAGCAGCTGCAAGGTCCCGTTTGTTCTTCCAGGAGAAGGCAACCACCACCTTTTTACAGACCCCGACTGCTCTGTCCACTCGCTTGTCTTGGTGAACTTTCTCTGTAGACAGAGAGAGAGAGAACAATATTGCAATATATAGTTCTCATTTGTATTTTAACTACAACATTTTATTAGTCTTACAGCAAAATCACAATTCTCCTGCTTACATACATTTGCTTTTATTTCACACCTGATTTGGCAAAGTAAGCATCTGTTTCCATGCCAGTAAACACCGTTGAATTTAATTTATATAACTGCTGTATGTATAAATCCATACAAATATTTTTGTCTTGACTAAAGAATAAATGAATAGCCTATTAAGTCACTTAAATTGGGGGAATGAAATCACCTAATCAAAACTATAGGCCAATTAAGTACTAAGTAATATCTAGTGTCTGGGTTTGCTATTTAGCTTCATGATGAGTAATGAAGCAGCCACTTTAGCGTGCAGTGCAAGACTCCATAGTCATAGCCCACACAACACAGAGCACCTCAACTCAAGTGTTTTATTTATCAAATCAAATGCACATTATAACACATGCTCAATGAAATTCTCATGACATGGCATGCAACACCCATATAGCAAGCATAAAATTGTGTGAATATAAACATACTATAAACAAATATAAAGAATATGAAAAGTAGCTATCAAAAACATACAAGCACTGATGATAACCTTTAGGTTAGGCCTGTTTTGTGTTAAGCATATCGCCTATTTGTTACTGCAATGATTTCAGTAATATATCCTCACACCATAAGTCAAATAACGTAACATAATACTTAAATGTATATTAACTGTGTGTAACTTACCAATAGCAGGGTTCAGTCGGTGCCTGAAGCTTTGTAGCCTTGTCCATCTGTTCAACTCGGCGGCTTTGATGATATTGGTGATATGATATTGATGATATTGAGGATGATATCCCCAGGACTCCGGCTGCAATTGCTTCGCCCGTGTGATCCTCTGGAAAGTAAACCGTCTGGAGGCATAAGCTGACAAGCTTCCAATCTTGGTCAATAAAGTGGACTGTCAGGCTCAAGTATGGTTCCGAGGTTCGGCTTGACCACGTCAGCTGTGGTTGCAAAATATGACACTGACTTCAGTTGCTCCTCCACCCTTTCCCTAACTTCACCGTAAAGTGTAGGTAGCTGTTCGGGAAAAATATTTCCGGCCAGGGAGCATGTATCTGGGGTCGATGACGGACATCATTTTCCTGAAGCCCATGTTTTCTACCGTACTAAATCATGTCATTTGGCATCATGTCCTTTGCCAAAAAGGCTTGTGCCAGCCTTAGTGATGTCTTTATATCGTTTAGACTGTTTGTCATAAGGCATGAATGCAGCCATCTGTGTTTACTGCATGCGTTTCTCTTTTAACACAGCTGGGGATGGGGGTGGCGGTGATATTTCAGAGACAGGTTGGCTTAAACCTTTATTGTGCCTCATCTTCTGATTCTCTGAATATTCTATCGGGTGGAACTGCTTCAGATGGTATAACAGATTTGATGTGTTCTCGCTGCTAGTCGGCACCACTCTCCGGCACATTATGCAGCGCACTGAAACCTGAAGTTTATCAGAGCTTAGATAGCCAAACCACTTCCATACCACTGAAGTAGTCTTTCCTCTCTTATCACCTAATTCGTCTGCGTTCTCTTCACTTGTGGAAGCGTGTTCAGTGGCATTTGTATTGCGGTCAGGGATACTCATTTTGTAGTTAAAACTTGCCACGTTGGAGCTTAGCCTAACACTGACGAGCAGTGGCTGCGTGCCTGTGGCGTACGTCATCATGCACATAGCCAATTGTGTTCTGCTCTTTCTGCTCGGCTTGAATACAACGAACTGACACCTGCGCCATGAACGTCAGTCAGTGACGAATGTTTTAATGTATGTCGAAATATCGGAAATGTGTTTAAAAATCACATCACTGTTATTGAAAAAAATTATATTGTGATATAAAGATGTGTGAATGAATAACGAATGAAGGAATTAAGTTCACGAGCAATGTGGCCATATGATATTAATAGCATGATAATTTATACCACGATACACACTGACCTCCACTGTTCCTCGGAGTAACAAGCTGCAGATTGGATGTAAAAACCTATTTAATAGTTACGTTTTTTATTGCCTTGTTGTCATATGATTTATTTTTGTAGATGTTAAAAATATCATGGAAAGTACCTTAGTACATAGTTTTTTTTAAACACGCCATTATTAATGCCGTGGTCATTAAATTGAGCCGTGAACTGCGTGCACATAGTTATTTGCGAGTGTTTTACAATGAAGTGAGCACTTCACTTCTGCAAGCACTGAGACATGCATGGCAATTTTCCCAAGGAGCCTGGAGCCTATCCCAGGGAACTCGGAGCACAAGCCGGGCATCCAACTTGGACGGTGTTCCAACCCATCGCAGGGCACAATCACACACACTACTTACACATTCACACACTACTTACAATTTAGGGATGCCAGTCAGCCTACAGTGCATGTCTTTGGACTGGGGAGGAAACCGGAGTACCCCGAGGAAACCCCTGTAGCACATGGAGAACATGCAAACTCCGCGCACACAGCGTGGAGGCAGGATTCAAACCCCCAGCCCCAGAGGTGTACACACACGCACACACACACAGGTCGTTGAAGTCTGCATCAGGATTTAGCAGTGACCAACATCCTTTTTCCCACAGCTCTGACAGAGACAGTTAGGATTGTATACAGAGATAAATGTCGGATCGGTGAGAGTGACCTGAGAGTGACTATAAATAACGAACACATGGACAAGAGGTTAAGAGGAGACACGATAACGTGTTGAAAATGTTCCTTTCATCTTACATTCCTAAAGAACAGTCTGTCTCATCCATTGGTCATACTCATTTCACGCTCAAACATTCTCTCTCTCTTGCTCTCTTCTCTCTCTCTCTCTCTCTCTCTCTCACACACACACACACACCTGTGTTTTTTTTACAGCCTCACGTGTCCTTGATTTGCTCTGTGTGTTTTTATAACTTGAGAAATCATTAACAGACTTTTGTAAGAGTGACTATTGCTGCATTGATGAAGCAATAACACTACACCTCAGTTAATCTCACATTTCCTAACCAAATATTATGCACTCATGCACACCCCCCCACACACACACACACACACACACACAAACCCTACTTTCTTTTGGGAATGAATGTTGCTCTCTGTATGTAACGGAAAGTCACCAAGCGATAGCAATGACATGAGTTACGTATTTCAGTGTAACACCTGAGCTGGGTTGTTTATGAGTGTGGTGGTGTTTAGAAGAGGAGGGGTGAAATGTGACTTGCTTTAGCTGATATCATATCAAACAGAAAGTAGGGAGTAACAATGTAGATAAACAAAGCACAAGAAGCGCAGTTAGCCTTGAGCCTCCTTTTTCTTTTTAGCAATCGAAGCAGCTTGTGGTACATTTATACCATTTATATAAAAATATCCAGTACACACTCCTTCACATGCTCCTCCTGATAGTAGGTGTGTGTGTGTGCACACATGGGAGTGTAAATCAGAGATTGAGGTCATGTGACTGTTTTTTTTTTTTCTGAATTGGTGGGAAGTGAACACTGCACGAGAGCGGTCCAGAGAACTGATCCCCGGTCCTCTTCAAAAAACTGTGGTCTGGGGTTCGCTTCAGACGAACTGTGGGAAAGAGTTATGATTTATTTATGTACAAACCAGACATTCGTAGGACTGGAGCACTTTTGTGGTGCGAGTGCTAGCATTGAGAGCTTCATGTAAAAATCCCACACGGTCTTCCATGGCTCAAAATCTTCTTTTATATGAGATCGGCTCCTCATTCTCAGGAATTCCTGCACGATGACATGCCATGTACTATTCTGTACACCTGAGTGCACAAAAGTCGCATATGGAATTGCGCTATTGAGCCTTTTTGTTACTCATATGTGAATGCAAATTTATGATTATGAGCCCTACCCCCAAAAGTATATCAAGGAAGGCAAAACTTTTAGTATTTATTTAGAGGTATTGAGCAAGAACATAAAGACTCATGTTGAAAAAACATGTCATTAAATATTTAAAAGCGGGCAACTTTATAAAATCTGTATCAGTATGTACAATATCCACTGTGAAATTAAAAGTGTATCTCAGAGTTCAAAATGGTGCATGAAGAGGCAATGTGTAAAAAAAGGTAAGAGAGAGAGAGAGAGACTTTCCAGCAGCTGGAACAATGTGAACAATGTAAGTCTTGTTCTGATAATGGCGATCATGAGACTGACTGGCCTGCGCTGTTTTTCACCAGTAGAACTCTCTGGAGTCGCGCTGACGGCAAGCACACGTTGTCAAGGTGCAGTGACGATCAAAAGCTCTAGCAAATAAAAGCGTGACCATGCGGAAACAGATAGGGCTCAAAGGTCGTTCCATGCAGGTGTTTCCTATTGAAAGAGCCAGTGGTGTTTGTGTTTGAACCAATCTGAAATGAAGACGAGAGGTGAAATACACATAACTGACCTCAAGTTGTTTACTTTTTCTATTATGTTTTTGTCCTTTCGCTGTTTGTTAAACCTGTACTTTGAAATCTATAATGCTAGTTCTACAAGTCAATAAAGTAGAAACAACTGAACACCATCATATTGCACTCCAGTTTGATGTTTCAGAAAGAAACTCTTCTCGGACAGGACATTTTCACACAAAGTGTGGCCGTGACGTGCCTTAAAATGAAAAGAGACACCAACAGGAACAGGTCAACATGAAAACAAGGAAATTCCCTATTTCCAATTGATTAAGACATTCAACATTATAACATTTATAAAAGTACAATAATCGAAACATTATAATGACAGTGTCCATTCAGACTCGTAGCAGCATATAGCAAAACAAAAGCTGTGTGTTAGAATGCAATAAAATTACACTGGCTTCCACGTTCATGCTCGAACTGATTCACAAGGACTCTGAAACACAGGGCTTTTCTTATTCTGCTAATAGCTAGCTGTGCTGTCAGAGTCACGAAGCGCTCCTTAGCACTAGACATGTTTTTGTTTTCAACCACTGAATCTGAATCTCAGAATCGGTGCAGTGATTTCTTTAGTATGCATTGAATCAGGTAGGAATGGCTGCTGTGTGTGTGTGTGTGTGTGTGTGTGTGTGTGTGTGTGTGTGTGGTGGGGGTGGTTAGAGCTGGTGTATTGTACACTTATTTGGCAGATTCAGCACACTGTGCCTTTTTCATCCATCGCTCACTGGCCGTCAGCATTGTAACGTATAGGGACCTGAAAGTCTTGGGGGAAACTTGCAGCTTCTGCTGGCTGCTGACTGGAGGAGCTAGTATGCTAGTATGCTAAAAAGCACAAAGCAGTGTGCATAAGAATAGTGTGTATTTTATCATTGTATATCGTTGACTGATACTATACATCATATGGTCACAGCCCTAGTATGTAATAATGTGGAAAAGTAGAACAACCGAGTGAGCACCAGAGTTATAACACGTTACAGTACTATATTCAAATTACTTTTTCTGATAAAGCAGTAATATAACGCATTACATTTTAAATTGATGTAATTTGATTATATACTGATTGTCAATAAAATTACGTTACTTGCATCACAAATTTATTGTGAAGAAAACAATATTAAGTGAAATGCATTTTTTAAAATAAATCATGTTTTGCCTGGGCATTCTTTCATGTAGAACCGAAGATTCTTTCTTTAGCCCTGAATAATTCTCCACCTGGAGCGGTCACTACGGAACTGAACGCCAGTACGTATAAAGAAGATTGCCTGTAATTTTATATTGACATATATATAATAACACTTATGTTTCGCATAAACAATTTAAACAATTTTTATTAAAGTAAAAAATCCAAACATATATTAAAACATATATAATGTGGTTTCACACTGTTCAATTTTTAACACCCTGATTATTCCACATTACAATAAATCACTTAAATAATGCTTACACAGTAAGGTCCACATAAAAGCTACACATATCGGCCCAAAAAATTAAACAATTGAGAAAAAAGTAATTGAGTCTATAGTTGAAAGGTTATAAAATTTCCAAAGTTTGGGAATCAACACAGTGAGACCATTATCACAAATGCAAGACATGGAACAGTGGTGAACCTTCAGGAGTGGCCGACCCAAAATTACCCCAAGAGCGAGCGACGACTCATCCAAGAGGTCACAAAAGACCCACAACAACGTCCAAAAACTGCAGGCCTCACTTGCCTCAGTTAAGGTCAGCGTTATCCTCCACCATCAGGAAAAACTGGGAAAAAATGGCTGCATGGTAGAGTTCAATGAGAAACCACTGCTGAGCAAAAAGAACATCAAAGCTCGTCTCAATTTCTCCACAACACATCTTGATATCCCCAAACTTTTGGGACAACATTCTGTGGACCGATGAGACAAAAGTGGAACTCTTTGGAAGGTGTGTGTCCAAGTATATTTGGCGTAGAAGGAACACTGATTTCATAAAAAGAAATTATACCAACAGTAAAATATGGTGGTGGTAGTGTGATGGTCTGGGGCTGTTTTGTAGACCTGGAAGACTTGCTTGATAAAAGGAACTATGAATTCTGCTGTCTACCAAGAATCCTGAAGGAGAATGTCCACCATCTGTTCGTGTACTCAAGATGAAACAAACTTAGGTTCTCAGCAGGACAATGATCCTAAACACACCAGCAAGTTTACCACCGAATGGCTGAAGAAAAAAAAATGAAACTTTGGAGTGGCCTAGCCAAAGTCCTGACCTGAATCCTATTGAGATGTTGTGGTATACTTAAAAGGCCGTTTACGCGAAAACCCTCTAATTAACTGAATTAGGACAATTCTGCAAAGATGAGTGGCAAAATTCCTCCAGGACGCTGTAAAGCCTCATTGCACGTTATCGCAACGCTTGGTTGCAGTTGTTGCTGCTAAGGGTGGCCAACCAGTTATTAGGTTTAGGGGCAACACTTTTTCACACAGGGCCATGATGGTTTGGATTTTTTCACCTTTAATAATAAACACCTTCATTTACAAATTGATTTTGTGTTTAGTTGTGTTGTCTTGACTATTGTTTAAATTGGTTTGATGTTCGAAACACTTAAGTGTGACAAACATGCAAAGGAACAGGAAATGAGGAAGGGGGCAAACACTTTTCACACGACTGTACATGGAAACACTTGTGTCTTATCGGCTGACAGTTTCTCAAGTGAGCCAAACGCTAGCTCATAGTCAGTGTGAGGGAAAAATGGATATACGCAGATTTGTTTATTTTAAACAGTAAAAAGGGTTGAAACTGAAACCTCTGGTGCTGAGCAGGAAAGCAGGTGTGTAAATGTCCATATCAGTTCCAGTGTACATGAACATGATATGAGCAGAGCTTGAGGAAATATAACGTACTTTGCATGGCACTGTTGCAGCTTAACTTAACAATGATAGCTTAGTTGTGCTTCCCCTTGGCTAACGACACCAAACTAGTCTAATTAGAAAGGTTTTATATTTTATTTTGTAGTGTATCTTTGTAGGTTTGACAGGTTTTGAAAGTAACTTGGAAGTAAAGTAAGTAGAAGTCTGATTACTTTTTATATGCAGTAGCCAGTAATGTAATCAGATTATAATTTTTAATTAGTAATCTGCAGTGGATTACTTTTTTGAGTAACTTACCCAACACTGGTGAGCAGTCACAGCACATAGAGGCTATTCCAACTATCACTCTCTTTTTATATTTCTATTAAAATGGCATTGTAGCACTTTTACTATATAAAATGAGAAATTGTGTAAATTAAAGGGGAACACGAAGAGCTTCTACCAAATTTCACCAGTTAGACCAACCAAGTACAAATAAAACATTGGCTACTGAGTAACAACATTGTAGTGCCATGCAGTTTTAGAGTTCAGAGTCAGATTCAGAGTCGGATTCAGAGTCAGATTTACACATTTCATTGAATTTCAGTGAAGGTACATCTTATCTTATCCTTAAACAGACGGACCACTGAAAAGAAGTAAGAGTGGTTTAGAAATCTCTGCTGGGAGCTTTTGATAGGTTTGTGCAAAAATCTAACAAATCTGTGGACACAGTCAGTGCGTTTCCATGGACAACAATAATCCACTATTAACCCGATTTAAGACAATACTCTGATTAAGATACTACCATGTAAACAGCAATTTTTAATGACCTTAATCTAATTAAGGTCATACTCGAACTAAAAACAAATCGAATTAAGATTTGTGTAGTACTCCTGTTTTAGTCGCATCATCGACGTGTTTTAGAGACATGTACACACCTGAATCACACTATTAACGTCGTGTGAGAGTTTTCACCACAATTTGAAACAATACACGTTCACACACGGCAGTTCTCAAAATTTTACGGCAAAAATGAGAGCACAGCTGCGTCCCAAACTGCGTGCTTGCCTACTATAGGCCTATAGTAGGAGAAATGCATGTATCTCAGCTACTACATAGATGTACATGACTTTAGTCGGATTAAGGTCATCAATAATCGCTGTTTACATGCTAGTTTATTAATCCGAGTATTGTGGTAATTGGGTTAATATGAGGTTATTGTTGTCCATGTAAACATACTGACTATTGATAAATATAAACTGATTATAAACATTTTAGAATTTATACATACTGTATGTATGCTCATAACCGAGAAAGAAGCTGAGATTAAACAGTGACATGTTGACATGGAAAGAGAGAGTTAATAGAGGGTCAGAGAAACAAAGAAGGAGATAAGGGAAGGGATGTAGGGTGGTTACACCTCCTGTTAAGAGAAAAGGATGCCAGACATTCCTGGGCAGTGGAACCTCCTGGTTTTTGCTTCAGTGAGTCAGACGTACTCTATTGCTCTATCTGTCTCTCATTTTCTCATGTTGTACCTTTTAGTCTCTTTCCCTGTCTCATTTTCTATTCTAATCTCACTTAACCCTCTTACCCCTTAGTTCCCACAGTATTATGTCCCACAACCCTACGTTCCCCATAGAAACAGCACGCCAACCCTGAGTTCCCAGGTCCAAATTGGCCCCAAAATCAACATTTTAATTTGAACATTTTTAGGCCTTGAAACAACTTATAATAATGTATTTGTGTAATATTACTTTGAAAATGAAGCAGTTCAGTGTTTTTACTCCTCTTAGAGCACGATTCTTAACTAGAGAATTGACGAAAAATGCTCACTAAAATCCTTCTACTCATTTAGAAGTACCATACGAGCATCAGCGTGGTCAGTGCCTTTGAATAAATTAAAATAAATAATAAATAAATAAATAAATGCATTTTTGCACCAAAAGTCAAGTTTCTGGTGATCATCAGACCAGCGGGTTCTGTTTTCACGAATGCACAGAGATGGTCAGGTTCTGACTCCAAACCCCTGCAGTGTCAGTCGCACTGGTTGATGCTGAAGATGAAAACGGATCAGGGTCTGAATCAGGAGAGTTTGCGTCGCTATCCGTTTCGGTTTAAACATGGCCTGAACTTTCACTCCCGTCACTATCTAGAATCCTCGCTCTCGCCTGTGTAACTGGGTATGTTTTCTTTTTTTTCACTGTTTTAGATGTACCTGTGTTCACTGTAGGTGGAACATTAACTGGAACACGGTTAGCTTTTCGCTTCTGCATTTTTAGTTCACTAAGTTTATCAACAACATTCACGCTCGGATCATCTTCATTGTAATGACGGCGTAACGTCGTAATCACGTCATGATGTCATGGTGTCATCAATCTTCCGGGTCAAAAAATAATAATTAAATAAGTCAGGAATCATAGTAGAAATGTTCAGCAGAAATGTTCGATAAAAATGAAACTGGAAAAAGAAATCAGTAGAGTATACCAGCCTTACGGGGATAACGTTTACACTGTAAAGCCACTATATCGGCCTTACGGGTATTTGGCATAGACGACCAAGCCGGTATATCGTCCTTACGGGAATAGGTCAAAGATGGACAAGCCGGTTTTTCGGCCTTACGGGGTAAGAGGGTTAAGTATATGGGGTCACTCCATGAAAACTGCAGCCAACCTAGGACATGAGGGTAAAATGACAGGAAAAAGGAATTTTAATGAACACTCCCACCCTTACGCTGACAAAAGATAACATCTCCACTTAAACACGAGTTATGCTGCATCACATTTCCTGTGTTGCACATGTAACAGGGACAAGAAAATAACAATGAATTTATCAATAAGAAGTTTATTTAAAAAATAGGAAACATTTGACAAGTCAATAAATAATATTAACAGAATTTTTTTAAATAATCAACAATCTCAAGATCTGTTAGCTTTTCAAGATAACTCTTTAGTCTATTTTCACTTAAATCAAAAAGAAGGATTCAGAACAGTGAAGTCGAGATTTTCATCACAGAGTTCATCACTGGGAAGTTAAGGTAAGACCATATATATCAGTGGCAGGAGCACAATACATGAAATCATGCAGATACAGGTCAAGCTTCAGTTAATGTTCACATCAAACATCAGAATAGGGAAAATGTGATCTCCTGGGATTTCGTCATGAAACAGACTCTGGGGGTTACCCAGCCAGGTGCGAAAACAAAGAATATCCAGTGAGCAGTTCTGTGGATGGAAATGTCAGGTTGTGGAAATGACAAAGAGAGGTCAGAGCAGAATGACTAGACTGGTTTTAGCTGACAGGAAGTCGTCATCACTATTTACAACCACGGTGAGCAGAAATGCATTTCAGAACGCACGTCGAACCTTGAGGCGGATGCACTGCAACAGCAGAGGAACAGTTTCAGTAGCCATAGATTCCTGTTTTTGGCTGACGAGACAAAGAAACCTGAAGTTTGCTGTGAACATAAACTGAAGTTCTGGGTATCTGCATGTTTTTATGCATCGTGTTGCTGTATATATGCGTGATTGGCTGATTTGGATAATTGAATGTCTAACAATATAACAATATATTACAATTAAAATGTTATAATAAAGTATTACATAAATGTATTGTATGTTCTTTTTTTTTCTACATTGAGCACCAAGGATTGTCAAAAAAAACAAAAACCTATGGAAATGTGTTTTAATAGCCTTCTGTTTAATTATATTATTTCATAACATATAAATATATATTTTTTATCTTGTATTTATAGAACAGTAGATGAAAATCTAAATAATGTTCACACAGTGAAACTGGTTTTAAACATCCCTAATAACTGTTAAAGCACAAATAAGGCACAAAAGCAGTTATTTCATCTCAGGAAAGTTACTCTAAGCTCTGACCCGCTATAAAGGAAGAACAGTTGGCTAATCTTTCCTTCAACACACTGACCCTGATGCATACTCAGATACACCTATTACCTAATCATCTCATACGTTTAGTTCCAAACCTGCTCAGCCTTCTTCTGAGAACTTTGCAGGGATCAAAGTGCAGTTGTGTGTATTTGAGTTTGTGTGTGTGTGTGTGTGTGTGTGTGTGTGTGTGTGTGTGTGTGCGTGCATGCAGTCTATAAAACCTTGCAGTCTTTATTTCCTTCCCTCCACTCCAACTCTCTTTCTCGAGAAGGTGTGTGTTTTCAGGTTAAAGAAAAGACCGCAGACTCGCTCCCTTTTAGAAGAATTCCTCAGAAACACACACATGGTTTTTTCTCCTTTTTCCCTGGACATTGTGTCAGGCTTACCACCTCAGTGCACCATGAGAGTGAGCTCATGTTAAAGAGGAAAAGGTTTCAGTAGTTAGTGTGTAACGTTGCATATGACTTACTTCAGAAGCAGGAAGTACCTAATTGTAACTAAAATAGATAGTATTCATTTTGCAGCACACTGACTGTATTCGAATATAGTATTATAATATGTGTAATGCGTGTGTGTGTGTGTGTGTATGTATAGAGTAAATAAGAGATGGAGGAAATGGGATATGCCACTCGCATCCAACTTTTGGTTATATACTCAGCAAAAAAAGAAACATCCTCTCACATACAACTGCTTTTATTTCCAACAAATTTCTTAAGACGTGTAAGTATTTGTATTAACATAAAACGTTTCAACAACTGAGACATAAACTGAACAAGTTTCACAGACATTTGTTGAACAGAAATGGAATAATGAGTCCCTGAACTAAAGGGGGTCAATATTAAAAGTATTCCAGCTGCTTTAAGTACTACAGTGCATCTCATCCTCATGGTCTCCCTGTAGCACTGTCTTAGGCGGCCTACATTACAGACATTGCAGTTTATTGCTCTGAACACATCTGTAGTCCTCATGCCTCCCTGCAGAGGTCTATGGCATGTTCATGCAGGTGAACATGCCATCTTTCTTCTGGTGTTTTCAGTCAGTAGAAAGGTCTCTTTAGTGTCCTAACTTATTGTAACGGTGACATTAATTACCTACCCGCTGTAAACTGTTAGTGTCTTAAGGATTGTTCCACAGGTGCACGAGCAATAATTGTTTATGCTTCATTGAAATAGCATGACAATGTGTTTTCCAATAGAGATCTGTAAAGTTTATTTGGATTTTACAAAATGATCTTTAAAATACCGTCTCCTGAAAAAGGGACGTTTAGGGCATAATATTTGCATAGTAATCCTCGAAAAGATTTATATGTTTATTCATTTTTTTTTATATGTCGTCTTATTGCATGTAATATTTCATGTGTTATTGTGATATCCAACAACTTTTTTTTTTGTCCTTATCGTGCAGCTCCTCTGTTCATTATATTAATAGGGTTATGAAATAGAAGACTCCGAAGTATCGGCCTCCTTTGTACTGTTCAACATCTCCTATTTGGGTCTTCATTGTGCCACACTGCATTAAGCCTGATGTCACATCTAACAGTGTTTTGATGCTGAGCGCAGCACAGTGTCGGAGTGCAAGTTAGAGCGGGGCATCAGGACTAAAACAAGTCTCAGGAGTGATGGTCACAAGAATAATCCTGTTCATTATTTTTACACACAAGTGCATTGCTATGGAAAATGATACCTGATTACACTTCATTTAATCCTCTAATGTTTTGTTGTTTTTTTTCCCCCTTGTCCTAGCAGCTTACCAAATATCTGTCCATTATCTCTTACAGAGGTCCGTATAATAAAACTAGGCAGAAGGCACATCTCCAGCCATCTCACAGTGTAGCAGTAACCCTGTATAAGAGCTGGTCTTATCCCATCCAAAATTTCAGTAGACTGAAGTATATATTCCTTCTTAAAGGAACATAAATTGCATCCTTTGATGGAGTATCAGGCTCTTTCTTCTCTTCTCTTCTCTTCTCTTCTCTTCTCTTCTCTTCTCTTCTCTTCTCTTCTCTTCTCTTCTCTTCTCTTTCTTTTATTTCCTGACTTCCCTGTCATTTTCTCAGCACTCCTTCTCTGTGTCATTTACCCATTTCCTTTAATTACCCACCATCACTCATCAACCTTCTGGTTCTCTTTTACCTTACAGCTGACATAGCTGAGACACACACGCACACACACACACACACACACACACACTGTCTGCCTTCTACAGACCTAATTTCTACTAGTGTGGTAGTGTCATTAGACACTGAAATGATTCAGTTAAGCTGTACAGGTGTGAGTCGTTACTCCGTTTATATGCATTGCATTATTATATAAGGCTATTTTATAATTGCTCCTCCTTTAATTCAGGAGTGTCTTCAATCCTGGAGAGAGTGTGAAAAGGGCGAACAAATCTGCAGGCTTGTGGCTCTCCAGGACCTGAATTTGACACTACTGCTTTAGTTACGAGATCAGTGTGCAAGTTGCATTGAGTGGCTAAAGCATTGTTTTTCTCCTAAAGAACTGCATTATAGAGCAGACACAAACATGTACACCGTTTGTTCTTACCGTGGAGAGTATTCAAAAATGCTAAGGCTTAAATACATTCTGTGTGTGTGTGTGTGTGTGTGTTCTCAGAACACCTGGTCACACCTGGTGCTTAGACTCACTGCTTTTGTATGACGCACACACACACACGCACACACGCACACTTTGACTCTGTTATATGACACTTTTGCACATTAGGACAAATATTCAGAGGATTTGTCGTTAATTAATCGACCTCGGTGACGGACCACTGTAGCGGTTTAGAAGTTGAAAGCTTTTAGAGAAAATTGTAACTTTTAAACCTTTTATTTAAATTATTCATGTCTTTATAATTCCATAACCACTCACTAATCTCTTACAGACAGAGAGGTATGCCTTTTAAGACTGGCGCTGGTTGGGTTAAGAGTGATTACATTATGAGTGTGTGTGTTTTACTGTGGGTGTGTTTGTATGTTGTCATGGTACATGGCTTCGGACACTGAAACTTGCCATGAATAGTTGAATAGTGTTATCCTGCCAAAAGTTATCTATAAAAGTTATCGTACGGTTTGTATATTCAACTTTAAAAGTAAACATTTTGCAGGACAGAACCCTTTGTTTGTGAACCCTTCAGAATTTACTCATAAAATGTGGTCTGATCATTAAACAAAGCCATAATAATAGACAAATTCTACCTCATGAGAGAATATACACTATATGGCGAAAGGTTTGAGGATGCCTGACCATCACATCCATATGTGCTTTTTGAACATCCCATCCCAGATTTAGTCCCTCTTTGCTGATATAATAACCTCCATTCCTCTGGGAAGTTACTGGATTTTGGAGTTGACTCTGGGGATTCATCCATTCAGTCACAAGTTTAGTCGGCCTGGGGTGCAGTCGGCTTTCCAGTTCATCCAAAAGGTGTGCAGTGGGGCTGAGATCAGGGCTCTGCAGGCCACTTGAGTTCTTCCCCTCCAACCATGGTAAAACATTATGGAGCTCGTTTTGTATACAGGGGCATTGTTATGCTGGAACAGGTTTGGGCCTCTTAGGTCCAGTGAAGGGAAATTGTAATTCTACAGCATACATTCTATTCAATTGTGTACTTCCTACTTTGTGGCAGCAGTTTGGGGAATAGTCACATGTGGGTGTGATGATCAGGTGTCTACGAACTTTTGACCATATTGTGTAGTATAAAAACTCCAAAATGAAAATTGGACTATTTAACAAATATCAGCTATTTTGATAGTATCTACCCTCTTTAATATCTATTAATAGGCACTCTAGGGCTGGGACACATCTTTTACACTGAGATTATTTTGGGGTGGCTGTGGCTCAGGTGGTAGGGCGTGCTTTCCACTAATTGTAGGGTTGGCAGTTCGATTCCCTGCCCACATGACTCCACATACCAAAGTGTCCTTGGGCAAGACGCTGAACCCCAAGTTGCTCCCGATGGCAAGTTAGCACCTTGCATGGCAGCTCTGCTACCATTGGTGGGTGTGTGTGTGAATGGGTGAATGAAACACAGTGTAAAGTGCTTTGGATAAAAGCGCTATAAAAGTGCACCATTTACCATTTATTTAAAAAGTTTCTGTGCATTCTGTGTTCCCAGTGTAAGATAAGACTGGGTGTGTAAGTTAGTAAGACTGCTAATAACAGGATTCATCCTGAAGAAATACTGAGGAAAAAAAGACTCAATATATTCTGCTATCTGAAGCTGATTTCTTTTTCCTGCACATTTTTAGCAGGTAAAACTGGGCACGAACACGTTAATGGTACAACCCCAATTCCGAAAAAGTTGTGACAGTATGGAAAATGCAAAAAACAAACAAACAAAGAGAGTCATTTGAAAATTCACTTCAACCTGTACTATACAGAAAACTCATTAACACATTTGATGTTTTCCCCATTCATCCATTATGCATTTCTTCAGCTGCGCAACTGTACGTGACCTTCGTTGCCTTATTTTGCGCTTCATAATGAGCCACACGTTCTCAATGGGAGACAGGTCAGAACTGCAGGCAGGCCATGCTAGCACCCGCACTCTCTGATTACGCAACCATGCGCTTGTAATCTGGTTTGGTGTTGTCCTGCTCTGGAAGACAGCATATGTTGCTCCAAAATGTGTACATATCTTTCTGCATTAATGGTGCCCTCACAGATGTGCAAGTTACCCATGCCATGGGCACTGACACACCTCCTTACCATGACAGACGATGACTTTTGGACCTGACTCTGATAACAGCTTGGATGGTCCTTTTCCTCTTTGACCCGGAGAACACGACGGCTGTTTTTTCCCAAAAACTGTTTGATATGTTGACTCATCGGACCACAAAACACGATTCCACTCTCCTGCTGTCTATCTCAGAGGAAACCGAGCCCAGAGAAGTTGGTGGTGCTTCTGGACATAATTGATGTATGGCAACTGCTTTGCATAGTAAAGCCTTAACTTGCATCTGTGGACGCAGCGGCGAATGGTGTTGACTAACAAAGATTTACCAAAGTATTCCCGAGCCCATGTCAGGATATCCATTACAGACTCATGACGGTTTTTAAGACAGTGATGTCACACGCATTCAGAAGTGGTTTTTGGCCTTGCCCTTAACACGCCGAGATTTGACTAGGCCCTTTTTGGAGGCTCTTTATATACTATGATTAGATGATTGCCTCACCTGTTTCACATGACCTTCTTATTTCAACTTGTCACATCGCTATTTGTTCTAAATTGCCCCTGTCCCAACTTTTTTGGAACATTTTGCATGCATCAATTTCAGTATCTTCAAAAAACTATGCAGTTGATTAGGTACAATATCAAATACCTTTATACGTTTTTGTTTAACTACAAGTCAAAGTACATTACAAATCACTCCTCTTTATTCTTATTAGCATTTTCTATACTGTCCCAAATTTTTTGGAATTAGGGTTGTAGTTTATGTGAAGGAGACCATGCTTAACTCTTTTTATGAAACTCCTACAGTCTTAAACGTACACACACCGAACCTAGCTGTAAGACTGGCTTCATATTTCTTTTCCTGTGTCAGTTTAACTTGAGTGCATTGTTGTCTGTAAATCTCACCTGCTATAGGAAGACAAGCTCACAATACACTATACTGTCTCATATTCTCCTATCCACTTACACCAGAGTATTTATACTGTGACGCACAAACGATAAATTGCAGGCAGGGCCATTGCTGATGGCTAAGATAGAAAGTCCACCAAAAAGAAATATTAAAAAAAAAAAATGAATGTATCGGACTTGCAAACCCCTTACACATTTTATACGGGAACTCCACATTTTAACATCACTGGAAAGAAAAATACACCAAAAGAGCTGCCTTTTCTTCCCTCTTAATAAAAATGGCAGATCAGTATATCAACCTGTACACGTGCATTCAAAATCTCCACTACAAAGATGCTTTTCTGTCAAGATAACTGGAGAGTTATTTGAGTTCATTGAGGTAAAATAAAATGAATGTACCCCCCCCCACACACACACACAATATATATATATATATATATCACTAAATAAGTATATAGTGTTAGCATAAATTAATTATATTTATTAGGAATGCCACGGAAATGGTCCGAAGAGAAAAAGGCCAAAAATCTTGACTGAGAAAAAGGTTAAATAAAGGCCTACAACAAAGTGTTACACTAAATAATAATTCATTTAAATAGTAATTATTCTAAAATGATAATAGTAATTATAATAATACATTTTAATAAGAAATTATTTTAATAGTTTTAAAATTATAATTTGACAGATTTTGAAGTAATTTGTTTTAAAATAAATAGTTCTTTCTTGGAATCTGTACTGTATATCGAAAATGTACAATTAGTGTTGTTGGGTTTTTTTTTTTTTACTGTTCACTACATTTACCAAGAATTTTTTTTTTTATGGTGTTTTATTTATTTATTTTTGTTTTATTTGTTATATTAGGGCTGCAACTAAGGATTATTTTGAGGATGGATTAAGCGGTCAATTATTTCTTTGATTAATCGGTTAGTTGGGTTAAAAGGCCAGTTTTTATTTTTTGTAATTCTTCCACATTCTGCCCGATGTTGTTCTTCAAACTTTGTGCAAATTGAAGGATATGAAAAGGTATTAAATGGATCTATGTGGGCTATTCTATACATTGTGTAAAGATTTGAAAAAAGTTAACATTATATTTTAAAAAACAAAAAAATCAACTGATTGTCCACAAGCTTGAAAGCAGAAGTTAAATCACTATATTAAAAATGCTTAAAAAAAAAACTATTGTTTCTTAATATCGCTAAATATAGTATCAGACATCATATTTGATCAAACTGAATATTTTAGTCAGAGTTATTTGTGCTTCCTTTCTATTGCGTGCTGTTTGACGCGTGGACTCGCACTCATTCAGTGAAGTTTAACGGAGACTCGCTCGCTCTCAGGACGAGACTTTATGTAAAATGGAAATACTGGAGTCAATTTCTAACATTTACAGATAAGGATGTAAAGGTAAAAAAAAGTCATTTCTGCACACAACACACGCTTCTGTCGCAGCCTCTGACTCGACAAGCCACGCTAATACACTTACGAGTTTGTTTGAAGCACTTAATATAAAACATTCTCCTGTTTAGGACGACCTGAATCGTGCACTTTTCCCACAGCAGCAGCTCACTCTGTGACCTCCGCTGTGTTTCAGATGCGTTTTATTCATAGAAACACATTTTTTTCAGAGAGTGCGTGTTTTATTCATAGAAATGCGTTGTAAAGTGATGTCACTGACTGGGGACAGGGATTGTCTACAGTGACATCACAGACCTGAGTACTACATAATGACCTTCATTGTCGATTTTTTTAAATTATCGATTTTATTGATTAGTTGTTGCAGCCTTAATTTTATACATACCGATATATATTCTGCAGGGGGGCACAGTGGCATAGTGGTTAGCAAATTTGCCTCCTACCTCCGGGGCTGGTGGTTCAATTCCTGCCTCTACATGTGGAGTTTGTATGTTCTCCCCACGTGTCGGTGGATTCCTACGGGTACTTTCGTTTCCTCCCCCCGACCAAAGACATGCTTCGTAGGCTGATTTGCATCTCTAAATTGTCCATAGTGTGTGTGTGATTGTGCCCTGCGGTGGGTTGGCACCTCGTTCAGGGTGTCCCCTGCCTTGTGCCCCGAGAGCCCTGGGATTGGTTTCAGGCTCCCCACGACCCTTTGCAGAAATTGGACGGATGCACAGATGGATATATTCTGGTCTTGTAGATATAAGTTATGAAGAAGAATGTCATGAAAGATGTCACTGTCAAAATACGGGAAAGACACAACATGTAAATCGATAAAGAAAAAGAAAGTGCTCTAACCTTACTTTACCTAATACAGTGAGACCGTGTAGATGGCCTCTGTTTGTTTGGGTGAAGGTTGTTTTTTTTTCTTTTCTTTTTTTTTTTCTTAGTACACATGCAAAATCATCTGTATAAATAATATCTATCTTGCTGTCCAAAATCATATGTATAGTGACTCTGTTTTGAACACAGTACAGTATAAATGCCTCTTTAGCTGTGTCCTGTAATGACCCTGACTCGTATCTCCCCGTGGATTGTGTTCTCAGAGCTTGTTCTTCCTGACCGTGCGTGTTTATCATGATGCTCTCTGCCACATTAACTGCTAGACATTTATACTGCACAAATAATCTGGCACATCCTCATGTCACAGCCATAACTCTGGCCAAACTATTATTATTCAGAGTCATTGGATTATACATTTTGTTTTGCAGTGTTTTTAAAGCTCTGAGCTGTGGTAATTTTCAGCTTAATTCTAATGTGGATTTGTGTAACTTCACACTCAACGCTGCGTATTTATTTCCTAAAACCTGGTCTTGTGGATGTTCACTAAACTGTATGTCACTCCATTTCTATGGAATTCCAAACCTGCCAAAATAATAAATAAATAAATACATAAAAAAAATCCACAAAGAAATGTAAAAATAAATAAATACATAAATACGTAGGGTAATGAGGGGGTGTGTTTTACCTCAGACATAGCAGTCGAGATCAGAGTGCTGGTGTAGGCACGGGCGAAGCTCTGAGCAAACAGTGACAAACAGTGTAAAGAGCTTTGTAGAACCACTAAGGTTACAAAGCGCTATGTAAGTGCAGACCATTTACCATTTTACCATTTGAGAATGAAATGTAAGAGATGGATGTGGACATGCCTTTGAGTAGTGCAACTGAAATAGGGAATGAATGACTTAGAGGTAGGCGACATGGCCAAAATCATGGTTTAAGTAATTTAATATCACCATTACTGTATGTATATAGGGTGACCATACATACTCTTTATGGCCTTAAAAAAAAGTCCAGTCGGGATTTCAAGCTGTTATCCTGGCAAATGGAGGTAGCACAAAGTATTGACTTGTTGCACACCTATATTTAACAAGAAGGTTTTTTTTTTCTGGATTAACCTGTGTTTTCTTTGCAATTCTTTGATATACATGAGAGCAGAGTATTTTTGTGAATTTTTGAACAAAAGATTAAAAGGTTAAACAATAAAGACAATTTTTCACAGCCTTCTTTACTCATATTGTACCAAAGGTGCCAATATTAGTGGAAGGCACCGTATATTGTAGCTAGCTAGCTAAATCATTGCAATTTAGCCATAGCTATCAGTATAACAAGCCTTGTGTTATGTTAGCTAAATTTTATTTGAATACTTCCCATTATTATCAACCACAAGGTTATTGACACTAAATGATGTGTCTAAGTTTTAATCAGTTACGGTGTGCATTCATTTGGTCTGTTATGATGCCCTGTGGAATTTGTTCTTGTGGTCGATAGCTTGGTACATCGATATTAAGATAGATAAGCAGAGGATAATCATGTAATGACACTGCTGATATAACAAAGGTGATTTTTTTTTTTTTCAATTAAAAAAAAAAAAATTAAAAATATCAGGAAGCGGTACCCATTCACACGTCAATGTTTCAAAATTCACAGCCCAATGTTCAAACCAAATCTATGTGTCCTCAGAGCTTCGCCCGTTTCTCCCCAGCACTCTGAGCTCGATTGCTATGTCTGAAGTAAATCACACACCCCTCATTACCTTACGGACAAAGAAATGTAGAAATAAATACATGTAAAAAATAAATAAACGTAGGAATAAATAAATGTGCAAATGCATAAATGTGGAAATAAATTCATTTAGACATAAATACATGTATAAATAAATAAACGTGGAAATAAATGAAAAATAAATTAATGTGGAAAAAATACAATAATACATAAATAAGGAAATAAAAGAATACATGTGTGTGTGTGTGTGTGTGTGTGTGTGTGTGTGTGTGTACACACATACACATCTTTGCAAAGTACATATTTAAAATAAAGTTATTTCAGAACCCTTGTACTTTTGCTGTTCCATCCATAATGCTGATATATAAACTAACTCTGTGTATCTCTCTCTCTCTCTCTCCCTCTTTCTCTCTCCCTCCCTCCCTCTCTCTCTCTCTCTCTCTCTCTCTCTCTCCCCCCCTCCCTCCTTCTCTCTCTTTCTCTTTCTTTCTCTTTCTTCTTTCTTTTTTTTTTTTTTTTTTACTGTCAGGCTGAATTCTGTCTAAAATATTACACGAGTCAATCTGAGCTCCAGTGTAACCTCCATGATGCTGGAATTTCGTTGTAGTTCATAATTGAGCCAGGAGAGGGTATCAGGGATTGTGCTGGTTCTAGACTGCATGTGATTGGCTGATTGGAGTGGGTTACCATGGTAACCAGGCTGGAGGAAGCAGAATGGGCCCATGGATTAGTGAGGAACAGAGGGCAGCATTGAGCTATGGAACACACACGCACACACACACACAAAAACACATGCACAAAGGCCAACACTGAGCCTTCAGACATGAACTGAATCACAATAAGAGAGCATGCACACAACAGTTAGTCTAATCTAGTGTACATCAAGCGCGCGCACACACACACACACACACACACAATAATAATTCTCAGAAACATTTGATTTGAATAATTTACCTTAACAGATACAGGAACAGCATGTGAGTGTGTGTCTAGGGAAGCACATGCACACAAGTGTACACATTACACAAGAACGTATATGACAAACTGATGTGTCCAAAAATGCACATTAAAATAGGGACATCCTGAACACACATACTCTCTCTCTCTCTCTTTCTGTCTCTGACAGCAGAGTTTCAGACTAGTCTTAGTGTGAGTGTGTCTGATATTTTGTGTGTGTTTTTGTATGTGTGTGTGTGCGAGAGAGAGACAGAGAGGTGTATGTGTGTGTGTGTGTGTGTGTGTGTGTGTGTGTGTGTGTGTGTGTGTGGTATAGGAATCCTGAAATTCAATTGAGCTTAGAATGTCTAACTAAATTTGAGGTTATGTAATGTTTACCGGAGACATACAGAGTGGGTTTTGTGTGTGTGTGTGTTTGTTGTGTGTGTGTGTGTGTGCCTGTGTGTGTGCCTGTGTGTGTGTGTGTTTGTCATTTGTTATTTGGGTTAAATCAACTTCTTTTACCCCTGATGATGCCTCGTGAAAGCTTTCTAAGTCAGAACATTTCTCCGTCTCCCTCGTCTACACGCCACTCCTCGTCTTTCTCTCTCCACCAGTCTTTCTGTCTCTTCATGATGACATGTTAATAGTAAACAAAAGAACACCGAGATGGCCAGACTCAAAGAACTCATCCCCATTCTGATCAGATGTCTGATCTCAGGCATGTCTGCCTCAACAGAACTGAGGAGCTTGTTTTACACAGTTTTGCATATGTACAATAAGTAAGGAATAAAACATAAGGAGGTGTGGTATTACAGGAAAATAATCAACGAAAGGATGGTGTGATGTGACCCAAAGCATAGCAAAGCTCCACAGCGTGTAAAGTGCAGTGTTTTGCCAACAATTACACATTCTTTCATTCATTAATCAATGATAAGTCATATCTTTTTTTTTTATATTTGTTTAATGCTGTGGAATGTTTGTGAAACAAGTTAGTTCCTGTTATCATTCACAGTCATTCCCTCACCATCCTCTCTCTCTTTTTTTTTAAATCTCTCTTGAACTTAATAAACAAAATGCAGCTTGCACAAACTCCTCCGTTGTGAAGACTCCCATGGCGTAAAGATTTCACACAAAAAATATGACCACTTTACCTCTGACTTGTACAATGCACTGACAACAGAGACTCCCTACAAATGTCTCCTCACAGAAAACGTCAGGGTTACGCATGTAACCCTGTTCCTTGAGAAAGGAACGAAAAGTTGCATTTAGCATAACAGTATGGGAAGCGCCTTGTGCGCGTGACCGGTATCTGAAGCTTGTGTAAAATCATGCCTCTACTTATAGGCCTGCCATGATCAGGTGACATGGCAATTAAGCGCATCGCATGATATATATATGGCACCTGTGAACCACGCCGCCAGCCTCTATTATCTGAAACGAAGACGCAATTCACAGGCTTGCCCCGGGATGACAATGCTATGCAACATCTCGTTCCCTTCTCAGGGAACAGGGTTACATGCGTAACCCCAACGTTCCCTTTCAAAGGGAACTTCGACGTTGCATTTAGCATAACAGTATGGGAACGGGAATACCCACTCCGTCATACCGAGGGTACGGCCTGTTCAAAAATACCCAAGCCCGAGGGTCACTGCAAGACACTCGAGCCTGGGGTGGAATGAATATCCAGGCTGTAATAACGAATGAATGTGTGAAGCGTAGACCACCCTACAGCCGCACACACATCCTGCAAGGATACCCCTTTGGACAAAGCCTTCGAGGAGGCAACTGCCCTAGTGGAATGAGCGCTTATGCCCAGAGGCGTGGCGAGACCACGTGTCATAAGCCCTAGAGATTGCTTCCACTATCCAAGTAGAGACGCGCTGCTTTGACACAGCATCACTTTTCCTGTCACTGCCAAAGCAGACTAGTTGCTGCTCCGACTTACGCCACTGGCTGGAGCGGTGGATGTAAGTACAGAGAGCCCTAACTGGACACAGCAGGTGCATCCTCTCTTGTTCCAGTGTGAGGAACAGAGGAGGGCAGAAAGCCTGCAACACCACAGGGTTCATAGTCACTTTAGGAATATGATCCGGCCTAGGATACAGGAAGGACTTTGCTTATCCAGGGGTAAAGTCAAGGCAGGGAGGGGCAACAGAGAGAGCTTGTATACCTCCCACTCGCTTGAGAGATGTCAGGGACAGTAAAAGTAACTTTAGAGTCAGAAGCTTCTCAGAGGCTGACTCTAAGGGCTCAAATGGGACCCCTGACAGACCTACCAAGACCACAGCAAGGCCCCAGGGAGGTATGCATGACCTGCAGATGGGCCTCAGCCATCTGACACCACGCATGAACCTCGAAGTTAGACGATGTTGCCCCATACAGGTTCCATCAACAGGGGAATGGCTGGCCGAAATGGCAGCCACGTAACCCTGATTGTAGAAGGAGCCAACCTGCTGAGAAACGTTTTTGTAAGAACTCTAGGACTGTAGCTATTGTGCAGTTCACTGGGTCTAGCTGACGTTCCTCACACCACCAGACAAAAAGGCGCCACTTGAGCGCATACAATTTCCTTGTGGATGGTGCTCTAGCATTTAACGTGGTCTCTACCACCTCAGTTGTGCGACCAGAATCTATGAGCTGGTGCCCCTCAGGGGCCAGACCCACAGTTTCAGTTTCCTTAGTTCTGGCCGAGGGTGATAAATCAGCCCTCCGGCTTTTTGAGACGGTAGATCCACACTAAGGGCTCAAATTGGGCACCCGACAGACCTTCCAGGACCACAGGAGGTCCCAGTAAGGTATGCGCGGCCTGCAGAAAGGCCTCAGCCGTCTGACACCACGCATGAACCTCAAAGTTAGAGGATGTTGCCCTACAGAGGCTCCATCAACAGGGGCATGGCTGGCCGAAACGGCGGCCAAGTAACCCTGATTGTAGAAGGAGCCCAGTTCGCTGAGAAACATTCTGTAAGAACTCCAGGACTGTAGCTATTGCACAGTTCACTGGGTCTAGCTGACATTCCTCACACCACAGGCAAAAAGCTGACACTTGAATGCATACGATTTCCTTGTGGATGGGATCCACTCTAGGGGCTCGAATGGGGCAGCTGACAGAACTTCCAGGACCACAGATGGTCCAAGGTGACCTCGGCCACATGTGTGGACTACACCCCAAGAGTCTCCCAAGATCCAGCTTTATCTCGCTCAGTGTTGATAGGATTGACACTACGCATGTCAGGGATAGAAACAGCCTCATCGTAGTAGAATCCTACAACCCCTAGAAAAGTTGTCCACTGCACCAGGGAAAGCATACTTTTCTGAGATTCAACCTGAGCCCCAAGCTCTTCATCTCGATGTTGGACCACCAGCTCCCTGGATCATGCTAGAATTAACCAGTCGTCCAGGTAGTTTGGTACACAGCTGCCCTGGAGTCCCAATGGAGCCAGAGTGACATCCATGCACTTTGTGAAGGTTTCGAGGGGATAAAGCTAGCGATATTCCTGTGTGGAAATATGCTTTTTAGATCTATCGCCACAAACCAGTTCTCGAACTGAATCTGTGGCACGATAAGTTTGAGCGTCAGCCTCTGAACCTGTATGTCCGAAGACTACGGTTCAGATGACGCAGATATAAAATGGGCCACATGCACACTGCACGATGGTCTTTTAGTGACATTAACTATTCCACATTCTATTGGAGGGAAGCATCAGATTTTCATAGCCCTGTGACAGCTCGCTGACCAGAGAACACTGAAAACTTGGGGACCGCCTTGGCTAGGGGAGGCCCTACAGTAGCACTTGGGGTTACCTGCCCTAACAACCTCATGTCCCCAGATCCATCCCTCCACGGCCCCTCAGGACCGCTCTTCTTTGCCTGCTTGGCCTTTATGAACATTCTCAGACCAGGCCTAACAACAGACCGCCACTGCGGCCGCCCGGTTCCTGTCTGCGGGGGATGGCAGGCTGCCATACTCGCCTTCTGGGTCTCCCTCACACTAGTGCTGGCCCAGGCTCCACTCGTGGACACCCGGGTGAGCTTGAGACAACATCGTCATATGTTGAGCTCACTCAGCAGGTCTGCTTGGTAGGCCTGCAACCTTGTCATTGTCTGGATTGACCCACAAGCAAGACTACTACTGCATTGGCTTGCTCTCCAATGCCACCTTGGATGCAAGCCGGCCCCCGTAATTACCTGCCGTCAGTGGAGAGAGGTAGCTAGCAAGCGCCTCCTTCACCTTGAGCATATTAAATAGCCATGCCGTTCATTCCCACAATGGCCGAATAATCCAGCATTGTTGGGTTATGAATATGTCTTATGCGTGGTTTTCCCCCAGAAGCCTGAGATTTTGTCATAAACTTCTGGAAGACAGGGAAGTTTCTGCAGTGTGAGTGATTTACTTTCACTGGGTAATCACTTCAAGCAGCTCTTTATATGCTCTCAGTTTTTAACACATCCTTCTAACTCCTCGGAGTCAGAGAGGAATTATTACCCTTATAGCTTTCTATAAGGGTAATAATTCGCGACACGAACTCCAAAATCCAGCGGATTGTATGTCTGTATGTCTGTATGTCGATGCGTGAAATTCTGGATGGAACATCAGACGGTGTGGCGTGGTGACGTAATGATGTGTGCTGTTAATCGGTCTATGTTGTAGAACATGTAAAACAGGAACATGAAAGGAGTATTCTAAAACCGACTCATGTAAACACCTTAATCACAATATTGTCTTATTCAGAATAAGGTCAATAATTAGATTACCGCTGTCCATGTAAACGTAGTCAGTGATGTATTAGAACAAGCTTATTAATATAAACCTGTGATTTGGCTTGTAACCAGAACTGTCCAAGCTGCTGTTATAGAAACGTAACCAACACCGCCTTTAGAAAAGAAAATCAACAGTGGTGCTGTGTAAAAGATCACAGTCATAAGGAGCATGATGTCATGACATGAGTTATGTTTCCCTTGAGCATTATGACCATTTTGAAATTATGCTACTCCAAATATTCTGTGACGGGCATGGTGGCTTAGTGGTTAGCATGTTTTGCCTCACACCTCCAGGGTTGAGGGTTCGATTCCCACCCCCGCCCTGTGTGTGCGGATCTCGCACGTTCTCCCCGTGCTTTGTGGGGACTTGAAAAAAAAACATCTTCAGTGTCTAAATATGGGTCATCATCAAAATTAACCTAATTATCATATGACTTTCAAACACCCTAATGATCTCATTTAATGTGTATATGATCATAATTTAAGCATGTACACTTTCTTCTTTCATCAACAGCCATATTTGTTTATGACTCATTGCACGCTCCATGACTGTATGAACCCTAGAACCATGAGCTTACAGTATATATAAACGGGGGAACCTGTGTTGAGTCAGAGTGTGTGTGAGTATGTGTGAGTGTTGTGGCTCTGCATGTTTACAGTGTAGCTGTATGTGTGTGTGAGAAGTGTACTCTGCACAGCCAGTATACGTTAGAACAGTGTGTGTTCTGTGGCACACAGAGACCTTCTGCTCACTGTGAGCCTGTGTAGAGCTGCAGGACGTGCTGCATAATAGATCAGATGATTGATCTATAAAGACACATGGGACACCTCTCGCTCTGAACTCAGCGAGCATACAGATATTGTGTGTTGTGGTAATAGTCATTACTACAGTAGGAGTAGGGCAGATGTCAAAAACGACGTCTCACAATACCTGCAGACATTTCTACAATAGAACTGCATTACAGTGTAGAGATTTGCTAACAAACTGCCACTGAAACAACCTGGAGTTCAGTGATCCTTTTATTCAATGTCTACAGAAATAAAAATCCAAGAAACAAAAAGTATTATGACATAGTTTATTTTAATATTGATGGGTTAGCATCATGTTCTATTGTTTTATTCTATTCTATCTTTATTGTCAGCACAAAAAACACTATTCTAATCTATTCTTTATTAATAAATATATTTTATTCTATTGTATTATTTATTAGGCAAAAAAAAATATTCAGTTCTAGTATAGTCCATTCTATTGTTCATTGGAAGCCAAAGAAATCTGTTCTGATATATTCTTTATTAGGGCTCCAAAATCTATTCTGTTTGATTCCATTCTATTTTATTTTACATTCTTTTCGTATTCCATTTTAAAAATTACAGGCAGAAACATCTATTCTATTCTATTTCTATTAAAGGAAATATTTAATTCTATTCTATTCTTTATTGGATTCCCTAAAAGTGTATTCCATTCTGTTCTTTATTGGGGATGCAAAAGTTTTATTCTTTTCTGTTTTTATCCTTTATTAGGAACAGAACACAAAAATAAAATTCTTGTTGCACAAAAACATTCTATTTTATTATATTCTATTCTTTATTCAAGCAAAAACAAACAAAAAGTGTATTCTATTATATAACAGTGCACAAATATTCAATTCTACAGTATCCATATTAGGGCAAAAACATTTAATTCTGTTCTGTTTTTTGCAATTTTAGAAGGACAATCATTCTATCCTGTTCTATTCTATCTGTCGGAGACAGAAACAATTGCAGAGTGTGTTTTTATTAAAGCCAACTGGCAGTGGCAAACAAATCCAAATCACTAGGCAGAACCCAAACACACAGAGCAGGCAGTGGGTCAGGTGATGGGCAAACAGAGTAAAGAAGAACGAACAAGGTACAGATCAAGAGACCGTGAAACACAGTAGGGTCAGAAATAGCAAACATCCCACTTCGGCTCTCATCGGCTATCTATATTCCTATGGTTTACTTTATTTAAATGGTTAGTAGTAATGTGGATCCCAGCATAGCTGAGACAGGCACGCCTTTAAGATTTATTAGTTGGAATGTCAGTGGTATGGGTAATCCTGTTGAGAGATCTAAGGTTTTTACACATTTGAAACGTTTAAACTCCAATATAGTCTAAATTGGAATTATCTTCTTGTAGTGAATCCTCTTTACCTGCTCTGCTTTACTCCTATTTACCTACAAAACTTTCCCTATATACTGATAACCCTGTTGTCCTCAACACACTTATGACTTGGTATCAATTTTAAATGTAAAAGCTGGCATTTTAAATTTGTAGGTACATCCTCTTTGTGTCCTTTACTCAACAATCATCTATTTCCCCCATCGTGTTTGGACTCCTCATTTTCAGTGTGGTATGACGAGGATATTAAACAAGTTAGAAATTTGTATTCTGATGGTGTGTTTGATAGCTTTGCCAATTTGGCATCCACTTACGATCTTCCCTTGACGCATTTCTTTCGGTACTTTCATATATGGAACTTCGTTTCTAGATGTTTTCCTGATTTCCCCTCTGCGCCTCCTGAACAGGCCTGGGAAGACCTGTTTTCAAATAACCCACATCAGAGAGGAATGATTTTTTAAGATTTATGATTTTATTCTGACGCTAGGTAGTGAGTCGAGTAACAAAATAAGGAATGGGTGGGAAACGGAGTTAGGAGTAGAGATAAATGAGGAGTGTTGGGAACATGCTATAGGGAGGGTACAGGCTACCACTTCTTGTGCTCGTCTTGGACTTATACAGTTCAAAGTTTTAAATAGAGTTCATTTGTCCAAGTCGAGATTGTCTGTGATGTATCCGGATGTAGTGGACAAGTGTGATAAATGCCATGGCTCTCCCTGTCATCTTGGCCATATGTTTTTCTTCTGCCCTGAACTCCATGGTTTTTGGTCTGATTTTATTACCATCATGTCCACTATTCTCAGGGCAGATTTATTTGGGATTCCTGAAGCTTCAATCCCTTTGAGCTCGATACAAAAGGATGCTATAGCTTTCACATCCCTTATAGCAAGAGTATAGTTCCCTACTGTTACATTGGAAGTCTGCTAAATACCCATCTATCTTCCAGTGGATAAAGGACGTGATGTTTTTTCTGAAACTCGAGAAAATAAGATATACGATGAATGGATGTACAGATAAGTTTTTCATAAATGGCATCCCTTTATTGCCTACTTTATGGAGTTACAGACACTACCTACTTAAAGGTTAATGCCTGTTGTTGAATTTTATAATATCTCTATAACCAGCGACAATTAATGGGTAGCCATGATGAGCCGGAGGGGTGGGTTGTGGGTTTAATTTTGTTTTCCTTTGTATAAAAAGAAAAAAAATCTGTGAATATTTACTGCTGTTGCTCAATTTGTTTTTTTATTTTTGGGAAAGGGTGGGGAGGACTGAACAGAAAAGGCGATTTAGATAGGCTTAGCAGAAATGTTCAACAGTTTATTAGAAATGTTCATCAGAAATGGTCAGTAGAAATGTTAATCAGAAGTGTTCAGAAGAAATGTTCAATAAAAATTAAACTTAGGAAAAAAAAAACGAAACAGCAAACATGTATCGGAGGCTTGGTCTGTCAGATGAAATGTCACATCTGAGCGAATACGTCGCGAAGTGAAGGTGTAGTGGGGTGCTTATACGTGTGTGGAGGTGATTCAGTAATCAGGTGACTGTGAACGTGACCATGAACCTGGTATGTCAGAGTTTGTAGGCGGAAGTGCATTGTGGAAGGTGGAGTTCAGTGCAGATTCTATTCTATTCTATTCTATTCTATATTGTGACAGAAACATTCTATTCTATTCTATTTTGGCTATTTATTGGAGCCCTAGAGTTTTTATTCCTGAATCTTCCACTCAGAGAACACATATTATTCAATTTGTCTTTAGATTCCAGCAGACATTAATGTTAGGCCTACTTGTTTTTATGAACGATTGTGGTTAGGATTTAATCCTGTCAGTGCAGATCAGTAAACTAGGCTATGAAATGTAACGTGTAAGAATTCAATAAAAAGTACAATCACTTTGATAATGTTGGGTTTTGATTTCTACCAATGTAGGAAAATGTATAAATCGCAGTCCACCTGCCTGTGTTATTGTTCTCAGAAGTCAATTTAAGAACTGTGTATTGAAATAAAACTCATGATCATGTGATCTGATAACAGTGAAAAATGTTTACATTTAAACACATAATATATTCAAGCTAGTATCATAAACGCTATTCTAGTTTATTCAGGTTGTAACATGCTTTTAGTAATTCAGTATTTGCAAAACGGCTGTGTTGTGTTCATTCAAGCCAGTCTGCTGACTGCACTGGACTGGATTATTTTCACGTACTCATGATCACAAAAATCAAGGCCTATGTTTATATTCATGCAAGTGGCTACAGACATTACATGTCTTACCCATTTTTTTCTTTTTCTTAACCACCCCCCTTCTCTCTTTCCGTTCTTCTGCTGAATGCCCAATGGGGCCCACAACGCTGGTTGTCAGCTGCGAGTGGTTGCTAGGTAACAGCTACCTGACCGCTGTTAGCTGCCACTGAGTGACACACATACAAACCAAACACACTGTGTGAGGAATACAAGATAGAGGAGAAGAAAAGATATGGATGCTGCAGTGATTCATTTTCTGCCATTTTCACGCTACTGTATAGTCTAACCGGAAACATCACTGTTCATCTCCATTATGTTGTTCGGAGGAGGGAGAAAATAAGTGCCTCTGCTAAACAAGAACACTGATAAAGGTTTACTGCAGTGTCTGGCTACAGAATGTTAACATAACCAACGTCAATCTAAGACTAATCCCAGCCTTACACCTGACTTACCCCAGCCCTAAACACTTTGTTCTTGTGTTAAGCCCGATCCTGATGACACATGATGTATTAAATACTATCTCGGTATATCACTGGCTTTTGTATCAATGGATAGGCAGGCTAACTTTTTTCAGACCCATCCCAGAATGGTCCTGAAACTTTCTGTCAATTGCCTCTAAGTGAAACGTACTCTCAAATTCATTTCTCAATTGGATTTTGTGTATAGTCAAAACATCATGAGCTGCTTGATCATATACTTGTACACTATCTATCTGTCTGTCGTCTGTATGTCTGTCCATCCATCCATTACACTACCATTCAAAAGTTTGGAACACACCTGATCTTAAAAGTTGTCTTCATTTACTGTGTTCCACTATTTTAGAATAATTATTAACACTGAAATAACAAATAATGGAATAAAGTGACCGTAATGTGTGGATGTGTGGGATTGTGTGCCCTGCGATGGACTGGCGCCCTGTCCAGGGTGTACCCTGCCTTGTGCCCGATGCTCCCTGGGATAGGCTCCAGGTTTCCCCGCGACCCTGAAAAGGAGTAAGCGGTAGAAGATGGATGGATGGATGGATGGATGGATGGAATTATGCAGGGACCAAGAAAGGAGTTAAACCTATCACAACTATTTTATATTTTAAATTCTTTATAGTATTCCTGATGAAGCTTTCCATACTCTTAACCAGAAGGAAGCTTTATCCAGGAGGCTTATCTAAAAGTTCATTAAATAGGACTACTTTTTTGCAGAAACAGTTACATTTTAATTTGAAACTACTTCTTTTACAGTCTTTCACATTTTCAAAGGCCAATTGTTAATATACTTCTTGTGTGTATGTTTGTGTAGGAAATAAACTCAATAAGGACCTGCGGCACTACTTAAGTATGCGCTTTCAGAAGTCCTCAGCAGACCACGATCTTCAACAGACCATCAGAAACAGTCTCTATCACTATGCTGTGCCATGTGAGTATCAACAAACAGTACATGCCCAATTAAACACACACATGTTTGCTGCTCATTAACCTCAGTTATCAAAAGAAAATCTTTTGGCACTTTTGGGTTTTTGCCAGAGCGCAACTTAGAAACTTAGAAGAGGCATTTTCACTCACTCACTGACTGACTGAGTCCCATTGTTCAGACGCATGTGCACGAAGAGTCTAGCTACAATGTTACGCCAGTTTACAGTTTCTCATTTCGTTGCTTATACTAAATTTACATTTGAACATTACGCACGTAACCCTGTTCCCTGAGAAGTTGTGTGAGCTTCTCGCTGTGGGAAGCGTCCTCGCGCGTGACCGGCATCTGAAGCTTGTGTGAAATCATGCTTATTTATAGGCCTGCCGTGATCAAGTGACGTGGCGATTAAGCGTGTCACGTGATATAAAATGGCACCTGTGAACCGCACCGTCAGCATTATGATCTGAAGCAAAGACGCAATTCACAGGCATGCCCCAGTAGGACAAAACTATGAAACCTTTGTTCTCTTCTCAGGGAACAGTGTTACATGCGTAACCCAGATGCTCCCTTTCAAAGGGAACTCAACGTTGCGTGAGCTTCACAATGTGGGAATGAGAATACCCACTCTGTCATACTGAGGGTGTGGCCTGTTCAAAAGCTCCAAGCCCGAGGATCACTGCAAGACATTCGAGCCTGGGGTAGATTGCATGTCCAGACTGTAATATTGAATGAATGTGTTTGGCGTAGACCACCTCGCCAAGGGACACACATCTTGTAAGGGTATCTCTTTGGATAAAGCCTTTGAGGAGGCGACCGCCTCAATACAGCATCACATCGACTGTCGCCGGCAAAAGCAGACCAGCAACTGCTCTGGCTACTGGTCGGAGCGGTGGACGGAAGTACAGACAGCCCTTACTGGACACAGTAGGTGCAATTTCTCTTGTTCCAGTGTGAGGAATAGTGGAAGGCAGAAAGCCTGCAGCACTACTGGCTGGGCAGCAGACGTAGGCATTTTAGGAATATAATCTGGCCTAGGGTATAGGAAGGCCTTGGCTAATCCAGGGGCAAAGTCAAGGCAGGAAGATCTTGCATAGGATTTGCCAACCAATGCCGCGGTGGCCTTACATGCTTGGATAACAAAGCCGGCCCCCCTAAATTACTTGCCGTTGATGGAGAGAGGTAGCTTGCAAGTGCCTCCTCCACCTTTGGTGAGCCACTTCCTCTTCACTGGGCGAGTCTAGATTAAGTTTTCCTACTGCTTTCCTTCAGTCTCACTGAAGCTCAGGCAATGTTGAGTTCCCTTTGAATGGAACATGCATGTTTGAGTATTCTAGCTAGTCAAATTTCTGTCTGGCTACCCATAATTAGCAAGCAGTGAGCACACCCAGGGGCATTCGATGTCATACATGCATCTGCTGACACTTGTATGACAAATGCTATGCATTCAATGAAACTGCAGCAAAACTAAACTTGCATAGTTTCCTTGTTTAAATAAGAGTTGCAGTTTGTGTCCACAAGATCAAAACTGTGAAACATTCCTATCATTGTAGGGGTGTTTGCTTCCCACCTAGATACGAAACATATATATATATATATATATACACACAAACACACACACACACACCTCTCCCACACCTTGCGTTTTGAGTCCACACATGCTCTTGTCTACAACATGCTGAGTGTGAGTGTTTTCCCAATCTGGTGTTGCTCTTGTGTTGTCTCTTGGGATATTTAATTAATATCTTATTATCCAGCAAAGCTATGGCAAGAGCAGCCTGTGAGGAGAAAGCAGTAGCAAAATACTGACAATATTAACACTCACCATTATATACAGTACACTTGCTGTGGAGAGTGTATGTGACATCTCTAACATGTTTGTAGTTGCTTAAAATATTTAAAATCCAAGTTAAGTTTCGCAAACCCAATAAATCAGTTTATATAATTCAGAAATTGCAAATTTGCAGCACTAAATTGTTAGATAACATGTTAACTGATTCGACTTGTGCTCATTCTGATTACATTGCTACTGTCGGTTTTAAATTATGTGAACTTTTTTTATTTATTAAGTCCGTGACTAGAAGTCAGATATGCTCACTCATTAATTCTCACTCATATTAATATTAATTCATATTAATGTAAGCTTTCTAAGTTGATCATGGCTGCGTCAGACATCGCGTACTACCCTACTACACAGTAGGCAAAAAGCAGTACGCCAGAGGGGTAGTACTGTATCTCTGAATTCTCAGTAGGTAAGAGATACCCTGATGGCGTACTGCTTCTGGTGAGATTTTGCAGTGTGCAACCGATGGACATCCCATATTTCCCAACGATGGAAAATTCCCATAATGCAACGGGACTGGTGCGGACGAGCTCAGAATAAACATGGCAGAAGACAGCGCATCGGCACTTTCTAATTATTTACCCTTGATTAAACAGGTCTTGTTTAACAATACCAGAATAAATTGTTAACTTGTTGAAGGTTTCAACAAGAAAACAGTTGTCAGCGATGAATGGCAACGAATTTACCTCAGCCTTTAAACACTGCCCACATTAAATGACTAATTCAGTTAACTTTTCTGATGTGCATTTTGCCGTTAGTGCAGTTGCTTTAATCTGGTGGTCCCTTTAAGATTTTTGTGTTTATGATGACAATGAAAGTCACATGACAATGCGAACATGGCGGATTTAGTATGTCTGGGATTGTATTCATACTACACACACATACTGATTAGTACCTACTAGGGGCTGCATCGAATGCAGTATCTGTCACACTACGCGATTTTTGGACACAGCCCATGTGTCCAATCCATATAATATTAAAGCCTAGAGAGCTGAAGAAATCCCACCTTACTTCCTGTTACATAACATGCAATAATCCTATCTATTGTATTTGTATATGTATATGATTACATACCAATATGATACCAAATCTCAGAATAATGATCTGATACTAACATCCAGTCACTAACCGAGCCACCTCTCTGGAAGCTTCTGCAGTGAGGTTATGTGAGACATCACAGTTGTGAGGGTGATGTTCTCTGAGGATGGGTGTTGGGATACCTAGTACTGATTCAGCACATTCCCATTACAAAGCAATGGGGCATATAGCATTTCTGCTACTAACATGCATGTATAACACAAGAGCAAATGGGATTCAATCCTCTTTACTATAAGGTGCCCATTTTCTTGTACCTTCAGAAATCCAGACCCATTTCTTTTCTCACACTGCTTCTAGTTTTCCTGCCGTTGACATGTTTCCTGTCATGCCTTCCTGGCTGCTATATATGAATACTCTACCATTGTTGTATCAATAATTTGTCATGTAGACAGGGTGAGCTCCTGTAAGTGCAGTGGCCTGCGTAATGTAGCAGTCTACCCTCTCGCCCTTTTTGGTTTGTTGGCATGAAACCTGCTATCACTGCTAAACATCTCAGGGTCTAAAACAGTGAAACGGGCTGAGTCAGATATAAAATCCCTGAAGTTTAAAGCATAAACTGTGGCTATTTGCAGAGTCCAGCATTGTTTGGTGATTTCCCTGCTCCGAACTGCCTGATTCAGCTCATCACACAATGGCCAGGTTTTGTTAGAGTGGCGCTATACTGTGCTGGACTCTGGACCACTATAGGTCTAATGGACTAAAACCAAGGTGGAAGAAGTATGAGTACTGCTTCAGAACCTTAATTAAAAGTAGAAGTATGGAGGCAAACATGTACTTGAGTGAAAGTCAAAAAGTATCTACATCTGATGCAAAGAAACGACCACAAGTTCATCCTGTATTACTAGCTAGTTCTCTAGTAATCAGTCATAAACAAAAAATTCCTGCTAATCCTGGAATTTGGCTTACTGGATATGTGATATTTAATAACGCTATTGGAATGAATACTGAGGCGCATTAGCAATAAAAACAATCTAGCTAATTTTCAAAACTAACTAGCTACCTAATTCAACAAGCAAACTTAGAAAACGTAACTAGATGGCTACTTTAACTAGCTAATGTACAAATGTAGCTAGCTAGCTAATTTAGAGCATTGAAGTAAGTAGCTGGTTAAATGAGCTAATTCACAAATCCTAACTATCTAAATTATTTACAGCACTTCCGTAGCTAGCTAATTTACAAAATGGAACTAGGTACTTTAACTAGCTACCTTACAAAACTAACTACCGTACCAAACTTAAAGTTGACTTTAAAGTTACATCTGGCGTAAACTAAACACAGAATTCCCCCAAAATATCATCGTACCTACAGTCAAGCATGGTAGTGGCAGTGTGATTGTGTGGGGATGTTTTGCTGCTTCAGAGCCTGAGCAAGCGCAAGTGCAGCTGGAATATGCAGCAAGACAATGATCCAAAGCAAAAGTAAGTCCTATTTCTAGAAGTAAGTGAAAGACTCATCTCTAGTTATCAGAAGTGTTTGGTTGGTGGCACAAACAGATTTTAATTTTAAGGGGGCAAATAATTTTCCACATGGGTGATGGGTGTTAGATAACTTATTTAAAATTACTTTTCTTACTGCTGCTCTGTATTTTGTCCCTCTCTATATTTACCTCTCTCTCTGTGTCCCTCACACACACACACACACACACACACACACACACACACACACACACACACACTTAAGCCATGTGCTGGTTAAATCCGGAGAACTGGCCCAATCCCCTGGATGTTAGGGATTATAATGATTTACTGAATCTCTGAGTCTGATGTATTAGAAATGGAACATTTACATGACAGTGTAAAAGACACAGAGAGAGAAGGACAGGTCATGCTGCTTAGTCAGTCTGTTATGGCTACCCAATTACATAGTATTATCGTAATACTCAAACGCACAATGAATTTATTGTTGACCCTCCAAAATTACTGTTACTCCCCCGCATCGCATTTATGACACAGCTGCCTGAGAGGACATTTGTGGTGCTTGCTCTGTGCAGTAAAGGCCAATTATAGGGCAGCGTAACACAGCTGTCTCCCAAGCTGCGCTGTCATGACAGTTCAAACACAGCAGACTCTCCAATATTCTGATATTTGATTGCAATTTATTTATTTTACGATTTATTTTTGACTTGGCCAGGATAAGGACGTTAATGAAGACAAATGACTGGATATATCCATCCATCCATCCATCCATCTTCTACCGCTTACTCCTTTTCAGGGTCACGGGGGAACCTGGAGCCTATCCCAGGAAGCATCAGGCACAAGGCGGGTCTGGATATATCTGATGATTTAATTGCAGTTGCACAACAGAAAATTCATTCATTGTGACAGAACCAAAGCAAATCATTGTGCGCGTATTGGGTCATTGTGGATGAGTTCATAGATCATCTTTAACTAGAAAACATGCTAACCTAAAAACTAGCATTATAGTAAGATAACTAAAAGTGGATCTTTAATCCACTGCTCTTTTACCTGAAGCAGCAAGAAATCAGCTTATTTATCCAAGGTTTGATTGCGTACATGATAACAGAAAGTTTCCTAAAGTTTAACAGCTAACTAGGCGGATAAATGTTTTGCAGTTTACAGCCCATGTTGTGGCAAAAAATTGTTCATTAACGACATCCACAAGACACCATAAGAATTGCACACAAAGTGCACAGACAGCTGTGAGCACAAACTGAACAATGAGAGTCAAGGCTGAAAGACAGAAATGGAAGTTAATTCAACTCACTTCTATGCCTGTAAATATATAATAATATTAATAATAAATGAGAACTTAATCTTCTGTCAGCTCAGGCAGTTGTTTACGTTTAACGGCCATGCATTTCATTTTATATGCCACCATTTCTTTTGTCATAAATTAATGAATAGTTTTGTTAGTCTTAATTTATGGCTGTGTTGACTCGCTTTCTTTATTTTTCTTATTCTTTTAATTAATGCCAGAAATATAAAATGTCCCTGACCTAGTGAACCAGCATGAGACATGTTTCTGATTGAGACTGCAACACACTATATAAATAAATAAAATATATATATATCAGTTTGCATCCATCTTGATAAATGAGGTCCATTGTTACTATTTCTGTTTGGTATCATGGCAATTGCTCTGCGGTTACTGAAGCAAGAGGAAACTTGTCCTGACAGCATTTTTCATACAGCGCTATACCAATTTGTATTGTAACTAAATGAATGAGAAATTTACAAATGTGCCCTGTATTCCCCCAAATTCATGTTTCCACTGTTTGTTCATTTCCCTGGTTAAAACGTATCGTGATTAATCTACGAACCACTTTTCTAGGCAAAATAATTTTGCCTTTGCTGTCAAGCAAATTTTTGTATTCAGTCACCACCTGCTCATTTTGTTTAAAAAGACAGCTGGTATTTTATCAAAGCTGAGAAGCTAGTGAGTGACTGGGCTTTTCACGTCGTAACTGCGATCGTGCTGTGTATACAACTTTTGTTTACTCACAAAGTGTGATGTTTTCATTTGAGTTTTTGAAAATGATTATTCATTTTTTAATGTTAATGTGCAGGATATTCGGAAAGAAAGGAATTGATGTGTATACCTCAGCACTTCTTGATTCCGATTGGCCAGAAGGTGGTGATGGATTTTTAGCAGTGCTTGCTGCAAGGTTTACATCAATGCATATGTTCATACGGTTTCCTGTACACTATTGTTACTACGGTAACAACTTACACGGGATGCTGCACATTCAGGAAAAAAAGGGGGTATAAGTGTTCATATGGTGAAGTTTTCTGTTAAGAGATAGCTCATATTTGGAAGGAGTCTCCAGTGTCAGAGTTTACAGACACGGCCCAGTTTTCAGGACGGAGGGCTTTGCATCTTCTCTGTAATATTACAAGCCACAGTTTTTCCTTATTAACTTTAGGACACGGAAAAAAAGAAAGGCTTTTGAGGGAGTGACTGTTTATAGCTGCTATTAGGTAAGCAATGACCTTATAGGCGTTCCACAATGTTAAACGTGGCTATACAAGGATGAGAAGTATGATCAGTCAGTTAGTAAATAAAATTGTTAGCATTGACAAAAGGATGAGGAACAAAACACTAAAGAATGTGCATTACATCAGGCCAAGTCACACCACAACGTTGTTGATTATTTTCCAATGATAGCATGCCCTGTTGTGTATTATTTCTTACTTAAAGTTCTATATATTATTTCCCGTAATATATTGTGATTTTCTACTTCGAGTCCCTAAAGAATAAAACAAAAATGCATTCACACGTGAAGTGTTGTGTCAGTATCTGTATTAGCTGTGTTTATGAAGTACTGATCAGCTTGTACCTATATTAGCAAAGGAACACATCTGGGATGTAAATAAATTTTTTTCAAAGGGGTGAAAACTATGAATAATGCAACCTTACCATCATGGACGGTATATACAGGAAAAACATTAACATGGCAAAGAATGAAAAAAATAAAATAACCAGAGGTTCAGCCATCCTCTCTAAAAGCGAGTTAATTCTGGTAGCTGCAGATGTTGCCTGTCATGTTTCCTGTCTCATTAAAATCAGGGACATGCAATCTGCAGTCGGTTATAGACCGAGACACAAGATGAAATATGGCTGTGCTGTGAGGTGTAGTAGTGGTTTTGCTGAGTAGAAAGATCCACTGTCTTTTACATTGCTCAAAGTGTGTCTACAGTCGACTCAACAGACACACAGCAGCAGTAAAATGCAGATTATATCATGCTTGTGTACAGCCTCAAGTGTAATATTTACTCAGTTTATCCTTTTAGTTTTGCAGAATGCATTCTGTAAGGAATGAAACATGGTGAGACATGCTGTTATCAGTTCAGTAAGGTTAAAACAGACAAATAGATTATCACTTTATAGTGTCTTACATTTAAGCAATATATTGGTGTAAAACTCATTTCAGATAGAACCTTATTCCAAGGTCTGATTTATCTGGACATATATTGTTCTGTGTATTATATATTACTACATACTATATTCAGCAACGCATAAGTAAGCTGAGGCTATTTGCCATCAAATGCCATTAGTGTAACAAGACACTTTCTCTTAGACTAGTTTTACCTCAATAAGTAAACAAAAACATACAAAATATTTGCTGACTAATAACTAATGTATCACAGTATTAAAAAGTATTTCAATTCAATTCAGTTCAATTCCGTTTCATGGACATTGTCACAAAGCAGCTTTACAGAAACATATAAATTCCTGATATGAATTTTAAATTGATAAATGTATCCCCAATGAGCGAGCCAGAGGCGAGGGTAGTAAAGAAAATAAGGAAGAAATGTTGAGAGGAACTAGACTCAAAAGGAACCCATCCTCATCTGGGTGACACCGGACAGTGTGATTATAAATCATTTCCCTTCTATAACTGTATACTATACAGTCAAAAAGTGCTGTTGTGTAACCAAACAACTGATGAATATGAGAATCAGAGTCATTTCTGAAGTCATTATAGTTTTAACTTGAAGTCTGTGTGTTGAAGTTATCCACTGTTCACTGATGGAGACTTGAGTTCATAGCAATTGCAGTCCTAAGCCTATTCAAGCAAGAACAACCACCGCCACCTTTATAGTTTCTATGCAGTACCATTAGCACACTGAAAATGATCCACCTTCCACCATCCACCACTTTAGCATTCAGCAGGTTTCAGTTAGCGAGACAGCTAGCTGATATTAACTTTAATTCTGAATTTGGCTACTAACTACAGTGAGGGAAAAAAGTATTTGATCCCCTGCTGATTTTGTACGTTTGCCCACTGACAAAGAAATGTCTATAATTTTAATGGTAGATTTATTTGAACAGCGAGAGACAGAATAACAAAAATCCAGAAAAACGCATATCAAAAATGTTATAAATTGATTTGCATTTTAATGAGGGAAATAAGTATTTGACCCCCTCTCAATCAGAAAGATTTCTGACTCCCAGGTGTTTTTTATACAGGTAACGAGCTGAGATTAGGAGAACACTCTTAAAGGGAGTCTTCTAATCTCAGCTTGTTACCTGTATAAAAGACACCTGTCCACAGAAGCAATCAATCAATCAGATTCCAAACTCTCCACCATGGCCAAGACCAAAGAGCTCTCCAAGGATGTCAGAGACAAGATTGTAGATCTACACAAGTCTGGAATGGGCTACAAGACCATTGCCAAGCAGCTTGGTGAGAAGGTGACAACAGTTGGTGCGATTATTCACAAATGGAAGAAACAAAAAAGAACTGTCGATCTCCCTCAGCCTGGGGCTCCATGCAAGATCTCACCTCGTGGAGTTGCAATGATCATGAGAACAGTGAGGAATCAGCCCAGAACTACATGGGAGGATCTTGTCAATGATCTCAAGGCATCTGGGACCATAGTCACCAAGAAAACAATTGGTAACACACTACGCCGTGAAGGACTGAAGTCCTGCAGCGCCCACAAGGTCCCCCTGCTCAAGAAAGCACATATACATGCCCGTCTGAAGTTTGCCAGTGAACATCTGAATGATTCAGAGGACAACTGGGTGAAAGTGTTGTGGTCAGATGAGACCAAAATGTAGCTCTTTGGCATCAACTCAACTTCGCTGTGTTTGGAAATCTGCCTATACCCCAAGACACCATCCCCACCGTCAAACATGGAGGTGGAAACATTATGCTTTGGGGTGTTTTTCTGCTAAGGGACAGGACAACTTCTCGCATCAAAGGGACAATGGACGGGGCCATGTACCGTCAAATTTTGGGTGAGAACCTCCTTCCCTCAGCCAGGGCATTGAAAATGGGTCGTGGATGGGTATTCCAGCATGACAATGACCCAAAACACACGGCCAAGGCAACAAAGGAGTGGCTCAAGAAGAAGCACATTAAGGTCCTGGGTGGCCTAGCCAGTCTCCACACCTTAATCCCATAGAAAATCTGTGGAGGGAGCTGAAGGTTCGGAGTTGCCAAACGTCAGCCTCGAAACCTTAATGACTTGGAGAAGATCTGCAAAGAGGAGTGGGACAAAATCCCTCCTGGGAGATGTTTGCAAACCTGGTGGCCACAGAAACCGATCTGTGATCGCCAACAAGGGTTTTGCCACCAAGTACTAAGTCATGTTTTGCAAGGGGTCAAATACTTATTTCCCTCATTAAAATTGAAATCAATTTATAACATTTTTGACATGCGTTTTTCTGGATTTTTTTGTTGTTATTCTGTCTCTCACTGTTCAAATAAACCTACCATTAAAATTATAGACTGATCATTTCTTTGTCAGTGGGCAAACGTACAAAATCAGCAGAGGATCAAATACTTCTTTCCCTCACTGTAATTGACTCAAATATCTTCGATACTTGATGTGTAAAGTGATGTGACGTAACATAGACCAACTGATCATAAAAGTAATTGGCAATAGACTTATGCGTTATAAAACTGTTATTGTCTCTACACAATATTACACTGCCACGATATCCAGTGATGTTTACTTCAATTATATTATATTACCTTTTACCTATTAACTTTTACAAATTTTGCCCCCACCACCATCCTCCAACTCACATTCTCTTGGGGTTCTTTGGACTCTGGCACCCTTGCATTCTGTCAAGGTAGATGGAGAATGTTTTGAGGTCGTTAATTTGAGATAAAATCTATTGTTTTTTTGACTTGGTGAAGATCAGTATACAGTGTATTTATCACAGTACACAGTATATTTGACATCATAAACTATATGGCAAAGTTTTGTGGACATATGACCATCACATCCATGTGGTTGTTCCCCCAACTGTTAACACAAAATGGAGGTATAGAATGTCTTTTGTATGCTGTAGTATTAAGGTTTCCCTTCTCTGAAACTATGGGATGCCCAGCGATGGGTTGGCACCCCGTCCAGGGTGACCCCCACCTTGTGCCCCGAGTTCCCTGGGACAGGCTCCAGGCTCCCCGTAACCTGGCGTAGGGTAAGCGTTACAGAAAATGGCTGGATGAAATGGACTAATGGGCCCAATGCACAAAGCAAGGTCTGTAAAATATGGTTAGCCGAGGTTGGTCTGCTGTCCACAAACATTTGTCTATATAGTGTATATTTATTAGCCATGTTAGCGAGAACCTTTGGCCGAAAATGGTCAAAAACTGCACTGGCCCATAAAAGACAAAATACAAATGAAGTGCTGCTTTGCAAATAATGATAAGGTTGATGAGATTTAGGATGTGATTAGACCATGTGGGCATTAAACAATCCATTAGATAAAGGATCCACACATCCATTTTCTGTAATGATTTTCCTACACAGGGTATCCCAAGTGTATCCCAAGGGGCACAAGGCGGGGGACACCCTGGACAAGGTGCCAAGCCATCACAGGGCACAATCACACACACTCAGACACTACGGATAATTTGGAAATGCCAGTCAACCTACAACCTCCTGGAGAATACCCCCAAAGCACGGGGAGAACATGCAAACTGCATGTACACTGGAGAGCGACGGGAATCGAGATTACCAAGCCAAGTTTTCGCGTTAGCTGCTGATAGCCGGCAGCTGATAATATTTTTATGTCTTCTCATACTCTCCCTAAAACCTGAAATGATGTAAATGCATGTTTTCCTGTCTCTCTATTGATTTAGTGCAATCACACCATTCATGATGAAAATGGTCAATTGTAAGCAGGGAAAAATCCATATCACACAAGCCTCATTCGCAACTATTTGTAGTGTTTTTTTGTCGATTCGTTGTTGTAAATTTCACCTCATGCCTTTCAGGTTGGGATTTCTGTCTGAGGTTCTTTCTGAGCTGCGTGTTATTGTGCAGGTGAATCATATTTGCTTAGCAGCATGTGTGTTTCACCACAGAGTTTACCTGTTTTGCATGGCAGGGACTGACCAGAGTTTCACCTTTCTCTAAGCTGCCCAAGTTGGTTTTTAAATCGATATGTATAAAGAGGAACACACACACACACACACACACTAAAAAAAACACGAGGATCATGAATGTCATTACCTATGTTATTCTAATTGTTCACTACAATGTGAAGGAAAATGAGTACTGGCCCTTTAAGACATGCAGGTAGGGGTGGGTGTGTGTGTGTGTGTGTGTGTGTACTTCACTGGTGATGCTGCAGAATGGAGGACAAGATGGAGTCACACAGCTGCACTCCTTCAGTGCTCTCCTTCTGGCTTCTTCTGAAATAAAATGTGTGCACTCTAGTGTGAGCGTGTGTGTGTATGTGTGTGTATGTGTGTGTATGTGTGTGTGTGCGCTGGCCTCGAGTTGTTCCAGTGGTTTTGCATCTCTAAAGAATGAAGGACAATAGACTGATGTCTCCTGGCCATTGATGCTTTCCAAGTGCCAAACGAGTTGGGGGGTTGGAACGGAGTGAATGAAGTTTTGTGTGTGTGTGTGTGTGTGTGTGTGTGTGTGTGTGTCTGTCTGTGTGTGCGTGTGTGAATTTAAATGACTGCAGTGTG